>CM042548.1:8191026-8536026 GCA_023630585.1 Cranoglanis bouderius | reverse complement strand
AGCAGAAGGAGATACTCACGCGTCTGTTATCAGCAGGGCTGTGGTAGAACTGCGAGATCACCTGTTTACTGTTCTCCTTCCCACTAGGCAGGTCGAACTTATCAGAGATGTGGATGAAGGTGGTTCCATAGTCATACGACACGTAAACCTGTAAAAAAAAAAGGTGTGAAAACAGCAATTAAATACAGTATATAAATGTTATACTATATGCTTAAACGCACAAAACAAAAACAGAGTTTTCTTCTGATCGTTGTGGCTTTTTTCAAAATTTGCGATGCAACTTGCAGGGATTTTTGTGCTTTTTTTGTGGAAAACTACTTGAATTGGCGAAATTCACAGTGATGTTTGTTGGTAAATGAGACCCTTTAGCTGTACTCGTGTTCCACGCACGTGAATCGAAGACGGCTTTTGCTGAACGAGTGTCGTGATGACGTCACATGACGTGAACATCTGCAGCAATTTCGAAAAATTGTGAGCTCCTGCGAATATTGCGGAGTTTGCTTGATTTCCGCGATCACAAAAGTCACACAATCCTGGAGGGACTGGTTATCATTCCACATGACTACTGAAAAGGAGTAAAAACTTCAGTTTAAAATTTAAAACATGTATGGTGGACGTGCCACCATAAGCCAAATAATAAACGGGCAAATAAATACATGTAATAAATACAAATAAATACATGTAATCATTGATATTGTGACACTTTCTGTAAGAAAATGTTTGGATAGCGTTTACGGAAGGAGTCTCCAGTGTCAGTGCTTTGTAACAGTCAGAGGTAACGTGAGAAATCAAACATGGCAGGGCAAAATAATCAACAAAGTGATGGAGTTCATTCTTTTTTCTATAACAGCACATCCCAACGTGTTTTAATTCTCTCGTACCACTTCTGTTATATCACACATTGCTAAAAAGTAAAATCTGTATTTATTAAAGAATGACACGTTATACTATTTCTACATTTATGGTCACATTTAGTGTCGTGTAACATTCATGAAACAATTGAGGTTCTTGTTAAAATAGCTTTAAACAGTTGTTACCTTCAGCACACAATCTAACCCTAACAATAGCCAAATGAAAAAGGTGGTACAGGAGAGGTTTATTTAAAGCTGTAGCTTTTAGTTTTCCTCCATGGGAGAGTCTTCAGTACAGAGGAAGCTTTGCGGTTTCAAGGTAATGTAATATTTTTTCGTCTTCAACTTCGCAAAAGAGGAAAAAAATGAAGATGGTAATGGAACGACTGTTTATAGCTGCTATAACGCAAGTGATAATAGGAACTAACATGTTCCTATTATTCATTCACATGTTCCACAACATTATATGTAACTATACATGGATTAAAAATGACATTAATAAAGAATAATAATAATAATAATTCATTGTTGGAAAACTGCTGTTGTTTAAGAAGAATAAAACATTTCAGGACGTGCTATTATGGAAAGATAATCATCAGTAACTCTGTCCTGTTGTATGTTATTCTTTGAATATCACTATACAGGGCTGCACTAAGCGTCCATGAACACATCACTGTAACTTGCTGTTACATAAACAAGCGAAACATCAACAGGAATATGTGACGAGACAGTTTAGCAATGTTTTCACACAGGCAAACTGAAACCATGAAAATACAGAAGTGTTAAACGTTGTTTTAAGCGTTAAATGCACTGGCAAGAAGTTTTGGATATTGTTGGACATTATTTGTGTATAATGTAATACATGGTGCTGACCGCTCCGGAGTTGTTATACACTGTGGTATTACATCAGATGTCCAGGGTATTTATGAAGCACTAGAGAGATAATAAGGGGTAAATTAGTTTACTGTCCCAGGATTATTACTGCCCCTTCAGAATTTGGACAACCCTACAAATTGGCTGACACCTGAATATTGCATCAGACACAGCTGTAATGGCAGTGTTTTAGATATATAGTCAATGTGATAGCTAATTGGAAAAGTAAAGAAAATAATAACAAAACATGACAGGACATGCTGATGTAGGAAAATAATAAATGAAGCAGTGGAGTTGGATATTTTCTTATAACAGCACATCCCAAAGTCTTTTATTCCTCTTACACCACAGCAATTTTCCAATGAGTATATGTTGTACTATTTATCCATTTATGGTTACTTTTACTGTTGTGTAACATCCTTAAAAACAATTTAGTTCTCGTTTTCACTTTCACAGTAATAGCAAACAGTCGTTCCCTCATCTGGCTCTCTTTCTTCGCTTTCTTGAATAAGACAGAAAAACGTAGCTTGTCATGTTACAGAGAAACCCCGAATCTGACCAATCAAATTCAGGGATTCAACAGTACCTTGGTATAATGCTAGCTATGTTATATAGGTACATTATAAAATAAGCTCCCAATCTATTAACTATATAGATTGTGTCTATTTTAACAAACTATTTGACTGTTTATTGTTTTTATAATTTGTCACTTTGTGTTTATATAGAGCATTTAAAATGAACACAGTCTTATATACTTACTGTATATATAATGAAGGAATATGGGATGATTGTGGAATAAGGCTGGTTTATTTACAATAATAAACTGCAGAAAAAACCTTTAGTTCTTCTAAATAATAATAATAATAATAATAATAATAATAATAATTTTATTGTACAGAAATATACCAAACTCACAGCGATTATCTTCTGCTAGTAATGTGGTATTACTAATATCATGAAAGCTACACAAGGGGAATGCTCCTCTCTCATTACAGCAAGCTTTATATTCACACTGCACTTCATTCCCATTTTCCATGTCCTGCTTTTGTGTGAAGACAATTAGAAAGTCAAATCACAGTTCTCAAATTCCCCTTCCTGCCTTAGATTTAAACCAGAGAATATCTGATTCGGCAAATACAAATACTAATGTTACTTGAGAACTCAATAGAATCTGGTAACTGGAAACTACTTCCCACTTTCCAAACCCCTTGTTTTCCTGTTATGTCCCCAGTCAGGTAAACAAATCCTGGTCAAAGATTCACCTTTTTAAACTCCAGGGCTTTTGTATGTGTGCCATCAGATTCTTTCTGGAAAGTGATGACGCACAAATGACGCCAATGGCACACTGGGTATCAGAGATAACCTCATCCTCACCTCATCCTCAGGGCTTTGATTCACCACCAAATCATGCTAACCATTAACACTGGAACTAGGGTTAGTACAGTGTCAGGGTTTCAAGGTTAGTTGAATAGTATTCTCACCTTTACCTTTTTTCAAAATACAGATTAAAAGGCATTTCCATCTTTTTTGGGGGGGAGCCAACTCTGGCACAGCAAACACTCTCTCTCTCTCTCTCTCTCTCAAGTGATAAATACGGGGAATTTTATATATATTTCTGAAGTCCTATTCAGACTGGCCTAGTGTTAGTAACAACTAGTTTTAGTTCTGTCCCAATCGGGTCATGTCAGAAAGTTTTACAAATGTCTAGAAAGATTATGCTGTGTTTCACCTTCTATTAAATGACCAGTAGAAATAACTCCAGGTAATACACACCGATCAGCCATACTGTTGCCATGAAGGAGTGTACTTGGTCTGCAAAAGTGTTTAGGTAGGTGGTACGTGTCAAAGTAACATCCACATCAGTGCTAGGAACCAAGGTTTCCATACAGAATATCGCCCAGAGCATCACACTGCCGCCGCCGGCTTGCCTTCTTCCCTTAGTCCATCCTTGAGCCATCTTTTCCCTGGTAAGTGACGCACACACACCCAGCCGTCCACATGATGTAAAAGAAAACATGATTCATGATTCAGGCCACTTTCTTCCATTGCTCCATGGTACAGGTGTTTTTGGCAGGTTCACTGGGTGTCCTTCCTTGGACCACTTTTGGTAGGTACTAACCACTGTCATACAAGACCTGCTGTTTTGGAGATGCTCTGACCCAGTCGTCTAGCCATCACAATGTGGCCCTTGTCAAAGTCGCTCAGATCCGTACGCTTGCCCATTTTTCCTGCTTCCAACACAGCAACCTCGAGAAATGACTGTTCACTTGCTGCCTAATATATCTTACCCATTTACAGGTGCCACTGTAACGAGATCGATGTTATTCACTTCACCTGTCAGTGGTTTTAATGCTATGGCTGATCGGTGTATATCCCATGTAAATTGACATGTTGGTAAAGATCCCACTACATCTTGTGGGAAAAGAGGTTTTGAGCTTTTCCTTCAGTATAAAGATATTCCGGGAAGCGCTCATTCTTTTCTATCATCTCCAACCAAAACCAAATGTAAACAATCTTTTAACTGGGTTTAAAAATGAGAACAATAAAATGTGGATGTAAATTCCTAGCATTTACATTTTACATTTACATTTTTAGCACAGGTATAGTCTACCCTAGAGATGTTATGGTCATGTGACCTACTAATGATCATAAGTGATAATAAGTGCAACTTGCTCAACCACAAGTCCTACAACAAGAAGTTTTAATAAAGGTCAAATATTGTATTTGAGGGCTATGTAGTATGCATGGAGTTTTTAGCATGACAACCATGCATGCATCGTGAAGACATTCCCATCTCTGTGATTTATACGGAGATCATTTATCCAGTGTGAACTGATCATAATTACTACACATGTCCTCCAGTAACATTAATTACTACACAGAAAAGAACAATCAGGAAACCCGAAGTTGCACGCAAAGACAACGCTACAAAAAAATTCCTGATGAATCCTTCCGTTAATTTTCACCACTAGCTTGTGTTTTCTTCATGGTTGCTTACTACCATGATCATATGAAACCGTGATATATTTAAACTATGTCACATACTGTGTAAATTTCTAACTCCTAACCAGAACCTAACACTTCTTCTGCAAACGTTTTGCTGATTGTTTGACATCCTTTAGGATGATTTAATCAAAGGCAGAGTCACACGCAGAGGCTGTGAGAAACAGATGGAGCTTTTTTAATCTGACAGGCTCCAACAAAGGCAGAATATGTTGTCATGAGCACAGGTCTTTACAGCTTAGCAGCGCTGTGATTTCCTGATATGTAACTGGGAAACTATTATACAGAATAATGCAGAGGTTCAGCAAACAGACAGGTGAAAAGGAAAAAACTGTGAGTATATAAGAAAGGAGGACATCACGGTGCTAGACTGAAAATCTAGGTGTGAATTACATTTTTTAGCTTTTAGTACTGCAGAAATGAAGGGGCTTCTCCAGCATAGGAAGGTACTACTTCTGACGACACCCAGCTTGATAAATGAATTTATGCAAAAGAATTTATTCATAAATCGTTAACAGGAGCATTACTACAAGGAAGTTGGTATCCATGAAAAGCTAGGTAGTTTAGAAAAAACATTTGTATCCCACAAAAGCTCATGAGATTGGGTAAATTTATGTATAAGCAGTCCATACAGGATTTCACTAAGCTTCTTTGTGATTGTTGCGGCAAAAAATGCTGAGCATTGCCTTTTATGGAGCATTGTAGGCATCACCAAATGTAAACGCACTTGGTAATTTACAGGTGACTGCATTTTATCAACACACACACACACACGAGTAAGAAGAAAATCAGTGTTACCGGAACTTTTTTTTTTTTTTTTTTTTTTTTTTTTTTAGAGTTTTTTGTTCAGTTTAGCCTATGAAAAACATTTACACACAATTTTACTAATAAATTGATCAATGAGGCCCAGTGTATTTAATGTACTCTCTGTTATAATCCAATAAGGCTTCTTGCCATTGTGTAAAGATGGTGCATCTTGAAAGCTGTAAATAACTGGCAGCATTTGTAGGGAATTTGTAAGGAATGAGTAAACTGTTAAACAGTAGCATTTGTCACCATGGCTCCTGCTGATTCAGAAGCGGCTTCTCAGCTGCGCCAGACAACCTGGCTTTTTGTCAACTTCATAAAAAAAGATGCCACGTAGTGTAGATAAAGTGTGGCTTCTACAGGACAGGAAGAGATCTGCAAGACCTCTACAATCTGAGATGAATAGGTGAAGCCCCAGTTCTCTCACGATTCCAATGTCGTGCCATTATTGACTTGAATAAATCATAAACCGGGCAGAAGACCTGCAGGAGTGAGGGTTTCACTCCACCGAAGAGTACTCGCAGGAAATCTCAGGACACTCGGCCACGGAGAGAGAGTTGCGACATGTCAGCTTTGAACACAATCACACACTCACCGAGCTGCTCTTGGGGTCGGTGGCTCCGACGCTGTCTCTTGCCAAAGCTACGATGACGTTACTCTTCTCTCCAGCCCAGTGCACAACCATCTGGTTATGAGAGTCATTCAGGTTGGCCTGTAAATAGAAAAACAGCAACTGTCATTACACAAGGCTAAGTGAAAAACATATTAAGTCAAACGCTTTTTTAAAAGTAAGACCGCACATATAGAGCTCAATTAGCTGCACTATTTACATAATCAGCTGTGGTCAGTAATGGATCCGTGGTCACCTAATATATGTACAGTGGTCTGAGTAAACCCAGTGGATGTTGCTATGGCTGAATTCTGGCAAACAGACAAGGACAAAAAATGAGGTTTTGGCCTAAATTAAGGTTTTCAGCCCATAGAAAAACAACTGATCTGCCTAAAATACAAAATCTCCCCATGTGAAGAGTTTACCAAGGCCTTAACTGACAGCATAATGTCAACAAACATGGGTAATAAAGGTACACCGGCCAATGATTTTATTGTTCTTACTGAAATATCTGGGGAACGCAATAAAACAGAGTTGCTGAAACAACACAATAAAAGCCTGTGTATCACACATCTGGGGGGCGGGGCCGGGAGGCGGTTGGGGCGACGACACAACTGCCTAAAAAGGGAAAAAGTGCATCTGTAGCTTATGCAGTCAACGTATTTTTATGCGAATTTTTGGATATTGCATAAAAAACTCTGGATGGAAACACCAGATGCAAATAAAATCTCCCAAAACTTTGCGCTCAGTTGAGGCAGATAATTAATTTTTTCGATAAGAAGACATGCGCATAAACTACGATGGAAACACATTTAGCAAATAAATTCCTCGATGCACATCAAAAAAAGTCATGTGACACTGCCTCGACAAATCATGTGATTGGATAATCGTGTCAGAAAGGTTTTTCTGTCGGAACTGGGGCGAGGTGGGTCTCATAACTGGACTAACCAGCGAACCAATCTTGCAAAGCATCTCAAATTACGTTTTTGTCATTCTGAAAAGTGTGAGCCAAAGTCTGTCATCGAAATGATTTGGTACAGTATAATTACCTCCCAGAACTGTCTCGCACAATTCCGTTCCCAAATATCAGCCATCTGTCTCCGATAGAAAGATAACATGAGGTTTCATCTGTGAATTTTTATATTGGGGAAAAAAAGAGACACAGTGGCTTCCCCGGTTGCAACAACTCCCATTTGTATTGATACTTTGCACCAGTTTCCCCCAGAAGTGACGATTTCGAAACGGTGCTTTATTCGCAAATGTTTTATGCGGTAGTCCAATCTGTGCATAAGTTAAACTTGGATGGAAACATAGCTTGTGATGCACTGATGTATGTGTATACAACCCTCAGTCATGTTATAGACACGGCCCCACCTTTACTGTTTAGTAACACAAACATAGCGGCATCCAGTGCTATACTATAAGATATTTCAGAAACAAAAGAAGCAGAGAGAGAGAGAGAGAGAGAGAGAGAGAGAGAGAGAGAGAGAGAGAGAGAGAGAGAGAGAGAGAGAGAGAGAGAGAGAAAGCGAGCGAGCAAAAGGAGGGCAGTTTATTTCTGACCAGTTTCTTCCAGAAAACAGGTGAGCCTAATAGGTCAAAAAGTAAATATGCTAACGTAAGCCACTGACTAGCTACATACTACATTTGCAGTCCCTGTAATAATCCTGCATTTGATTTATAAGTTACGACCTCTAGCCGAACACAGCATAAATACAAGCTGATAATACAGCACAGGATTTGATGTGTTCAATGCAGCACGACCGGGGGGTTCTGGCCACTAGATTCAGAATCTTGTAGGCTGCAATCTGATTGGCTCTCTGCAATTCAGTCTGCTGGCTTCCAAAAGGTCTGTGGTTGGTCATCTGCCATGTCGGTTAAATTGCCTTTTTCTGTGAAAGTAGGGAGTTTTGAGTCACGTTTATTGATGAAAGCATTACTCTGTAATGACTACTAGACGTAAAGTTTACAAGACTATTACCTCATCAACTATTTGGATCAATGACAGCTCAACAAATCACAAAGTTATCAGCCATGGCAATGTTTCATGTGTTTGTAGCAGTCTTTGTTAAAACTAGCAAACAGTGATGATCAACATTGCTTGCAAGCTAGTCAGCCAGATTTGTATGGAATTAAATTTGTGCCAAAATTACTGAACGTAACTTTTCAAGAAATGAACCAAAATATACAATGAGGAAGAGGAAAAACACTGAAACTGAAAAACAGTGAATTCAGTGGAAGAAATTTAACATGACCTTCAAATAAACAGCATTCTTTGTTAACAGTTTTCTAAGCTCCCTTTTCGTTAATCAGGGTTTATGAATGCGCCGCCAGAGTTTATGCTTTCAAAAGTTTTCGTTTACATTCTGCAAGTTTACGTTCGCCATTCTGGCACAAACCTCTCGTGTGGGCGGGACTTAACAGCGATTTACTCTCATTGGCTAGTGAGATTTGGATCGACAGCTCGAGTGTCCAGCTGAGGAGGAGGAGGAGGAGGAGGATGACTATGACGACGCTCCATGCCGCTCCTGAGAGCTCATCTCAAAAAAATAGTCGTACGAGACGACCCAAACTTCAAATATTGATTACGACCTAATACACTGACTAAGTAAGTAAGTGAGTAATTTCCACTACAAAGTACAAAGGCTATAATTACACAGAGAACCTCATAAAGAGCACTCTTTGGGCCACTGAAGTCTCTACTTCCAGGTCAGTGAGCTGTAGATCCAAATCTCACAAGCCAATGAGAGTAAATCGCTGTTAAGCCCCACCCACATGAGAGATCTGTGCTAGAATGGCAAAAGTAAACCATGATTAGCGAAAAGGAAGCTTAGAAAACTGTTAAGAAAGAATGCCGTTTATTTGAAGACCATGTTACATTTTTGCTCTTTGAGAGTGTTTTTCTTCTTTTTTCATCGTCTATTTTTGTTCCTTTCTTGAAACGTTACGATCAATACTTTCGGCACAAATTTAATTCCATAGATTTTCTAATTAATTTTATCTGGTGGCATGAAATAAGCTATAAAATCCCCAACTTTTTCTTCTGAACTACTCTTGCAGCTACAAATCAGTAAGTTAGCTGCGCTTATAGTATCTTTTGTCATATCTGGCCAAGGAGAATGACACGATGTAAAGTTAAACAGTTAGATTAGAACTAGCCACTGTAGGAGGCGTGGTTTCATGTACAAGGGTAAACAAATTATTCCAATGGGGTCTTTTTTTCTACCGCATAACTGCTAGAGCTCAAATTCTACCTTAAAATAAGTTAGAAATTCTGTCGATTTTTCATCTGGTCCTGCACCGTTCGGTATAACTAAACTATAACCTAAGTGCACCATTATAAATGCTAAGCGGAAAAAAAATGCCTCTCCCGGCTGTTCTCCTCAACACCTGCTGCAGCTGCTCCTGTTGCTGCAATGCAGGTGTGCATCTGATGTATTAGACCCAAATTCATCCTATCAGCCAACTGACTTTACGCATGAACATTTCACGCAGCACAAACCAGTCTCAGCCTAGACAAAATAGACACGAGCAGGCACAACAAAACCCAAGTGGCAGAGAGAGAGAGAGAGAGAGAGAGAGAGAGAGAGAGAGAGAGAGAGAGAGAGAGAGAGAGAGAGAGAGAGTGAAATGTGTTAGCTTTTCAATTTGGAATTCTGAGCTGCGAAGCCTTTCTCATCTTTAATTCAGGACCCTGATGGGGTGTGGGCTTTTCAGATGATAGCTCTTCTGATGCTCCATTAAAGTGAAACATTACAAACTAGCAGCATTTCCCCTCGTGGAGCACAAGCTTATCTCTATATTTTCTGTTGCAAATGCAAATTAAAAATAGTGGGTTTGAATGGCAAAGCAAAGAACAATGTCCTTGGAGTGGTTTTAAAATATTCAAACACTCACATCAAGGAAGCAAATACGTTCACAGCGTTAGTGTATAAACTGGATAGGTTTAAGATCGGGCTGAAATCCAAATTTGCTGACACAGAGTCACATGACTGTGCAATAAATCCCCACAGCTTTTAAACCGCGGTTCTGAACAGCTGTACTTTGAGAATGATGAGCTCACTGAGATGGAACAGTTGTGAAGTTGTGAAGTCTGGCAAGTCTCCTTCTACAGAACTGAAGTTTTATTCATAAATCCTAACAATCCAGATCTCGATACTTCATATTTATACGCATCTGCCATGGACATATGACGTACAGATATACTGCTTTAAAGCCTTTAGCACAGCTTGACTTGACTCACCATCCCTCAAGATACAAGGAAGACATGAATCGAGACTTTTCTCTGTACTGGCATTTAGATTTATTGTCTTGTCTGAACAGCTCTGTCACTGGCTGTCTGCGGGCTAAAACTGAAGACCTTCGTCTTCACTAAACACTTTCACACCTATTAGTCGGATTTTCGAGTTCTAATCAGAGTGAAATTCATACTTTTGGATTATTTGCTACTTGGCCTGTTTTGTTTTCCCACTGCACATAATTAAACGAACAAAAAAAAAATCAACAAAAAAAATTCAGTGAAGGGTGTGTAGGACTCAAACCATACTCATAACACTTACTCATTCTTTGGTCAGAAATATGATGCTGGAAAAAAGTCAACAAACCTTTGCCTAGGGATGGGCGATATGTCAAAAATATCATAGATCACAATACTTGAGGACATTTCTTCGATACATGATACATCACAATATATAATTTAGCCAACAAACTGTCTGCAAAACAGTAATAAAATAAACAAAAAACCTTAAACTGAGTTTGACTATACTTTTCTTTAATGCCTACAAAGACAAAGTAGTTTAAAAGAAAAAAAAAAAAAAAAAAAAAAAGTTACGTCAAATCAACGGCATCCATTTAATCTGTAATTATTAAAAACGTAAATAAATACATCACCGTACCAACGATATCTCAGAAAAATGTATCGTGTAATCATTTATCACGATAATCAATATTATATAGATATATCGCCTAGCTCTACCTTTGCCAAGGGGTTGTAACAATACACTATACGGGTGTAACGATGCACGATTAGATTCACAATACTTGCTTCACAATTCGATTCAATGAAGAAAAATTATGACGGAAAAGAAAATTACTGATTGAAACATAGCAGCGTCTGAGGCATCATATTAACCAGAAATAGAGCTTCAAACATGGTCCACGCTGGTGGACTCTCTTCTTCAGTTCACCCCACAGGTTTTCTATGGGGTTCAAGTCAGGGGACTGGGATGGCCATGGCAGGACCTTGATTTTGTGGTCAGTAAACCATTTTTGTGTTGATTTTGATGTATGTTTTGGATCATTGTCCTGCTGAAAGATCCAACCACGGCCCATTTGAAGCTTTCTGGCAGAGGCAGTCAGATGTTCATTTAATATCTGTTGATATTTGATAGAGTCCATGATGCCATGTATCCTAACAAAATGTCCATGTCCTCTGGCAGTAAAACAGCCCCAAAACATTAAAGAGCCACCACCATATTTAACTGTGGGCATGAGGTACTGTTCCATATGGCTACCTATATGTGTGCGTCGAAACCACCTCTGGTGTTTATTGCCAAAAAGCTCTATTTTGGATTCGTCTGACTATAGAACCCGATCACATTTGAAGTTCCAGTAGTGTCTGGTAAACTGAAGACGCTTGAGTTTGTTTTTGGATGAGAGTAGAGGCTTTTTTCTTGAAACCCTTCCAAACAACTTGTGGTGATGTAGGTGACTTCGGATTGTGTTTTGGAGACTTTCTGACCCCAAGACACAACTAACTTCTGCAATTCTCCAGCTGTGATCCTTGGAGATTTTTTGGCCACTCGAACCATCCTCTTCACAGTGCATTGAGAGAATATATACACACGTCCGATTCCAGGTTGATTCATAACATTTCCAGTTGACTGAAACTTCTTAATTATTGCCCATTTTGTGAAGCTCAACAGCCTTTTGCCACACATCACAGCTATATTCCTTGGTCTTACCCATTGTTATGAATGACTAAGGGAATTTGGCCTGTGTGTTACCTCATATTTATATCCGTGTGAAACAAGAAGTCATGGTTGAACAATTTCCTGTTCCTAGTCACCCAGGTGTACGAAAAAAATTTTAAATATCAATGGGAATATACTTCATATATATTTTTCTCATATGAGTTCATGGGGTGCCAATAGTTGTTGCACACCTATATTTAACAAAGATCTTCATTTGATAAACCTGTGTTTTGTTTGCAATTGTTTGATATCCATGAGAGCAGAGTATTTTTGTGAATTTTTTGAACAAAAGATCAAAAAGTTAAACAATAAAGACAATTTTTCAAAGCCTTCTTTGCTCATATTTGCCAAGGGTGCCAATATTAGTGGAGGGCACTGTATACATAACCTATAATGCTTGTCAGTCGGTGTGATCCGGAGCTATCGGTCACGTCACCTGATGCTGATGATTTCCGATCATGGCGCATGAAAGAATGCGATCATGGGACCAGCACGCTCTCTACATATTTTAACTCTATGTGATGCACAGATTTAGACCTCTGGTGCTCATCAGGTCATGATGCATCGTTACACCTGTTGATAATTATATACAACGATCAGCCATAACATTAAAACCAACTGCCTAAGATTGTGTAGGTCCCCCTTGTGCTACCAAAACAGCTACTGAGGCATGGACTAAACAAGATCGGACCAGACACTCTAGCCTTTGCTCCCTACGTGCATCAATGAGCCTTGGGTACCCATGGCCCCGTCACCGGTTCACAGGTTGTCCTTCCTTGGACCACTTTTGGTAGGTACTAACCACTGCATACTGGAAACACCCCACAAGACCTGCCATTTTGGAGATGCTCAAGTTCAAGTTCAGTTTATTTGTATAGCGCTTTTAACAATGGACATTGTCCCAAAGCAGCTTTACAGAAATATATAAATTCAGGACATAGATTTTAAATGTATGAATTTATCCCCAATGAGCAAGCCAGAGGTGACGGTGGTGAGGAAAAACTCCCTGAGACGATATGAGGAAGAAACCTTGAGAGGAACCAGACTCAAAAGCGAACCCATCCTTCATCTGGGTGACACCAGATAGTGCAATTATAAATAAATAAATAAATCCCTTCTATAAATGTACCAATACTACATGGTCAAATAGCAGTTGTGAAACCATGAAAATTCAGTTTTTATATGAAGTTTGTTTTGTTCAACTTCTCCACTGTTCACTGATGGAGACTTGAGTGCCAAACTGTTTGTGGCAATTGCAGTCCTAGCCATCATAGCATAACTGTTCATATGAATTGAGGTCCAAAGCCATCTTTATGGTTTTTAAGTGGTACCATTCTCAGCAATGTCAGTGATCTTTAGGCTGCACCATAATGCTCTGACCCAGTCATCTAGCCATCACAATTTGGCCCTTTTCAAAGTCACTCAAATCCTTACACTGGCCCATTTTTTCCTGCTTCCAACACATCAACTTCAAGAACTGACTGTTCACTTGCTGCCTAATATATCCCACCCCTTGACAGGTGCCATTGTAACAAGATAATCAATGTTATTCACTTCACCTGTCAGTGTTTTTTATGTTATGGCTGATCGGTGTAAGTAACTAGTTTAAACTTTGTGTATGCATCCACTGTTTCCAATTTTCTTCTTTTTGCTCATCGGTCCAAATATCCAGAGCACATCGCATTTCTACAGCTCTGTGTTTTAGCTCAGTTTGCACCTCGTGGTTCAAGTTTAGCAGGTCTACAAAAATAAATATCACCACATCACAAAATACACGGCATGTTTGGTTATATGCTCCAGAATGTGACTGCTGCGTTCTCACCTGCACAAAAGAACCGCACAGAAGGGCAAACACACCAGGGCTTGATTCAAACTGAGAAAATGCTGCATACTGTATATGAAAGCAACCTTATATGAGCACTAAAAAAAGCTGCTCTACCAACTTGCTCCTCCAAAAAGCGCTTTAGCTTGATAGTACTCGTAAACCCTGATCTTTCTGTACTAGTGTGAGGATTTTTTTTTTTTATGTTATTTGTTTTTTTTTGGATGGAGACTACAAAGCACTCTGGATAAGGATGTTTGCCAAATGCTGTAAATATTATACATCCATGTAAATCTACAACAGCGAGAGAGAAATAAAAACGGACCCATGTTATCACTTCATCAAATACGTTCTATCACATTAATTCTTTTAATTTAATAATTCATTAGGAACTCCCTCTCCTCTCTGAGCAAACGCAAAGCTTTTCAAGCCTCGCCACTACTCCGCTATTCACACCATTCATACGAGGGCTTTAATTACCATAATTGAACACCAGTTGGCTTTCACTACCGCCTTGCCCCGCCATCTAGAAGCTGGAACATTCTTGCTGCTGAATAAGAGTACTTGTGCTCCAAGATGCGTAAATCACCGCTTTCTTCCTTCGCCATGGCCCACTGACATTCAGGGGGAAAGCTGCTTGTTGGCTTTAGCCGATGTGCTCTCAGACTCAACATTACAGCTCACAAGACAAATATTGTAAAAGTTTGCAACGTTGCAATCATCTCCTCATGACAGTATAATCCTGGGAGATGACAGAAAGAGGCTATTATTCTTCTGGATGGTCTGCTGAGCTCTTTTTTTTTTTTAGGCAAATCTAGTACTATGCAAGTATAAAAACAGCTATGTGACCTTCGCAACATCGGATATTACGGCTGCAGAAAAAAAAAAGGAAATGTTTACAATCTCTCGTGCTGTTATATATTACCAACAAAGTATGCGTGTGTGCGGATCGCAGGGGGGGGGGGACAGAATGAGTGCTGCTACAGTCACTGCTGCAAGCATTAAGCCGATGGAGATGACATCATCTCTGCAGCACCGATACCATGGCCAGCAGTTCAATTCGCATGCAATCAACCAAGCACAAAACCAAAAAAGCTTCCACATAAATAAATAAGAGACAGCAATTTAATAGAATTTTGTAGCAGTGGTAAAGTTTTAACTGCTGGGACACTGGAGAGCCATTTCATTTTTATTAGATGTGTTGAAACATCACACAGTGTCTTTCTCAGTGTTATCATGGCCAGGTATGAATGTCCTGTGCTTCAGACCCATGAGGCTCATGCTGATTTTGCTCTAGTGGTGACTCACGGCTTTCTTTCTTGCGACACGCTTGAAGGGAAAGCTGGTTGGTAAAGCCAGCATAATGTTTAGCCCGGTTTCTCTCAGACAGTTCTCAGTAGGAATTCACTAAAATCTCCTTTTCACCTCCCACCCACTTTAAATTATCATGCTTTTATCATGGGCTTTCGTCCAATTGCACTCATCTGTTTGGGCAAAAACGTTAAGGTAAGCACAACACCATAACTCATTCCCTTCTAGAATGTACATAAAAAGACAAAAACAGCTCTAATTTGTAGTCAAGATCCTTATCCAGCCCTGTATGACTCAAGTGCTTTAGTATACAAACAGCATTTATCATAAAGTCATACGAATGACAAACTAGCTGTTGAAATGTTTCCGAAAAACACAACCAATCCTTATTCTTCATGGTCGACCGGTTCACGGCCCAAACCGCTCATTTTGCTGTTTTAAGAAGACGTTGTCACATTAGTTTTCATGTCCCTTGCTGCGGATCTATCCCACAGCCAAAATCAATACCCTTTCCCAATCTAAGAGAGACGTATGGAAATTAGGAGCCGAGCTTTTTCCAGAGGAATCAGGAATCTTCATATACATGAATGTAGCAAATGAGAAAAATGGAGAGCAATTAAAAAATGGGATTCAATTTAATTGTGCTGGGAGATTTATGAAATAGATCTCGCGTAAGTGCCTGAATTAAAAGGGTTCTTTTTTTTTTTCTTATTTAGCCCAAACGTTTCTCTCAAGGAACTCAATTTTTGGTTTCAATCAGTTTCCCAGCGAGCAGTTATTTATCAGGTGCATCAGCAGAAAAAGTCTTGATCAAGGTTTTGTTCTGAAAACACTTGAATGAAACACAAAGGGATGGGAATCGCTTATGAACGTGGCAAAACAATGCTCAGGTGTTAATGCGTCATCACCGAGGAGCTACTGGGAACAGATTCTTCACAAAACCAAAAGCACTGAAGAAATGAAACCACATGATGAAGCAGAAAGTTACTGGCACTGAGGTCATATGAGGGTGAACATATGTTTTTGTCAAAATCAGATCAGTATATCCGCAGTCAATCTTTTCTGTCTGGTTAACTTCTATTATATTTTATTTAAAATAGCTGCATCTGTGTGTGTATATATATAGGAAGGTATAGACTTTTCATCCCGATACATCATGAGGTCCAACATACTTCAGATCAAATGGAATATGAAGGCAATAAAGGGAATAGAAATAAAAATAAAAACTTCCTGAAAATCTTTAATAACAGTGAGTAATA
The DNA here is from genome assembly GCA_023630585.1 of Cranoglanis bouderius. Lineage (NCBI taxonomy): Eukaryota > Metazoa > Chordata > Actinopteri > Siluriformes > Cranoglanididae > Cranoglanis > Cranoglanis bouderius. The sequence goes on along the minus strand of CM042548.1, from coordinate 8,519,518 downwards.
TGAGCACCATGCAGTCCTCCGAGAGCACTTCATAAAGGATTTCCTGTGCACGACACTGAGAATCTGTCAGCTGTTCTGTGTGTTTACTGTTGCTAAAGCTGTTCTTCCTGTTTTACTTAAAGCTCGAGGAAACCCACAGGTTTGAGTATTTGCTCAATGAGGGGTTCAATCTCTCTCTCTCTCTCTCTCTCTCTCTCCATACATCAATACATTTCACTATGCCAATCATTTGTCCAATTATCAAACTTGGATACATAGATACAATACAGGGTGTCCCAAAAATCTCCACACATAGGCGAAATTAACACAAAATGTCTTCCAAAAGTGTTGTGGACCAACCGAGAAGTGGACGTCCACGAACATCCACTGACGAAGGCACAACCGACGTGGTGCTGACAAACATAGTCCCCTGTATATGGAGACTTTTAGGGCATCCTGTATGTAGTACTCTGTAGACCAACATATCTCATACATCGCTTGTTTACGTTTTAAAAACAGCTTTTCAAAAGTACCTCTTTTAGTCAGTCTGTGTTTACGCTGAAATATTTGTGACGTGCTTAGCGATTTCGAGGTAATTTGTTGGTTGGTGCCGTATTTTCGTCATTCCTGAGAGAAGTTAGAAGTTGTGTTTTGCACTGACTTCACAGGGGGACATTGCTAGCACAGGAGAAACCTTTTCAACAACCAGTCAGACTTTACTGTTAGCTTCTAAAAACAAAATAGCAGCAGCTTCTTTTCTCAGTCACCATTTTCCAGGTAAATTCAACTTCATATTAATGAGAACTCGTAAGTAGAAGCAGTACTAGAACAGAGGTCGACCGATAGTGGATTATACCGATACCGATAAATAAGTTGGGCAGTACCTGCCGATAACCGATTAATCAAACGATAGTTTGTAAAATTGATACAGAATGGAAACATAACACTCAAAGTAAAATATTATTATACAAATAAACAGTACTGACAGTACCATGAAAAAACAGTACCATGAAAATGTACTGTACTTTTTTATGAAATAAATATATAAATAAAAATGTAAATATATATATAAATAACAATAGAGACATCCGAAATGAATATGGATATGAATTTAATAAAAAAAAAAAAAAAAAAAAAAAAAAAAAACACTTCAAATAACACAACAAAGTTTGTCAGTGATAGTTTTTAAAGGGGCCACTAGAGGCCGCTCTCGTACTGTATAATGACAGCGGACTCTTCTCAGCCACTCCCACAACGGATGCAACCAGGAAAAACTATCGGTGTGGATTTTTGCCGATAACCATTCGTTCCAGTGATCGGTTATCAGTGCCGATTAACCGGCAAAACCGATCAATCGGTCAACCTCTAGTAGAGTCAGTCACAGCTCAGCTAGTTAGCGATCTACAAGATGATAAGGACAGCCCCATTTATGGTGGTCTTAGTATTAAAGCTATGAAAGCTGAGCTGCTTCTGTTAGAGTAGAGTTTACATATCAGAAGGACAGACAGCTGAACAGACTAAAAGACAGATAGTCACATGCCATTGTGTGGAAACTTAGAAAATAGACTTGCTGATGAAAGAAATGCAAAGCAGAAATGCTAAGAATTTGCTCATAGGTTAAATCATTTGCACAGTGTAAATGTATATTTTAAAAAAAAACGGTACCACCTATTTTGGGAGTCTTCCTCCCACTACATCTATTTATTCACTTTGGTATATATATATATATATATATATATATATATATATATATATATATATATATATATATATATTATCAACAATGGATGTTTTTCATGAGGTATCAGAAGACAATACTGAAAGAAAAATAGCCAGAAGCTGAGCCGCATTATGAGCGGTGTAACTGGTTTGAGTGGTTGCTTATTCATTTGTCATTATCAAGTTAAATAGTTTAAGAGGCAAGGAACATCATCCATTCCAGCTGACCTAGATTCACTACAACTGTACTGTATGTCACAGTGGGTTAGAATGGGAGGTGTTAGTATTTTCTGTAAACAACTCTAAACATTATAGGTATTAATCACCAAAGGTAAATATACTATGAAACTTATTAAGCTTTCATACCACGTGTTCGTCTGTTTTCTACGATCATCAATACCAATTACAGTGTTGTGTTATTACTAAGTGTATTTTTTAATGGCTGCTTGGTTTTGACTTGTGGGCTGCGGGAGCTTTTATGGTCGATCATGCGGCATGCGAGGTGTAAAATGCTGGGATCGTCTTCACTGGAGCAACATTCCTCTTGCAATTTGGTACTTGCGTTCTTAAGTATTGGAACTGAACTTCGGCAGTGGATGATGACACAGAATGAGTCCACAAGGACGCAAGATCGCATATTGAGAAATGGCCTTGGACTGGGGGAGGAAACCAGAGTACCCAGAGGGAATCCCGGAAGGATGGAGAGAACATGTAAACTCCGCACACGCAGGGTGGAGGCGGGATTCGAACCCCCAATCCCGGACGTGCGAGGCAGACGTCCTAACCACTAAACCACCAGCACATTGTGATGTCAAAATTTAAAAACTCTTCCTATGAACTCACCTCAGTTACAGCCTGTAATAATTCCCTGTCTGGTTTACACCTCACACTCGATAACGGTGACGTCCCTAAAACTACACTGGTGTGCAATAAAGGCAAAAACAAATAAAAAAAACCAAGGCTCACATTCTTCCACAGAATAGCAACAGGTTAATAATAAAGCATGAGAGATCACTCGCACAATATCCTGTTAATGAATCCCACTAATAGCTTTGTTGATGTAGTGGTACACCACTGGGTGCAAAACAACAACTCTTGGTGCATCTATCTGACCTTAAAATCCAACTACATATAGTCAGATTCATAATATATATAAATATATAAAAATAAGATTTCACTTTGATCTGATTGATCAGGTACATTTTAATTGTTTTGTTTTTTGTTTTGTTTTTGTATTTATCTAACAATGCAGGTCGGAGATGTGGTTTGTTTTGTTGGTTTGTTTTTTTCCTTAACTGGTATAAAATCAAATCATGGACTGAATTATATTATATCAACCCAGATTAGATCCTCAGAATAAATTATTATGACTGACATATCATAGAAATGTCAGTCATGTTCTAGAAAGCCAGTAGAGAAACACAAAACAGGTCCCAGTAGACCGCTGCTATGCTGAAGGAAGGTGAACTCAGGTTGGAAATGTTAAAAAGATTTCAGGAGAACAGACTGATCGATGGTTGATCATTGGTGCAGGGCATTCAAATCCATCGTTCTTCCCCCGGATGGCGCACGGATTAAAAGGCAAACTTGTCTTACCCGTCCGTAAACCTTTGGCACGGCTGTGTCGGTGCTGCTGCTGCTCCTCCGAGCGCGGTGTCGATGCTGGCTGGAGCCGTGCTGCTCCGCGCCTCTCTCCGGGAGCTGATCAAACGCACTGACCAGAGAAAAGCCTCTGTCCTGCGGCAGCATGAACCTGTGATCCCGGTGAAGCCGGAGTGTGGAGCAAAGCGAGCCGGGAACCAGCCATAACAGCACATACACCGCGCAACGACCCACAGCGAGCATCTTACCCCTCTGCCTGGCCGCCATGTTTGTTTGTGTGTGCGCTCGAGCGACTGCGAGTGTATGTGTGTGTATGCGATTTTGTGTGTGTGTGTGTGTGTGTGTGTGAAAGAGCGCCTCGAGCGGCAGGACCGCACTGATAACCGTGTGGGGTCATTTTGTCTTCACGCTACACCATAAAAACACACACAGACAGATAGACACACAGACAGATAGACACCCTGCTGAAAAAAAAAAAACCAAACAAACAATAGAAACCATCACAGAAATCCTAATGGTTTCCACTACAAATACCATTACAACGCATCAGCTGTTAACAGCTAAAACCATTACCAAATGTCAAAGGTCTTCTATTGGTCCTTAATGGTATCCACTAGACATAACATGCCACAGGCAACAAATTACCAGCAGAGACCCACAGGGACCATTACAGTTTCCATTAAAACTAATACAATTCCATTAATAACCATTAAAACCATTACACATTCTATGAGGGTTTCTCTCTCTCTCTCTCTCTCTCTCTCTCTCTCTCTCTATATATATATATATATATATATATATATATATATATATATATATATATATATATATATATATATATATATATATTAGCAGGACAGATTACAGGAGAATTGACAGGGCTTCTTTACATTCAAGTAGGGAGATATAGTGCGATGTAGACACACACACACACACACACACACACACACACACACACACACACCATCGACATAACGACAAGGGAATAAACAAAATTGAATAGAAAAAGAATCTTGTCTTTGTGTTTTCTTTTTTGTGTGTTTTTGTTTATGTGCAACTTCTAATATTAAATTAAACATTCGACCCGAGAAACAAGTTACTGATATTCAGGAAACGAGAGTCAATTCCAACCAACAGGAAATACATAATAAGTTAAACCATTTTAACTAATTAAAATATACTTGATTTAAGAAGTAGCAGCACTGTAATTAAATTACAGCTTTTGCTCGTACTGATGCTCCTAAACAAATCAGATTTTTTAATATACGCATATATTAACACATTAAAGTGCGTTTAAACAAACTCATGAATCAATTCATTCATTCATCCATTCGTCTTCAGTAAGAGCTTGGTCAGGGTCATGGTGGATTTGAAGGTTATCACAGGAACAATGCCATCTAGGCATCCAATACACCCTGGATGGGATGCCAGTTCATCGCAGGGCATTATGCACACACACATTCACACACTCATTCACATCTAGGGGCACTTTAGTGTAGCCTATCCACCTACTGGTACTGTATGTTTTTGGGAGGTGGGAGGAAACCAGAGAACCCTGAAGAAACCCAGACAGACATGTGGAGAACATGCACAGAATCTTCACACAGGCTGTAACCCGAGCTGAGGATTGAACCAGGGACCCTAGAGCTGTCAGGTGGCGCACTTATTGCCAAAAAATCTTATCTGTCTTCTGTCAATAGTGCTGAGCCCCTCACCACTGTAAAAGGTCAGTTCCACCCCCCACTGCGGTGACCAATGAGCAGAGGTCATTAGCATACAAAATTACCACCCATCCAAAAGCTTAATTAAGGGTGAATTGTATTGCATTCTTCACAGATGTCTTTTAAAGAGCACAGGGAACTATGTTAAATTATGCAAGATAATGTCTCCTTTGAAAACCGTTTCAGCATAAGGCAGGCAAAGCACCAGCAGACTCACTACTCATTTTTATGCTGTTTATTAACATACCTTTACACCACGCTTGAAAGGAAAGCAATCTTGGAAAACCCACAAAAAGTAAGAAATATATAAGCAGTCTACTGTATGTTGCAAACAACTGTTATATTAAGGAAACAGTTGAGTCAGAAATGAAATGGACACAATTTTCTAAATGCAGTAGATAAGCTAAGACATACAGAATGGTGAGAAAAGGAGGAAATGGTGAAGAATGGTGAGGAAAACTGGTGGCTGTGTTTGGGGGCACGGATTCCTGCCTCCACCCTATGTGCACAGAGCTTGCATATTCTCCCCGTGCTTTGGGGGTTTACTCCTGGTACTCTGGTTTCCTCCCCCAGTCCAAAGACATGCGTGATTCGCATCTCTAAATCGTCCATAGTGCACAATTGTGGTTGGCACACCATCCAGGGTATCCTCTGCTTTATGTCCCCTGGGATAGGCTCCAGCCTCCCTGCGACCCTGTGTATAATAAGTGGTACAGAAAACGGATGGATGGTGGCTGTGTGTGACTTTTCATTGGCATGGTTTATGACCACTCCAATCAGGATAGAAAATGTCTCACATCATAGGATAAAGGTTAAAGATAAATAAAATTAGAATAACTTTGTATTGATGTGGACACAAAACATGCACAACAAAATGTCTCCCACAGCATAATAGAGCTACCGTTAGATATAACAGCTCCAAATGACTGGCTCTAATGAATTCCATGGAATTCCTGTCCTGCTACCCAGTGCACTTTCTGAACCTTTGGGGCCACTAAGTGACATTCTACTCCTAAGCAACTGGTTATACTGCTTATAGCAAGAAACCTCTACTCTCACAAATTATGTTCCACATGCATTTAGGCTCAGTTCAGGTGGCATGGTGGCATCACAGCACCATGGTCCATGATTCGATCTTGAGCTTTGTGTCTGTGTAGAGTTGTTTATTTTTTCCCTGTTTTCATGTGAGTTTCCTCACGGTTCTCTAGGTTACCATTAGAGGTTGGCAAAACCGATCAACCGACACCGATAACCAAATGCTGGAAATATCGGTAATCTGCAAAAATCCACACCAATAGTTTTTCCCGGTCGCTGTTATTATACAGTACAAGAGCGGCCTCTAGAGGCGAAATAAAAACTATCTGACAAATTTTGTTGTGTTATTTGAACTTGTTTTTTTTTTGGATGTCTATTTTTATCTGTTATTTGAAATGAGATTTTTTTTCAGTTTGGATGTACAGCATTGTGCAAAAGTTTTGCAAAGAAATGCTATAGAGCAAAGATGCCTTAAAGTAATGAAATTAAATGTTTCTACATTTTAAAAAAATACTGTAAAGAGCAGTAAACAGTAGTAAATTAAACAAAGTCAATATTTGGTGTGACAAAAAAATAAAAATAAAAATAAAAATAGTAGTCTCTGGTACAATTAGTGCACTTTTATAAGGAAATGAGCTGGTAAGTTTTATTGAGCATCTTGCAGAACCAGACACAGTTCTTCTGGAGACTTTGACTTTCGCACTCGCTTCTTATTTTTGCAGCAAAACCCAGCAGCCTTCATTGTGTTTTTTGTCTGAAAAGTGTCTCTTACTTAATATGCTGCTTTCTTTAATGACATACAGACATTTTTCTGTAACATTTAATTTTGTGCTAGAAAACTAATGTTTGGGAATCTAACATGTTTTTTGTACTGACTCGATAACGCAGAAGTCATAAAATAAAAAATCCATAAAAAGTTTGTACTAAAAAAAATAATAGGGTGCCTAAAACTTTTGCACAGTACGGTATATCTTTTATTTACATTAATATTTATTAATAGTTAATATGTATTAATAGATCAGATATTTATACCAATTAAAACAGTACAGTACACTTTCATGGTACAGTCAGTACTGTTTATTTTTGTAGTAACGTTCAGCAATATTTTACTTTGAGTGTTAGGTTTTCATTCAGTATCAATTTTAAAGACTGTCAGTTGATTAATCGGTTATCAGTATCAGTAAAATCCACTATCGGTCGACCTCTGGTTTCCTTGCACCTCCCAAAAACATGTGAGATGTGATGTCATTCACACTAATTAACTCACTATGTCATTAACCCAGCTTTGTAACACAGACTATACCATTAACATTGTTTTGTGTTTTTCCGTTGACAATCGTGGACATATCCTGATGTTGTACCCTGTACCATGTTGAATGGTTTAAATAGACATTAATGTCAATATGTGAGCTCTATGTATTCATGAGTAATAAAAAAAAAAAACTATTCTTTTAGTTATCTATTAATACAACACTCATAGGGCTGAAACTCATTTAGTATAAAATGGATTGGGTCCTAAAATACTGACAGGCATAAAGGGGAAAAAAGAGCGGCTTTGGGCTTTATGAACTTCCAGTAGTGAGGCCCTGGACTGCACTTGTCTTCAGAGCAGCTATATTGTACATGAAATGCTTCTGTATTTCTCCAAAAACAAAATTTAAAGCACAAACAAATTTAAAGCACAATCCCAGGAGCTTAAGTACAACCTAATAACCTAGTCTGGTTGACTGTGGCACAAAGGGGGTTGATCTATTTATTTATTTATTTATTTTTCGAGAAATGCAAAAGCATTTCATATATACTGACCATGATGATGATGAAAAATCTTCATTAAGATTTACTCAAGTAGGTGTAAACTAAGTTATGTGGTAAACCTTTGTGTTATACACATTCTTGTGTTCTCTCCTTGTTTATGTTCTGTTGTCATTACAGCATCCACTTTGTTATTATTTAAAAATATAAATAAAAAAATCAAATATATGGGTCATAAAGAAACCCCAAAGGCTAACAGCAATCCAGGCCTCATTGCATGATGGTCAAATATTAGCATTATGCTCCAAAAGATGACATGATGCAACTACTGCAATAATAAACTGCTCATATAGATATAAACAGAAATATGCGTTTTTGAAACAGAGAAAAATCGTATTTTGAAAGTCAGAAACATAAAGTTTTAATAACTGTTTGGGGACTTTTCACCACCACCACGTTTACATTGGACAGGACAGGGTTGTGGTTAACAGCGCCCCCACGCGGCCATTTGCAGTACAGCGTGTGGAAACGACTAAACAAATCAAGCACTTATGCGATTCAATTCAGTTTATTTACCACACGTTTATCTACGTTGTTCTCGTCCACATTTGCCAGTGATAAGACCGGAGGAGTTAAGTCAGTAAGCAATATTTTTCACTTCATAGAAAAACGTAACAGAAACAGGCTAGTGATAAAAACGTAGCTCGTGCATTTAGTTATTTTTATTTTGCGTACAGATTAGCTACTAAATGTTTGAGTAGAAAACAGACGTCGATGATGTTAGTTATATTAGCAACATTAAGAGACTCCAAATAAAGCAGCTTTGTGTACATTAAACTCACATTTAAAGGGTGGTGTTCACGAACGAGTCGGCTCCTTGAGTCGGTTCTCATGTATGAGCCTGTTTTGTAGATGTAGACCTGTCTTTGTCGTTACTATTGCAGTGTAATTGGATCACTTGTCAACGTTTGAGCTGCTTGTTAATGAGTAAGAGTGAATGGTGAATCGTGTGTCAGGATAAATGAAAATAAATCATAAAGAAGCACAGACACAGCACAATAACATTAATACAGGGATGTTTATTGTGTTTGTCAATGCACACATTTAGTACATTGCTGATTTATTGCTGATTATGTAAATACATGTTTATAAAATGCAATGCAAAGTAATGTTATCATAGGCAAAGTATATTGAAAAGTTTGTCCGGTTTAGATAAAATGGCAACGAGTCGTTTGGGAGCCGAAAGAGTCGGTTCTTATCGGTGAGTTGAATCAAATGATCCGACTCACTGAAAAGGGCAGGACATCTGACCTCTGCTACTTCATTCCTCTTCTACAGAAACTTATTTATTTAACAGCGTAGTAAACCAGATAGAGTAGCTAAATAGCTAACTCCCGATATATTTTGTCAGTATTTACATTTTGAGGTTAATTCCATATAGAGGTATCTACATTTTTGAGGTAAATTACATTAACAAACGCGAGCGTTAGCCGACCATGTAGCATGAAATTGAACATATTAGCTAATTAGCTAGATACATGGCCCTAACCACCATTGAGGTCACCGAGGCCCGGACCTCGGTATGTTTTCCAAGGTGTATATAATAAAAGTCGCGGAACAATTGTCTAATAAAAAAACTCTTACTTTGGTGCTTCAAAGATATTGTACAACACCAAGATAACCAACTTTCTCATGTGAACTGCGTCAGCGAGCTAATGCCGCTCATCAATGTCAAAATGTTGGAGATGACCAATCAAATCAAAGGAGGCGGGGCTTCACTGTTCACATTATTTTAACGGTCAAGGAGTGTGTGAGCAGCTAAAAGTTTAATATTTGACAACTGTTTTACGATAGAAATGTTAAACGACTGACGGTAATAACCGGGGATTCAAACTACTCAACTTTATTTTTGTCGGATTTTGCGGTTTTGAATTGAAAATGTATAATTTATGTGATTCATGTAATGCAATGAAACATGAACAGAGCCGTTTTTAGCATATTAGGCATAAGATTAAGAGTGAATGTGTGCATATTGTGAAGGAATTTAATGAACTTGGTTACCTGGCTTTCCTTAATAGCCTTTCAGTAATTTCATTTGTCTAAGAAAATTATTCATAAAACTCAAAGTGAGGGAGTGAGAGTTATCCTCACACCTACAGTAGAACATAGTAAAACATGTGGCTTTGGCTCAAGTGTGTTTTTAGGTCATTTAGCCTAATAAAATAATAAATATATATATATATATATATATTAATTGCAGTTCAAGTACATTACTTTACAATAAATTCTAGTTGTTTAACTATTTTTTATTTATTCTTTTAAATAAACTGAGAGGGTCCAAAAACTGCTCAGAAGATAGAAAAGAAGACGGAGGCATTTATAAAGCATATAAGTTAATAGAGAATATCAGTATCCCATTTAGAAAGGCACATTTTTTTTTTGTTTTTGTTATTTGTAATAATGTCATTCGGTCTTATTTGTAAATCTCTTTGGATAGAAGTGTCTGCGAACTGATAAATGCCTTTTCTTTGGGTGTTTTTTCCCCCCGAAACAGGACAATGACTGGTAAAGGATCACCGATGACACTCAGGGGGACAGACGTTAAAGGGACTAAACTGAAAATGCCAGAGGTAAATCATATAAACAGATCTGAAATTCCAGTGATGTTTTTTTTTCTTCTTTTAATGAGAGTCCAAAGACACAGATTTTGTTATTTACAATTTTTATGTTTCATTGGTTTAATATTAAGAGAAAACAAATGTTTGCCCTTTTTTTTTTTTTTTTGCCTTTTACATTGGAGGAATCACAATGAGAGCCACAAATATGAATTAATGTTGCCTTCGAATTGCACCAGAAATGAGCTCATATACAGTTGAGGTCATAAGTTTACATACACCTCGCAGAATCTGCAAAATATTAGTAATTAAATTTTTTTTTTTTTTTAAATCGAGCGATCATAAAAATTGCATTTGTTTTTTATTTAGTACGGCCCCGAATAAGCTGTTTCACTTAACAGATCTTTACATATAGTCCACAAGAGACAATAATAACTGAATTTACACAAATGAACCAGTTCAAAAGTTTACATACTCTTGATTCTTAACACTGTGTGTCGTTACCTGGATGATCAACGTCTGTTTTTATGTTTTGTGATAGTTGTTCATGAGTCCCTTGTTTGTCCTGAGCAGTCAAACTGCCCACTGTTCTTCAGAAAAATCCTCCAGGTCCTGCACATTCTTTGCTTTTCCGGCATCTTCTACAAATTTGACCCCTTTCCAACAATGACTATATGACGTTGAGATCCGTTGAGACTATCACAAAAGGTGCAAACATTCACTGATGCTTAAGAAGGCAACACGATTCATTAAGAGCCCGGGGGGGGGGTGTAAAATGTTGAACAGGATGATCGGTGTAAATTGTTATTATTTTGTCTTCTGGGAAACGTAAATATCTCATGTAGCTTCTGGAGGGCAGCACTAAATGAAAAAAAATAAGATTTTTAAACAAAATAATAACAGTTTACACCAATAAAGAAAAATGGTTTGCCATGTTTGGAGTGCAAGAACTCAACAGGCCCGAGCCCTGACCTCAACCACACTGAACACCTCACCTTTAGGATGAACTGGAATGCCGAGTGCACCCCAGTCTCCTCACGTGACACCAGTGTCTGACCTCACTAAAGCTCTTGTGGCAGAATGAGCACAAATCTGCACAGCCACACTCCAAAATCTAGTGGAAAGCCTTCCCAGAAGGGTGGAGGTTATTTTAGGGACTAAATCTGGAATGGTGTGTTCAGCAAGCACGTGGTGGGATGGTTAGGTGTCCACATATATAAGCCATGTAGTGTATCATTGGTAGTGTAGCATTGCCATCTCACAGCTCCAAGGTCCCTGGTTCAATCCTGAGGTTGAGTTACTGTCTGTGAGTTTTACATGTTCTCCCCATGGTCATGTGGGTTTCCTCCCACCTCCAAAAAAAAACATGTCAGTAGGTGGATTGCCAATCTGTGACCCTGATCAGGATAAATCTGTTACTAAACATGAATGAATGAATTTATAAAATATTAATATTGGTAGCTATAGGCATTAACATAAAGATTAGTGAGATTATTAACAATAAATACAGGACATACCTCTGCTGAAGCAGGATTTGCTGTTGGTGCAATACCAAGTGAAGATTCATCAAAAATTGAGAGTAGTTGTATAAAGAAATAGAGAATAGAGAAAAAAATATTATAATAAAATGTGGTTTACAGGAACAGAACAGTCTCAGTAAGATATTCTGTTTCATAATGGCACTCAACTTTGCAATATTGATTTTTTTTTTTTTTTTACTGATCAGTAGTCATTTACAGCCACTTCAATATGTGTTTTTTGAGCTAAATGTGATGTTTTATTATAGGCTGAACATGCAGGCGGGTTTTGTGATGATTCTCCAGCAAAGAAGATTAAGGTGTCTCATACTAAATCACCCCCTGTGGATGGGACTGACGGATTTGAAAAAGCATGGTCAGGTATGGTCAGTTTCAGCTTTTCCTTTTTATATTTAATGGGACGTATTCTCTACATTTAGCTCTTTTCATCTTAAACATGTAGATATGACTGGAGTCCTGAACACCAGCTTGAATAAATAACACAATGACCAATTAGATACTCAGTCTTTTAATATGTATTTAATGTCCCTGCTTATTTACATTCAGATGCTGTCAGAGACATCGATTGCCTGTTCACAAAATACCCAGAGATGCTGCGGTAGGTGCACAGACATGATCAGATAGTCAGTGAATGGTCCTTTCGATTGAAACACTTGTAAAATTAATCAGAAGTTTGACCAGTAGTGGCTCGTGACCATAGATTTGGATGGGGCAGGACGACATTAATAAAGACAACCTCAAACTAAATTAAATCGAGAGGCTATCACAGGTATAACACACAACAACAGTGGGTACAGAAAAGAATCACCCCCCTTTAAAATAATCACATTTTGTTGCTTTTCAGCCTGAAATGAAGACGGACACAGTTTTTGTTTTATCCAGCTGTATTTACTCAGTGCAACTTATAACATCCAAGTGAAAGATATAACACCAACATGTCAGAAAAATAAATAAAATAAAATCATCAAAAAACAGAATCACTGAGTTGGAAAAAGGATCACCCCCTTTAAAATGGATGGAGCAAAATACTGTTAAATTCTTGAGGAAAATATCTGCTGCCCTCTGCCAGAAAGTTGTCAATGGGAAGAAGGTTTACCTTCCAACATGACAATGACCCAAAGCACACAGCAAAACTGACCACACAGTGATTGATGGAGAAAAAGGTGAATGTCCTTGCATGGCCTAGTCAGAGCCCAGACTTAAGCCTCATTGAAAATCTGTGGAATGACTTGAAGACTGTAGTCCACAAACGGTCACCATCAAATTTAACTGAACTTGAGCAGTTCTGCAAAGAAGAGTGGGCAAATATTGCAAAGTCTAGATGTGCAGAGTTAGTAGAGACATATCCCAACAGACTAAAGGCTGTAATTAAAGCAAAAGGTGGTTCAACAAAATGGGGGGTGATCCTTTTTCCAACTCAGTGATTCTGTTTCTTACTTTTTTTTTCTGACATGTTGGTGTTATATCTTTCACTTGGTTGTTCTAAGTTGTACTGAGTAAATACAGCTGGATAAAAAAAAAAAAAAACACTGTGTCCGTCTTCATTTCAGGCTGAAAAGCAACAAAATGTGATTATTTTAAAGGGGGGTGATACTTTCCTATACCCACTGTAAATATAGCCAAAATCACAGCACAGTCGTTGTCTTTAATTTGTGTGTGTGATTATTTTGTCGAATGACGTCACAGTTATAAATCAGGATTTTAGCAGTGCAGAGCAGCAGCTTGGAGGTGACTGCTGGTGAACATGTAGTCTCTTAATGGGCTGCGTTTCAGTCACCATTTTATACTCGTTCCGTTTTCTGACAACAGAAAAATATGTAAATGAGAACAGCTTTATTGGGAATTCGGCTGTATTAAAATACATTTTGTGAGCACAGAGAGCAGGAGAGAAATAAACAGATGTAAAGAGCTGACACCAAGCAGAATGCAAATACGACGCAATGACGTAATGAATATGCTAATTAGTGCATGACATCGTCTAGCGACATTTAACGACTTTCCATTGAAAGTTGCTGGCAACAGTGCTTCTGTCACTCACCTGGAGTACAGGGTTTCCCAAAAGTCTCCATACATAGGGGAAATTAACATTTTTTAGCAAAATGGAACTTTTTTTTTTTTTCAGAATAAAGCTGTTGCAAGGTTGCGTTGGACTTTAACAAAACATCCTCTACATGATTGCCATTTCTTTGTAAACACACATGGAGTCATCTCTCACAACTCTGGCTCCCAGTTTGGCAAGTGTCTTGTGTGATGTGCTTGCCATGTTTCTTGTTAAAGTCCAACGCAACCTTGCAACAGCTTTATTCTGAAAAAAAAATTAAGCTAAGACATTTTGCTAAAAAAAAAATTAATTTCCCCTGTGTATGGAGACTTTTGGAATACCCTGTATATTAACGTTATGGTGAAGATGAAGCAATGGCTGGGAAATGCAAATTTTGTCCAGCATGGCTGCAAAAGTCACCATATACAAATTGATTCTGTATTATTGTTATTGTTATTATTTACTTATTTTTTATTCTTTTTTTTATTTTCGAATTTAAAAAGAAGAAATAAAGATTATGTTTGAATGACATCTCTTGTATAGTCCTTGAAAACAGAAACAAACAGTGCTTGAAAAGTCCTTGAAAGTCCTGGAATTTCATTATGAAGCATCTGTACGAACCCTATTATTAGTCTTATGTTATTTGGAGTGTCCACCATACAAGTCCCTCTGTATGAGCTGTTAGTATCGAAACAATAATGTAGCACATTAATGGTAACTTATCATTTATGTTACAGCCGGAACTACCTGTGCTGTTATACAAAAATAATGCACACCTTCTGACCAATCAGATTCGAGCATTCAACTGCACTGTGGTATAAATATGAGTAGCCTGTGACTTATATAAGCTACTACAGTGCTGTGAAAAAGTATTTGCCCTGATTTGCTGATTTTTTCTGTTTTTGTGTATATCTCATACTCAGTTGTTAAAGCAAAATCTAAGATAAAACAAAGGCAACATTCGTAAACACAAAATACAGTTTTTAAATGATAATGTTATTTATTGAAGCAAAAAAGTTTTCCAATCCCAACTGGGCCTGTGTGAAAATGTATTTGCTCCCGTAGTTACTAATTCCCCAAATCTATGAAACTGCATTCATAATGGGGTTCAGCTGGACTAGACACAACCAGGCCTGATTACTGCAAACCCTGTTCAATCAAATCAACACTTAAATAGAACTTTTTCTACAGCATGAAGTTGGTTAAAAGGTCTTACCCAGTAACACACTATGCCAAAGTTGAAATAAATTCCAGAAATGATGAGGAACAAAGTGATTGAAATACATCAGTCTGGGAAGGGTTACAAAGCTATTTCAAAGGCTCTGGAACTCCAAAGAACCACAGTGAGAGTCATTATCTCCAAATGGTAAAACTCCGTTAAAGTAGTGAACCTTCCCAGAAGTGGCTGACCTTCCAAAATTCCTCCAAGAGCACAGCAACTACTCATCCAGGAAGTCAGAAAAGAGCCAAGGACAACATCAAAGGACCTACAGGCCTCTCTTGCATCAATAAAGGTCACTGTTCATGACTGTTCATGACTCCACAGAACATTAAGGCTTATCTGAATTTTGCCAAAACACACCTTGATGATACTCAAACCTTTTAGGAGAACGTTCTGTGGATTGATGAGCCGAAAGTAAGTCCCATTACATCTGGCGTAAACCAAACACAGAATTCCACAAAAAGAACATAATACTTACGATCAAGCATGGTGGTGGAAGTGTGATGGTGTGGGGATGTTTGCTGCTTCAGGGCCTGGGCAACTTAATTGAGGGAAACATGAATTCTGCTCTCTAGCAAAAAACCCTAAAGGAGAATGTCTGGTCTTCAGTCCGTAACTGGATTATGCAGCAAGACAATGATCCAAAGCATAGGAGTAAGTCCTAGTCCTGTGAAACACTGAGCTCCAGTTATTGGAGGTGTTTGGTTTCTAAAGGTGGCACAACCAGATTTTAAGTTTAAGGGGGCAGTTAGTTTTTCCACATGGGTGATAGGTGTTGGATAACTTTTTTTGCTTCAATAAAAAATAAATAAAAACTGTAGTGTGTTTACTCAGGTTGCCTTTGTTGTATTTCGTTTGTAGATATAAAACTATTTAGTATGAGCTGTACACAAAAAACAGAAGAAATCAGGCTGGGGCAAATACAGAGCACTGTATCTACTGAATTTAATCTACCTTGTAATTCCAACAACATACACTGATCAGCCATAACATTAAAACCACCTGCCTAATATTGTGTAGGTCCCCCTTGTGCCACCAAAACAGTTCTGACCCGTCGAGGCATGGACTCCACAAGACCTCTGAAGGTGTGCTGTGGTATCTGGCACCAAGACATTAGCAGCAGATCCTTTAAGTCCTGTAAGTTGTGAGGTGGGGCCTCCATTGATCGGACTTTTTTGTCCAGCACATACCACAGATGCTCAATCGGATTGAGATCTGGGGATTTTGAAGGCCAAATCAACACCTTGAACTCTTTGTTCCTCAAACCATTCCTGAACAATTTTTGCAGTGTGGCATTATCCTGCTGAAAGAGACCACTGCCATTAGGGAATACTGTTGCCATGAAGGGGTTTACTTGGTTTGCAGCAGTGTTTAGGTAGGTGGTACATGTTAAAGTAACATCCACATGAATGCCAGGACCCAAGGTTTTCCAGCAGAATATTGCCCAGAGCATCACACTGCTTTTGCCAGCTTGCCTTCTTCCCACAGTGCATCCTGCTGTCATCTCTTCCCCAGGTAAGTGATGCACACGCACCCGGCCGTCCACATGATGTAAAAGAAAAAAGACTCATCAGACCAGGCCACCTTCTTCTATTGTTCCATGGTCCAGCTCTGATGCTCATGTGCCCATTATAGATTCTTTTGGCGGTGGACAGGGGTCAGCGTGGGCACTCTGACTGGTCTGCGGCTACACAGCCCCACACACAGCAAGCTGTGATGCACTGTGTGTTCTGATACCTTTCTATCATAGCCAGCAATAACTTTTTTTTCAGCACCTGGTGCTACAGTAGCTCTTCTGTGGGATCGGACCAGGCGAGTTAGCCTTCACTCCCCACGCACATCAGTCAGCCTTGGGCACCCATGACCCTGTCCATCATAGACATGTAATGTACACCTTGCTTTTACCCGAGTTCATTTGACACCTAACACATGTCCAATGCAATAATCTTCAGTATCTTCATTACGTTATAGCAACAATGTTATACATTCACCTGTTTGGTCCTCACTGATCATTTCTGCCTGTATTAAAATGTGTCCGCAGAGAGAGAGCTGCGGTGGATGCATCACAGATTCAGGAGCTGACGAATATTCTGAATGAGGCTATGAGCTTGGAATCACAACTCAAGGAGAAGAAGGAACAGCTGAGACAGTCTTTGGCTATTATTTCAGACAAACTACAGGGATAGCTAACTGACAGATATGTTAAATTGTTGTTGTTGTTGTAGTGGTGATTTTTTTGTAATTCTTATATTATAATATTTGTGTTATGCTCCCTGTGTCAATGTTAAGCAAAATGTTAAAAGGATGACTATACAGCATATAGACCTTTTATTTAACATGCTACAACAGGTTGTATTAGTAGCAGTTTGAGTGATATTGGAAGTTCAGAATTCATTTTTGCCATCTTATATGACACAGGTTTGGAGTTGATTGTTATAACAGATTTGCAGAATGCTTGATGCGAGTCCTATGACAACAGCAAACATATGACATTCTCTTTCTCTGCTTAAGTACAAAGAGTACTGTTCTTTACGTCCCAGCTTTGTAAAGCTCTGTGGGTGTAATACAGGATGTTGTCCAACAACCTAGGGATGTACTTTTCTTAGCAGTAGCTGTATTCCGAGCATTTTTTTCCCTGCACTTGAAAAAATTTCAACAAGGCAACAACTTATTAGAGGATATGACTACTGACAGAACATCACCGCCATCACATCGTCCTCCGCATCCATAATTAAAAGGATTAGAGTTGCTTATTAAACAGTCCTTTAGTTTAATTTACTTTTCAGCAAACACCACACACTGTCTATTATTACATTACTCTAGGTGACTGACTTTATTCATGGCAAATTTGTTTTTTGGTCATGAAGGTCCGCTTTATAAAAGGTCTATCTATAAAGGATCTAGGATGTATAGTGGTATAGCAGAACATTATAACTGCACTTTATCTGAGTTCCTCATTATTGCCCACCAGTATACTCTCACTCCCTTAATTCGGAGAATAAAAGTGCATTATTCCTCAGCTTACTAGTTGATCATCATAATTAGACTATATCCTGCTTCCCCTTTTGCATTTGCAAGAAAATATAATGAGAATGTGTCTTGCATGATTATAATTACGTATCCAGTACAGTAGAGGCTTTACACATCTTTTTTAATTCAAGATTCAGTCCAATCAGTCCTTAAAACTGACTTTATTTCATTGAGGCCAAAGACAAATGACTTTATACAAAGCTAACTTGTGCATTCAAATATGATAGAATCGATTAATAACACTGAGTGACAGCCTCATCAGGCATCATTCGTGTTCATGTCTTAGCTTGTACACACACACATTTACACATGTACACAGAAGCAGATGGCTCCAATGTTTTACAATATTCTGACCATAGTTGCAGATAGATATCAAAATATAATCAACTGAAACAGAAGTAAGGCCATGTAAAATTTACACACGAAATGCTGAATTTGAACAGAATTAAGGCCATGATAATATACTGATAGATTTTAAGGTATATTTTAAAGTCAACTGATTACATAGCAATGGCTGTCACTGACTACAAAAAAAAAAAACTGACATCAGAATTACTTTTGACTTTATCGTTATATACTGCTAATCAGCAAACAGAAAGGATTCCCTCAAGATAACAGGAAGTGAAGCAGAACCAGGACAGGTTCTCATGTGAGTGTTTTCAATGTATAAAAATAATTTAGTAAATGAAAAACAACCATTGTGTGGGTTTTGACATGCAGAAAAACGGTTAGAGTGACTAATAGAAACAACCAGATGCTGATTTTCCTCCCCTTGGTAGCCATTAGAAAGCTATCCATATGAAATACAGTGGATAAGTGTGGATATGAGCTCTAACACACTCTCAAAAACACACCAAGTCAGCCCAGCCCTGTCAACCCCCATTTATATGCCGTCATAATTTAAGCAGAAAAAATATTGAATTTGCTCAACAGCAATTATAAACACCCATGAATCAAAGTGGTATCTTCTCAGAATTACATATTTATAGAATACACATTTAATCCCACAAATGTATACAATCAACTGGGAACAAATCTTCAGGACCCGAACCACTTTCCCAACCCTCTGTGACAGTCCATCTATTTACTCCAGAGGAGAGCCACAGCTTTACAGATCCCTACATCGTGGTAATTAAAGTAGCATAGACCTGAAAAGGTAACAGTGGACAGAATAAAGAGGCCTGCTCTGGCCAACTTGACTTTCGTATCTCCATGAGTGTAGTCAGTCACAACCTGGCCCAATCCCCTGAAAGAGAAATTACACAGTTCAGATTGATAACCAAACATATCTCGTGTCATCTGAATTGCACAATGTGAACCCAATACTCCACTAGATGGCTAAAAGTTTGTGGACACCTGACCATCACAGCCATACGCACTCCATCCCCAAACTGTTTCCAAAAAGTTGGAAGCAAACAACTGTATAGGATGTCTTTGTATGGTGTAGCATTACAATTTCCCTTCACTGGAACTAAGGGGTCTAGCTAAGGGGCCACTGAACACATTTGGGATGAACTGGAATGACGGTTGCGCACCAGGCCTTCTCGCCCAGGATCCACTGTAATTTGTAATTCAAATTACTGATTGAAAATATCAATGATCACGATCATACCACTGCATGCAGTTAAAAAAACAGTGCCCTCCACTAATATTGGCACCCTTGGTAAATATGAGCAAAGAAGGCTGTGAAAAATTGTCTTTATTGTTTAACCTTTTGTTCTTTTGTTTAAAAAAATTCACAAAATACTCTGCTCTTATGGACATCAAACAATTGCAAACAAAACAGGTTTATCAACAAAAAAAATCGTCGTTAAATATAGGTGTGCAACAATTATTGGCACCCCTATGAATTCATATGAGAAAAAAGAAGTATATTCCCATTGAGATTGAGATATATATATATATATATATATGATCTGTTTAGGTTTATATATAAACCTGTGTTTTGTTTGCAATTGTTTGATATCCATGAGAGCAGAGTATTTTTGTGAATTTTTTAAACAAAAGATCAAAAGGTTAAACAACGAAGACAATTTTTCACAGCCTTCTTTGCTCATATTTACCAAAGCTGCCAATATTAGTGGAGGGCACTGTAGTATGGCATAATGTTAATTGTAATCGTAATAATTGTAACTGTTAATTGTAACTGTTAATTGTATGGCATAATGTTAATTGACCTCAACTTCTCCTGATAGGGATAGTTTTAGGGATTATTTACGCATATTTATTGTAGATGTCTTGACAAAATTATGCAATTTTGAAAATTTCTTGCTTTTAAAGTAAGCCGAATGACTGAACTCCAGCTTATTCAAGGTTTTCTTGGCAGTGTAGCCAAACCAACTTGCATTTTTGTTTTACCCTTTGAAACAGAAGTGACCAAAAAAAAAAAAAAAAAAAACCCAAAACAATTTACCAGTGGCCATGCAGAGTGAGCGCTGCAGCCAGGGAGTAGTCCATGACACCCCCAGGGTAGAAATAGGCGATAGGACCCATGCTTAGGAGAAGTACACTCAGGACTCGCTCTCCTGTCCAGTGCAGCGAGGCAGCTTTAGACCCAGAGCCAGCTGTGGGAAATCAGTGACAGTTTAATGACACACAATTACAGTAGCAAGGCCAATTCTATTGTATTTCCCATACATTAAAGACATTTGGGTTTGAGATCAAAATGTGAATGAGATGATACGAGTTCAGATGTGTTATACAACTTGGAACATGACACCTTTAATTTGAGCCCACCCATTTTTTCAAGTGATCAAAAATATTGGAGCATGTGACTGATAGGTGTTTCTTGCTGCCCAGGTGTGTCCTGTTAAATTGACTGTTTAAAGAACTAATAGCTCTGAATGTCTACTCTTGGTTTGAGCCCTAGGTTTCGGGCTGTGAAGACTGTATTTGTGATTAAAAAGGATAAACCAACATGAAGACCAGAGAGCTGTCTATGGGAGAAAAACAAGCCATTTTGAAGCTGAGAAAAGAGGGAAAATCCATCATAGCCATTGCACAAACACTGGGCATAGACAATAAAACAATTTAGAATGTCCTGACAAAGAAAGAAACCATTGGTGTACTAACAACCAGACATGGAACAGGTCAGCCAATGAAAACAACAGCAGTTGATGACAAACATTGTGAGAGCTGTGAAGAAAAACCCAAAAACAACAGTTAGTGACATCACTAGCAACCTCCACAGGGCAGGGGTGAAGGTATCACAATCCACCATTCAAAGAAGACTTCAAGTGCAGAAATATAGAGGCCATACCACAAGATGCAAACCACTCATGAGCATTAAGAATCGGAAAGCCAGATTGGAATGCACAAAGAAATACAGAGATGAGCCACAAAAGTTCTGGAACTAAGATTAACCTCTACCAAAGTGATGGAAAGGCCAAAGCGGGGAGAAAGAAAGGATCTGCTCATGATCCAAATTATAAAAGCTCATCAGACAAGCACGGTGGGAGGTATTGTCACAGCTCGAGTTTGCATGGCTGCTTCTGGAATGGGCTCACTAATCTTTATTGATGATGTAACTCATGATGGTAGCAGCAGAATGAATTCAGAGGTCTACAGAAACAATCTGTCTTCCGATTTACAATAAAATGCATCCAATCTAATTGGCAGGAACTTCATCATACAGAATGAAAATGACTCAAAACACACTTCCAACACAACAAAGGACTTCATCAGGGAGGAAAAGTGGAAAGTTTTAGACTGGCCAAGTCAATCACCAGACGGTAACCCAGTTGAGCATGCATTTCACCTCCTGAAGAGGAGACAGAAGGGAGAACCCTCCAAAACAACAATTGAAAGAAGCTTCATTACAAGCCTAGAAAAGCAACACAAAAAAAGCACAACAGTTTGGTGATGTCAGTGGGTCACCAGCTTGATGCAGTTATTGCAAGCAAGGGAAATGCAACCAAATATTAAGGGTTATTTATGTTAAGACTATCTGTTCCTATACTTTTGCTCACCTAAAAACTGGGTGGTCTGCCACCAAAGGTGCCATGTTCTAAGCTGTTTGACACATCAAGATGTAAATATGAGGAAATAAAAGCCGAAATTCTGATCCATCTATTAAATGTCTTCAATGTATAGCGAAAACAACAAAATGGCCTTGCTGTCCCAATACTTTTGGAGGGACTGTATGTGCAGGACGCTAAAACACACAAAACTCCTGAAGTAGTATCTCAGTGGTTAATAACTATAAAACCACTGTAGATGCTCGATCAAGAGCCTTAACTGCTCATTTCTACAGCCTGACTGTACTCCGTCTTGGAGAATCTCTAAGGAACTCACAATTTGAATGGAATGTAAATCAGTGTGCTTGTAAACCAGTTATTTTTGCATTTTATCATATATTTAATCATTTATTTCATATAATCATCTCTTTGGCAGTTTATATTAGTTAAAGATGGTATCACTGGAGTTATACACTAATCATTAGTCTCAGTAGTCTCATACACTGATCAGCCATAACATTAAATCCACCTGCCTAATATTGTGTAGGTTCCTTTGTGCCGCCAAAACAGCTCTGACCCGTCAAGGCATGGACTCCATAAGACCTCTGAAGGTGTGCTATGGTATCTGGCACTAAGATGTTAGCAGCAGATCCTTTAAGTCCTGCAAGTTGCGAGGTGGAGCCTCCATGGATCGGACTTGTTTGTCCAACACATCCCACAGATGCTAGATCGGATTGAGATCTGTGGAATTTGGAGGCCAAGTCAATGCCTTGAAGTCTGTCATGTTCCTCAAACCATTCCTGAACAATGTTTGCAGTGTGGCAGGGCGCATTATCCTGCTGAAAGAGGCCACTGCCATTAGGAAATACCGTTGCCATGAAGGGGTGTACTTGGTCTGCAACAAAGTTTAGGTAGGTGGTACGTGTCAAGTAGAATCCACATGAATGCCAGGACCCAATGTTCCCCAGCAGAACATTGCCCAGAGCATCATGAAACCACAATTCACCAGACCAGGCCAGCTTCTTCCATTACTCCATTGGCCAGTTCTGATGCTCACCTGCCCATTGTAGGTGCTTTCAGCAGTGAACAGGGATCAGCATGGGCACTCTGACCGGTCTGCGGCTATGCAGCCCCCCACACAACAAGCTGTGATTCACTGTTGCTCTGACTCCTTTCTATCATAGCCAGCATTAACTTTCAGCAATTTGTGCTACAGAAGCTCTTCTGTGGGATCGGACCAGACACTCTAGCCTTCGCTCCCCATCACATCAATGAGCCTTGGGTGCCCATGACCCTGTCGCCGGTTCACTGGTTGTCCTTCCTTGGACCACTTTTGGTAGGTACTAACCACTGCATACCCAGAACACCCCACAAGACCTGCCGTTTTGGAGATGCTCTGACCCAGTCGTCTAGCCATCACAATTTGGCCCTCTTCAAAGTTGCACAGATCCTTACACTTGCCCATTTTTCCCGCTTCCAACACATCAACTTCAAGAACTGACTGTTTACTTGCTCCCTAATATATCCCACACCTTGACAGGTGCCACTGTAATGAGAATCAATGTTATTCATGGCACCTGTCAGAGGTATTGAATGTGCCCAAGGTGCTATGACCTCTTATTTTTTACTTGTTCAGTCTTTAATGTCAACGTGAGGTGCGAATGCAGTTCAGCAGTTAGGGACAAGACAATTATTTACCTTATTTTTATAATAAACACTTTACTATTTATACCAAGTTATTAAACTGCATTATGGGCCATGGCAGGTCAGAGGGTAAGGTTCTATTTTAGGAGGGGTGCGAGTTCACATGCCTAGACTTTCAAAGCCCTCAGCTCTCCTCAGTGTGGCTGACCCTGTGCTCTAACCACATCCTAGTTTAGATTTGTGAAAAACTAGTTACTCCCTGGGAATTGTAGGCATACTGAAAAAAAAAAAAAACCTGAGCTTCCTTTAACATAAAGGACCAAGTTAAAATAAGTAAAAATGATATTAACTACTAAAAAAAAGGAGCTGTTTGTCATTTTTAGTGCCCTCTGCTGCCAGCAAGGCAACCTGCACTTTCACTGAAAATCCTGACTCATTACCTCAGGCAACCTTATCTAGTTTTGTGGGAACTGCATGAGTTGGCTTTTGAGAAAAGTGACAGCAGTTCTGCAGCTGAGAAGGTACACAGAACCCTAAAACACAAAAACTTGCGAAGTCCTTTGCATGACGATATGACTTTACAGTTTTTCAAAGGCATCTTTGACATTGTGGTATTATTAAAGCTGTCGAAACACTTTTTAGAAAAATCCAAACTGCAACCTATATCTTTAAACCTTCAATCGGAAATCTTCTTTACACCTACTAATGCCGTGTTCGACTTAGCCAAGACGTGTCATGTGACGTCATCACAGCGTGCATTCGGCCAAAGCCGTCTTCGGTTCACGTGCGTCAAACATGAGTACAGCTAAAAGGTCTCATTTACCAACAAACATCACAAACAAACACAACCGTGCAAAACAATTTCGTGCGATTGTAATTTCGCCAATTCCAGTAGTTTTCCACAAAAAAAGCACAAAAATGACAAATTACATCAAGCATTTTTGGCCACGACAATCACAAAAAAAAAAAAACTACGAAATCCTCACTGTTTAACATTTTTAAAATAAGCTATACGCGTTTCATTGCTGTGGTTTATATTAGACTTCTCTCAGCATTCTGTTTACAGCTGAGGAATGACAGTGTCAGAGAAAAGAGTGAAGTCTGCCTCATAAAATAACTTGACATGCCATGTCTGAGCATTTTGAGCACAACTGACAAAATATGTTTAGTGTCACGATCTCTGTGTAAAAACAGATCGTGCTCACGTTCACGATCTAAAACAGCCTTCTCGCCAACCCCTAGTGAGCAGCCATGTTAATGATGTTAATAATGTCATGTCCTGAACTTGGGGTTGAGGACATTTTCCAGACTTCCAGAGTAAGAATTCCAAAAAGAGGGAGTGTTTTCTTTGTTTTTTTTTTTCCCCCTAGTCGGAGGTCAGAAGTTTTGGAACACAGCAATGCAAATAGACGGAGGGAAGTGGTGGCTCAGTGGTTAAGGCTTTTGGGCTACTGATCGGAAGGTTGTTTAAATCCCAGCTTCGCCAAGCTTCCATAGTCGGGTCCTTGAGCAAGACTCTTAGCCCTCAACTGCAAGTCACTTTGGATACAAGAGTCAACAAAATGTACAAAATGGACATGGAACAAATCCCATGTGTCAGTACGGTCATGTCTGTGCAATTACTGACTGGGACTTCGACTACAGAAACATAACTGTCTCTCAAGAGAAAATAAGTGAAACTTAGTAACAGATGAGAACGCTTGTACAGAAACCAAACACTTGTTTATAGTTACGGTTCTCTCACTCCTGGCCTGACTTGGTATATCCGTAAAAAAATTTTTTTTAGACGTGTAGCAGGTGTGCAGCTGGAAATAGTACAATCTCCATGCTAGGTTGAAAAATAAGGATCCAATTTTAAAAAAATTTAAAATGACATAATGTTGCATTTTGCATTCTGCTTACCATAATAAGACGGTGTTGTGTGTACTTTGCCTGTGAGCAAGTACGAGTGATCCTGGTCCTTTTTATGTGTTGCCAAAGGTCTGATGAGAGAAGCATTGCGAAATAACAAAGCTGGAGGAAAACAGCAAGAGAAATTAGACTGTCAAAATTTGGCTAAAAAAAAGTTTATATACAGAGGGAACAAACGAAGAACAAACAAAATAGCTTAAAATAAATCTAAAGAAAAAGAAGTAGAAAAATATCTGCTCAAAAATAAGTTCTACATTTACTCTTAATCTGATAGACTCACATGAAAGAAGAGACTCTGTTATTTAAAAAAAAAAATCACTGCGTGTTATTAGTTATTAATAACAATCATAAAACAGCAACAGCATGCATGTATTTAGAGCAGACCTAATGAATCTGAATACAAGCTGTCCGATTTTTCACTGTAGATACAGAACTTAAAGACATGCATGTCTTTGTTTGACATTTACTCCAAATTAGAGTCTAACACAGAGACTGCAGGCTCGGTGAGAACTGATATCCGAGCTAACCCTGCGTTTCAGAGGAAATAAACAAATTTTACTCAAATTAAACACAGTCACTTCTTTCAGAGAAAAACGACTACAGACAGCTTTAAAACGACAATACTCACGGCTAGCGCCCCTGTTGCAAAGCGAGCTAATCCTCACCAGCGCCGCCATAGCGATCACAAACAGCCAAGGTCACTGTGTTTCGCCCGGAAGTAGTTTCCGTCATCCGAAGACTCTCTCTCTCTTTTTTTTTTTTTTTTTTTTTTTTTTTAATATGCTGAACAATTAACATTCAAAAGAATAAATAACATGGTGCTCACGTTTTCTGGAAGAAAAAGAAAAGAAAAGAGAGAGAAAAAAAACCCCCCAAAATTAATTAAATAAATAAATAAATAAATAAATAAATAAAGGAGGGTATACAACAATAATCACAATAGAAAAGAGGAGTTTAGTTCTTTGAGCGTGTCAGTAGTTCTGGTTGCCTTGAAGAGTATCAAAGTAAATCCGCAAACCAGCGGAAGTGGGAGACATTGGGCTTCCTTTCTGACCGTTTACATTTGTGTATGTAAAACTTACCTAATAATATTAACATATTTTATAAGATTTAACATAAAAATGTGACTCTTATCCATATCTTTTTTTTTAAGTCATCCGAAGACTCGTACATATAATACAGCAGTATGCCGTACTAACCGCATTAACAGTGGTTACAGACTAAATAATATCATGGCACCGGCAGCGCCACCTTTGATAGGTCAACCTTCCAAGAGCAGTTGGTTTTATTTGAATGGATTTATTTATTTATTTATTTATTTTTTTCCAACTTGCCCCAGGTAGAAAACGAACATGCTGTCGACAGTTTTGACTTATTATCACAAGGTTCTGACTTTTTATCTCAGAATTTTGACATTACCTCAAAAGATACTTACCTTAGAATTACCTTAGAATCTTGACCGGTTATCTCAGCAACCTCTCAGTGAATTTTATTTTGTATTCTTTTAAACATAGAGAAATGATTTGTTTAATCAGAAATGTGACATTATTTTGTCAGAAGTTTGAAATTCTATCTCAAAATAATGACTTGTTTTAAAGATGTGTCTGTTTTGGGGGACGCCACATAGCTGAACGGTTTAAGAAGCACACGAGATAAATACTGTCTCATTCGTGGAACCAGAATAAGCAGCTGCACTCTTGAAATAATTTTGGAAAACAAACAGCCCTGAAGGTGAAACAAAGGTTATAAGTTTGAATTGGCACAGTCTTGCAGTAGTATAATAGGTCAAAATGTTAAGATAACATTTAGAGTTGACATTTTGAGGTAAAGAGTTAAAATTTTACGACAGTCAGTTCAGATTTCTGAGCTACTAAGTCACTATTTTGAGATACAATGCAAGATTTACATAAATTAAAAATGCGATGAAAATGTGAAAATAAGTCATACTTTTGATTTAATGGGTCAGAATTTTTAAGGCAGAGTTTTGAGTTAATAAGTCAGAAATTTGAGATAAAAAAATCTGAATTTTGTGAGAATATATTGTGATAATAAATACAGTAGTTTGTGATAAGTAAGAAATGCTGGATAATAAGTCGGTAGTTTGTGATGAGTCAGAATTGTGAGATAAGTCAGTAGTTTGTCATAAGTCATTATTGTGGGATAATGGATAATTGTGAGATAATAAGTCAGTAGTTTGTGATAAGTCAGAATTTTGAGATAATAAGTCAGTAGTTTGTGATAAGTCAGAATTTTGAGATAAGTCAGTAGTTTGTGATAAGTCAGAATTATGGGATAATAAGTCGGTAGTTTGTGATAAGTCAGAATTGTGAGATAAGTCAGTAGTTTGTCATAAGTCATTATTGTGGGATAATAGATAATTGTGCGATAATAAGTCAGTAGTTTGTGATAAGTCAGAATTTTGAGATAATAAGTCAGTAGTTTGTGATAAGTCAGAATTTTGATATAAGGCAATAGTTTGTTATAAGTCAGAATTGTGGGATAATAAGTCAGTAGTTTGTCATAAGTCAGACCTGTGAGATAATAAATTGGTAGTTTGTGATAAGTCAGAATTGTGGGATAATAAGTCGGTAGTTTGACATAAGTCAGACTTGTGAGATAATAAATTAGTAGTTTGTGATAAGTCAGAATTGTGAGATAAGTTTACTTGTGAGATATAAGTCTGCTATGTGGACCAAAACAATCTATGGGTTTTGGTAGAAAGAAATCTCAACATATATTGGACAGTGCTCTCTTCACTTCCCAGACACACAGCTTCTCCATATGATAATTGGGAGATTTCTCAAAGTGCCTGAACCTTGTAACCAGCTGCCAATCACTGAAATGGTAATGAACATGACTGACATCTCAAAACTTAAACATATCTGCGCCAGTCAGAGCTCAGAGCTGCCACAGTCAGTCAGTAACCAAATCCATAACAGTTTGATATTTATTATAGCTTGTAATTTTAACATTATAATTGGTTAATATTGTAAATAAATTGTATGTTAGTACTTACTGCTGATATAGTAAATAAAATCTACATCAGTTAAAAAATCAGCATCTTTGCCTAACCCAGCCCACTATAACTCCATTTTACTTTGAAATATCATAATCATCAAAATACATAATGTTTTTGCATTAATATGTGATGCTTGAAACATCCTTTCCTGTGTCACCCATACATGAAAAAAAAAGTTACATGTTTCTCACAACCCTGTTAGCTGTACACACTGACCCTTATGAGATTTTTGGAATATTCCACAAGTCACGATGTTCAAGAGGAAATTGCATCATCTGAATTTCCTGAAGAAATAATTTAAGGAAGAAGGAAACTCCAAAGAAAATTATGTTCTCTCATTTGTTTTTTTTTTGTTTTTTTTTTGTTTTTCTTTATCTTTAATGTTATTGTGATATCAAATGAAAAAAAAATGTCTTGAATATTAATAAAAAATAAATAAAAAAAAAAAAAACAATTAATTTGACATAAATCAGTAGAAAGCTGTCAGTAAGCCGGTACGGTAACAAGTGCAGGTACTCAATGGTTTTATGTACATGGAGTCAGAGTTCTTAAATACTGTGAGTGTGGGTTTGATTATGATCGAGTCCAGGTGTGTGTGATCAGTAATGAGGTGAGTGTGGACATGAGAGTGTTTGGGTTTTGTAGTCCTCAGCGGCCATGTTTGTAGGCCGTGCTGTATTCTGAGAAGTGTAGTTGGACACCGATTATGGCGTTGACATGTCAAAAGTCCTTAATGTCCTCGTTAACCTGTTAACTTAAGAGCAAATGCAGCTAGACAAAATAATAGACAAATAAGACAAACTAAACTTATTGAACTTAACACAGACCACGTATTGAGAACATTAGCTAAGAATTTAGTTAAAATTAAACATAAGATATATGTGTGATTTCACAATTATGGTACCATTTAATCATGAAAAATTAGTAATTTTTTTTTGCATTTATCCATTTATTTTACAATTTTTCAACATTTTTATTTAAGAAAACATGCATTTAACCATTAAAAAAAATAAGAGCCGGAGATGGGTATATTTTTTTAATGGTTAAATGCATGTTTTCTTAAATAAAAATGTTGAAAAATTGTACAAAAGTTTCATTTTTCATGATTAAATAATACCACAATTGTGAAATCATGAAATCATCTTATGTTTAATCTTAATTAAATTCTGGTTGTACATTTATTATTACAAATTTTGTGAAAATTGTTTGAACACAGTCAGTTGCAGCCAAATGTAGCAGGGTAGAGCAATCCATTGTAGAAATATTGATTACACATACTGTTTAAAAAAAAACATAGAAATATTGTTTACATTAGGTTTTATACTTTCAATATCTAAACAGAACAAAAACGAATGCCAGCGGCCTCGAGAACTGGACAAACACATGATTTATACAATATGGCTTGATGAATAAGGTCGAATCATGAAACAAATTCTTATTTGGTAAGTTTCTGGTCATACAGCATTGTTTATGTTCCTAGCTGCTTTGAGAGCAGACTTCATAGAAGTCTCAATCCAGCCATGAGGGATGTCCGTATGTTCCCCGGCAAAAAAAATCCTACTCTCATTCATTGCCAGATATTTAGCATATTGAGTTTGCTGATAGGGGGCGAAGATAGCAAAGGCTCCAAGGCTGTATGGATCCAACCCCCACTTCTTCACAACACCTCCAGTGTAGAGATCCTGGATGTACTCTCCGTGGATCTTCATCAAGTCGTTCAGCACCACTGTCTTCAGCTCATCATTGGACATTCCTTGGAAGAGCGTGGAGTCGTCTGAGATGGTGTAGGAGGCCAGGAGAGCACCTCCTTTCCCAGAGAAGCTATGGCTGGGGTAGTAGATGAAGCGTGAAGGCAAATCCGTAATGCTTCTGCCACCCCAAATGCTTTCGTCCTCCCAGAACCTGCGGCTAAAACTCAGCACAACCTTGGTGGAGCTAGAGTAGTGCACTGAGCGCAGGGCCTCCAGCTTCAAGGGTGACAGGGGAGGCTGGAACTTGATGAAGAGAGTGGCTTTGGCCGTAGCCGTCACCAAGGCGTAGTCAAACGTTCGCTGGGTCAGAATCGATGAGTTGCGGCCTTCTTCATAAAACACTGTCACGTGGCTTTCTGTCTGACTGATGCCTCTGACTTTTGAGTTGAGAAGGATTGTGGCATTGAGGATTTCATAAAACTTATTGGGTAACTGATAAAAGCCACCCGTGATCTCAGAATATCTGCAAAAGAGCATAGTGTAAAGAAGTACTTATATTTGTACCATGCTGAATTCTCAAATCTGATTGGTCACAACGTGTTGATTAATTCTCTGACAGTAGTGCTAGCTGTAATACAAATCACGAGTTTACATTAATGCACTTGCTCTAATACGTTATCATTTCTGTAGCAACAGCTCATTCATAGGAACTTGTATGGCAGACACTCCATACATTCAATACATGATCTAAGCCTAATAATAAAATGTGTTGTTACTTAACAAAGACATATAATTGTTGATATGGTAAGGAGACATTTATTTAACACTCATGGAACGAGTCTCCAGTGTCAGCGCTACACTCTTAAAAATAAAGGTTCCAGTTAGAACCAAAAAGCATTTTTCATCCTGATGCCATAGGAGAACCGTTTTAAGTTGCACAAAGAACCTTTTACTCTCGAGAGAACTCTTTAGAGAACCATCTATTTACTGGTGCTTTAAAGAACCCAGAAATGGTTCTTCACAGCAGTGCCACAAGGACCCATGTTATCATAAGTTCTCTAAAAAACTTAGTGCTTTAAGGAACCAAACTAAGGTTCTTAAGAGTGATGCCAGGACAACCTTGTCCAGTCCCACAAAGAAGCTTATAGGGTTCACTTTAACCTGTTAAGGGATGATACCTTGAAGAACCAATACATTGCTCTGAATAACCTATGATGAACCATAAAGAACTTATTTAATCTCCAAAGAACCATATAGCTCAACTCGAGAACCCTACACGATGAGAAATGGTTCTTGACAAGAAGAAGTTTCTTTGGAGAACCTGTGATGCTGTAAAGAACCATTAAAGAACCTATATTTTTAAGAGTGTAGTCAGTAAGTTTTCCACCACAGGAAAGTCTTCAGAACAGAGACATTTTGCGCTTGGTAACATGACATGCTGTGTTTTTTGTCTTATTAACGTCAAGAGAAAAAAAGAGAGGCTCTTGAGGGAACAACTGTTTATAGCTGCTGTAATGTAAGTGATTACAGGAATTCCTGTGGTATAAGAGGAATAAAACACTTAGAGACATGCTGTTATAGGAAAATAATCGTCAGGGTTGTAACAGTAAATCTGCTTTGCAACATGGATTGCTTTCCTATAACAGCATGCCTCACCATGTTTTATTCCTTACGTATCACCTACAATTATCACTAACATAGTAGAGCCACAGTAATGACTGCAAAAGTAGTGCTGGAAAATAAGTGAGTGCTTGAATCCATGAGAGGGGAGACCAAAAATATTCATATTCGTATTTATGTATTCAAAGTCTCAAATTTCACAGGTCTTGAAGCATCATGTTTGCGCTCTCAACAAAAAGATTAAAAGACTTTGGCTAAGATGCTGGCTATTAGCTGCGGTGATGTCTCGTCACACGTAAAACATTATTTGAAATTGACTAGCGTCTTCATTTCCCTGACTGTGTGAAACCTTGCACTGTATTGTTTTGCTTGGATTTGTCAGTGTTTCCACATCTCTACGTATTCCTGGAAATAGAAGAGTTTTGTCTTTCTCTACAAGCTGGTTCTGCAAGAGCCTACTGAACCTGTGTGTCAACTGTGAATAAAAAAACTGATATGTAACTGTTAAGTAATATGCATGTCCCGGATTAGTAGTTTGTCCACCCCTGAGGCACATTTTATTCAAATATACTTACGTTGTGTCATCATTTACATCAGTCTGCAGGTAGAGACTCTCCATGAGAGAAATGTAGTAGAAGCTGTTCTCATTAAGGATGTCTCCAATCATGCGCAAGGCTCCATCACTCAAGTTAACCTCTTTCACCAAATAATCCTGTCCAATTAAACACACGTCTGTTCATAACCAAACTAATTCGATTAAACTTAAGTTAGAATAATTCAAGTTATACTGTAGGTTCATTACCTTAAGAGAGTATGAATCATACTTGTTTATCATTGCACTGCAGTTAGTTGCCTTCAGATACTCTCTTATCTAGAAACCAATGAAAATTGTTTTCAATCAGGCTAATGAAACGTAATAAATAAATAAATAAATAAACAAAATAATTAAAATATCTGCTCTCTCTCACTGACCTTCGACAAGGACTCGTCAAACAGTTCACTGGCCGATTTTCCTTTCTCCTTGTCTGTTAAGGGGTAGTTTAGCACATCAGGATTCTCCTTCACTTTGTAGGTTTTGTGAAGGAAGCCATTAACGTAATAGTAAGTATTTATGTCTTCTTCAGTAAATTTGTTCAGTTTCAGACCCAGCTTTGATGTGAAATTCCTGAGAATCCTGGAAACAAGCAAAGAAGGTACAAAATAATATGACCTGAACTACACTGTAGACTTTCTCATCGTGAAGCAGAGAATTTTAAGTTTTAATTTTTAGGTTTTGTTATAGTGGCGGGAATCACAGCTGACCATTATCAAAATTGTTATTATTTACTGGGTTAATTTTTGCCCTATTGGATTAGACGTTTGAATTGAATGGGTTTAATCCCTACCTCAATAACTCAAAAACAAGTAGCATAAAAAAAATCAACTTGAATCTTAATAAAAAAGTTCATAAATTAAAAAGCTCGAAGGCTCCAATAAATATCCAAAATATTATTGTCCTTTTTTCCTGACAGTTAAAGGGGCCATGGCTGCCAAAGATTAAGAACCCTTGCTCTAGGATACAATTTTTATTTTTCAACATTCAAACCCTATCTGAAAAAATTTTTTG
Organism: Cranoglanis bouderius; assembly: GCA_023630585.1. NCBI lineage: Eukaryota > Metazoa > Chordata > Actinopteri > Siluriformes > Cranoglanididae > Cranoglanis > Cranoglanis bouderius. Next base: position 8,485,817 of record CM042548.1, on the reverse strand, counting down.
CCTCAAACGGCTGCTCATGAAATGTAAAGTCAGCTAGTTACTTGTAAATATGGATGTTAATTTAAAAAGCTGGTTCTAGGGAATATATATGTAAGGTTGAGTTTTGCCTTCTGAAATCACAGAAATATCTTTGCACATTTCCTCGATCTGTAAATGCTTTGCCCAACCTTGTGATTTAAACTCTTTAAATTTAAGCTCTGTTTCATTATCTATGAAAATAGTCTGCTGCTGATCAAAATAATTGATCAATCTTTACCCATTACTAATAAAGCTGACAGTAGAAAACACATGTCCAAGTTTCCCACTAAAAAAAAAAAAAGTTAAAAATACATACTGAGACGATTTTATATGCCGAAAACCTGATTATAATGATTGTTTAGAATAAGTCAGGTTTAACAGATAGCATGTGTAAAGTATGGGATGAAATGCTAAAAAAACATTGAGAAAATTGATCCAGAGAAGAATTTACCACAGGGCTTGTGGTATAGAATTTAAACTCACCAGTGGAAGCTTGGGATCCTCATGGCACCAAATTCTGCATACCAGCCCTCTACTTTATTCCTGTATGTCTCAATTCTTCCACCTATTTGACCGCTTGCTTCTATGATTGTAACCTAATGAACCGTTAAATATTTTTTCAATTAACATTCATGTGAACACTGACAATTTAAATCCAAACACATATAAATACAGCTTGTAATACATATAAACATAAGTGCTATAATGATGTTTCCTAACTGATAAAGTATTCATCAGCTGGTCATGTGTGTCAGAGTAGGAAAATCAAAAATCAGTATATAGCACAAAGATAGAGATCAGGAAACAATGGAAAAAATGTTGAATTCCATTCAAAATAACACTTGCAACATGAAAATAATGTTTTAATTCCTTGTATTGTATTTTTTTTCTAAGATCCCTTCTTTCTAAGATTCTCTTTTAGAGAATTTTTCCGTCAGCTTTGTTTTTTGATGTCCAGCATTACAACATGTGTGCGGTTCCATACAACAAATATGAGCATGTCATTGTAGCAGCCAGGACACATCAATCACCGGCTCTGAATGGGAAGAGGAGTCGCAGAGAACGAGCGGGTAATGAGTGAGTGTCTACACTTGCGTGTACGGTTAATTATGAAGTGCATTTATAGGCTATTTGTGTTAAGCCTGTGACTGAAAGTTTACACAGGCAGAGCTGATGAGGTCTGTGAGCAGAAACATTGTGCAAGCCTTGTATTTATTAGTTTGCTTTATTGTTTAATGAAGGGCTAAAAAAGGGTCCAGTAAAAATAAAAACAATGCCTGCAGGCCTGTTCACACCGGGCCTTTTTTTTTCAGCACGTTAAGTGGTCTTTTGATGGGGTTTTTTTTTGTGTTAAACACCAGCCACATGTTGAATGAAAGTGCAAATTCACTCCCTGACAGTAGATGGCGCTTATTGAAAAGCAGAAATACTCCTGTACACAAGGTGGTGCTGCACAACTTTCCGTTTCTGACACCCACTTATCACTGAGAAGAAGAAGAGAGCCAGTGTTTATGTGTTTGCAAAAAGTCGTTCACACACTTTTTGTGAACTGGCTAACAGAAAATAGATTTTTCAAGCAGCAGCAGCTCTTCTAAATGTTTTTGTAGTCGCTGTGACATTTAGCATAAAGTTATTGGCGTTCAGACACCAAAGACACCAGCAGCTCAACATTCATCTTGCTTCTTGCTTGCTTGCATCTTCTTCTTCTTCAGGTATCGACGTGTGCTCAGCAAGACAGTTTTGTGCTTGAGTGCCACCAAGTCGTGGTTTTTATGTAACTTCAACGGCTCCAGGCACGTGAACAAAAATTGCGAATCTCATTGGTTGGCCAGTTTTTAATGCGGCGTGTCAAAAAAAAACGAACCCCGAGATGTAAAAAAAATTTGACGCTTTGACGCCGCACATTTTACGTGTGGGTATGAACACTCCCATTGACAGCAGTTGATTTAGACACGGGAAGAAACGTCCCGGAGTGAACAGGCCTTGCCTCCTCTGTCTTCATTCCTGTTGCTGCCTTACCAGGGATTTATAGTAATCTAAAAATAAACTATTTAAAAGTACAATAGGTGGTGGAAATTGTAAAGATACAATTGGTAATTCTCCAGATAGTTTATGCAGGAAAACCAAGAATTGCATATAAACCTAATCTATGTAAGTAATCTTGGTTTAGTCTTCTTTCAAGAGAATACATGATTGTGGATTGTGGATTGTGGACTATGGTCCATGTATTTACCTTATGTCCAGCATCCTCTAGTAACTTAGCTGCAGTAAGTCCAGCAATGCCCGCACCAATGATGGCCACACGGTGAGGGGACTTTGATGGAGGAAGGCCTTGGTTGACTATCTTAATAAGTTCATCATAGTCACTGTCTTGAAGACATTTTGAAATAGGATCATCTTCATGTGCACTGGCACTCAAGATGATGAACTGCACAATCACAACACATACTGGAAAAAAAGTCAAATAGAAATGTAAAATAATAGGACACTCTTGTGCAATTACTCAGACTTGACAAACTATTCTTAATTTTGTGAAACATAGATGACAGGTGCGTAATGTCACAAGTCGAAAGCACACATCAACTCCATAGCTTGAGTTGTTATTCATGAAACTATCGGTCAAGTGCTATAGTCATTGCCCATTTGTTTAGGTTTTCCTACAATGTTAGTCTGGCTGTCTTTTGTGGCTTTTTGAAACTATTGTAATCCACACATTTTGGAATCAATGTCGTCTACGTGACACCATCAAGCAGGGACAGATTACCGACTGGGTCTACTGGGCATGTGCTCAGGAATCGTGACCACTCAGAGGCCCCAACAAGCATACATTTGAGACAGATTAGGCCATTACGCTGTCACAGGATTAATAGAACATGAGCCAGTGAATGTACAGTCACATTGTACAATTTACAGGGATTGTTATTTATTGTGTCGGTCTGAATTTGTAACTGTGGAGGCGGGGGGGTGTACGAGCGCCAGTTTGAGAATGGAGGGTGGAGCCAGAGGAGGTGAGTGGTAAGGAATGCACTCCTGTGGGAAATTCTCTTAATGATTGTTCTGTGTTGCAGTGAGACGTGGTGAGGATAAGAGGGAGAGAGACGTGCCGAGAGAGAGAGAGAGAGAGAGAGAGAGAGAGAGAGACCAGCACAGAGCCATGTGTGTTTAAAAAAAGAGAAAATAAAGAGCACTTTAAGTTGGTTCAAGCTTGTCTCTGACCAGTGAGTGTTCAGTTAGATCCTAACATTTTTTTTTTCTGGAGCTAGATAAGTGGATGTATATAACATGGATAACCATAATACCTACAAATCTTTGCACCTTTGGACTTTAGTCCAAAAGTCACCAATACTGAATATAGCCCCGTGTGACTACATGACACTGTGAACTTTTTGACTACATGACACTGTCAACTGTTTGACTACATGACACTGTCAACTATGTAACTTAGTAACACTTTAGTCACAATTCATTCTTCTACTGAAATTTATAAATCATTGCACCATATTAACTCTGATGTCAACATAGTGCTTTCTAAAGCTCCATATGGCAGACATGAGTTATAATAGTTTGAAAGGCATCCCATACCACCTGGCATGTAGGTCATTTTCCAATGGCTTGTGCTTGGCTGACCAACATCACAGTAGAACCTGCACCAATAGTCTCCATCATTGTTGTTCTCCTACTTGCTTCAGATATCCCTTCTACTCTACTTTCCTTCACTGAATCAATGTCCCTAGTCCTTCAGCCTCAGTCACGCTCAATGGCATGCTGATCTTGTCTGATCCCTTTCCAACATGACCAAGCCTGTGCTTAGAGGTCTATTGTGAGCCATTGGCCAATGTTTTTCATTTGATAATGTAATAATTTCTAAGTGAGAAGAATATGCAGAAGTTATCAACATGAGAAACAAATGTAATAGTAAGAATGAGTTCTGTCCTCTATAACAGAAAATGACAGGAAATTAAAGTAAATGATGGAGGTGCATGGTTATCAATATCCTGGACAATGGTGACTATAATGAGAGGCCAGATTAAAAATTAAAACAGCTTATGGTTTATTACCTTAGTGTTTGTCTAAGGTTTTATTGCATTAGTCAATGCAATATTATGCACAAGCCACACACATCCAGAGAGTGTTTAAACATCTCAGACCTGCTTGTTGTAATGCACCTAGGTTTGTGTTGTTACAGTCTTGAATCTAAAAAGAGTCTTCTGTAGAACCATTAAAGGTTCTATGTAAATAGAACCATACAACAGTGTTCCCTATCAAAAAATAATTCTAAGTAGAACTCGTTTAGGAACCCTATCTTTAGAGAACCCTTGAAGAATCATTTTATATGAGTACAATGTTTTGTTTGCTTTGTCATTTTTAATTAAGTAGAAGAAGCATTATTAACTTAATACAGTGGTTCTCAACAGCTGTCTTGGGACAGACAGGGGTCTGTGAAGCCTGGTTAGGGGGTCCATGACTTTTCAGTTTTGTTACAGCGGTAGACATCACAACCCACCATTATCAAAGATGTTATATTTATTATTCTGTTCTTACAATTATTAGCCTATTTAACTGGTCATTTGAATGGGTTTAATTCAAACCTCAATAACTCAAAAACCTTAGCCAGTAAATATTGTCATCTTGTACCTAATACGTTCTGTCAGTGGAGTTCAGAATTAAAAATCGCTATGGCTTTAATAACTAGCCAAAATATTATTGAACACATTTAAACAATGAACCAAATATTAAAATACACTACCAGCCCATGTGGGATCAACATCCATGCCACGATCAAAGTCACAGAGATCACACTTTATCTTCATTCTGATGTTTGATGTGAACATTAACTGAAGCTCTTGACCTGTATCTGCATGGTTTTATGCATTGTGCTGCTGCCACATGATTGACTGATTAGAGAACTGCATGAATGTGCAGGTGTACAGGTGTTCCTATTAAAGTGGACGATGAGTATAGTTGTTCATATTATGTTAAAAAAAAAAAAATGTATCTACTGAGGGGATTTGTTAAATTTATTTTACAGATAAAAGGGTCCATGCTGCAGAAGGTTTGAGAGCACAGCTTCTCTTTCATTCACTGATTAAAATACACTTAAAAAAAGCTAATAACCTCTAATTATCCAAAGAACCATTTAAATTTTAATGTTATTCATATGATTTACTCATTTATTTACTGAAATTCCCTCTCCACCCAGTCAGTGGCATTTGGTGTTCAGCCTGTGGTTGTGCTATATTCTCCACGCCCGTGTTTGGGGAAATTTGGGCTGTTTTATTCTCACCAGACCCTGACTCATACTTTTCCAGAACTTTGTCCTTTACCCAATAGCTCCTTGGTCTGTATGATGCTTTTTGTTTCGGTATGTTCTCTAACAAACTCTGGATATTGAGCTCATCCATCCATCCATCCATCCATTTTCTTTACCGCTTATCCTACACAGGGTTGCGGGGAACCTGGAGCTCCAGTTAAACTAAATAAATTAAATAAAATAAAAATAAAAATAAAATAATTTTTTTTTAAAAGTCTTAATGTACTTACAGGAGTGATAGATGAAACAGTCCTGAGACATGCTGCTTTGACTGGTCCTGATTTCAGTAAACAGAAACTTATAGCACAGAGAGAGAGAGAGAGAGAGAGAGAGAGAGAGGAAATTATACTCCTCATTCAGACGAACAGAAAACTGAAACTTATAGTGTACAATCTGAGCGAGACGAGCTCAGACTGTCTCTCCCCCCCGTAAACCCCCCCCCCCCCAACCCATGATTCACACACTTTAAACATGTGGAAGTGGAAAGTGAAAGGATGCATCCATTAAATAAACATTTAAAAAGAAAACACAGTCATTCAACCGTCACACTGATCATAAATCAGAAATGAAAGTTAGTGCTTAGTTACAGCTATAATTACAGCAACCTATTTCAAAGCTGCTCATACAAATCAGTGCGCAATAACTGTCTCATTTTGCCTACAAAGCAAGAACGAACCTCTACACAACCTTATTCCAACCTTGTTCATTCAGTCGTCAAGGATTTGTAAAGTATACTCACCGTAATTAAGGAGAAGGTTTCACTGATTAATAATTAATAATAATAATAATAAGCATGTGAGCTGTTATATAGAGTGGAGTAGGAGGAGGAGGATGATGATGAAGATGATGATGGTGCATTTAAGGTGAAGTACTGAAGTTATGGAAACTCACTAAGGAATATTTTCCCACACCGACTCCAAGCTCAGCCATACTGAACAAATTAGATTAGCGACTTCTCCTGTTCATTAACATACCTGCTCTGATTTCCGCCATTTCATCACTGTAAATAACTCATTATGACTTTATCCTTTTGGATCATGTTTTAAAACGTAGGCGCGTTTCTTATAATTCACCTTGATTTATTGAGATTTAAGATTTTTTTTTTTTTTTTTCTGTTTTTCCCCCCCTTCCCTTTTAGAAAAGTAACTTAACTATCCAAGTATTAAACCTAATTTAAAAACAAAAACAAGTATCATTAATTAATTGATTAATAAATATTGTTTTTAAAATGAAGACTATATATGGTATAAACATTGTGTTTACATTTAATGCCTAGAATTATGATGTCATCCTGTTGGATCCTGTTTTTAACGCGCATGCTTGGCACCAAAATTCTAAACAACTATGCCTATAAATCATGACTATGTTTTCTAGTCACACAAATAGCTGGTGAAATGATCCATCCGTGTAATGTTTCACTTACCAGACGTGTTGCTGTAGTCAGGAGCAGGGGAGTGTGTATGAATGTGGTCTGCCATGCAGCTCGGTTTTTATTCTCAACTCAAATCGAAAGCATGCTTGGTCCTGTTTTTTTTTTTTTGTATGAAAAAAAAAAAAAAAAAAAAAAAGGTCAGCACCTTTGAGAAATTGTCACTCCTGATATGCATCATAAAGTGGGAAGTTTTGGTCATGGTATTTCAGGTTGCAACAGTCATCCTCCTCACAGTATTAATGTCCATCCGGGAGAGCAGCTGGTTCAAGAAATAAAGTCTGAATGTGTTATACATTTAATAAGCTGTGCACAATAATATTTAATACAGTAATATTTAACCCTTGTTTTTGTATTCGGTGTTTATAAAGCATTTTAAATATATTGACAAGACATTCCTTATTTGGAATTTCTGACAGATTATCCTCACTTGCTGTATATTAAATGCTATCACTCGTTTTTGAGTCTATGGTTTACAGACCTCTTAAAAACTTTGTTGAGTGATTATCAGACTTAAAAAAAAATAAATAAATAAATAAATAAACTTTTAAAACATTATACATTTAATCAGGTGCAAAGGTAACATGAAGAGTAACCTAAACATCAAAAACTGCACATTTAATCATAGGCAAAATAAATATAGTGCCACAGAGTAAAAAAACATTAAATAAAAAAATCGTAATAACATTTCATTCCCAAGCTTAAAAAAAATCAGTAGGCATATGTGTGTTCATGCACTCGCGTGGCAATGTGTAGGCATGTGTCTTGCAAAAATGCATTTGCTGCATTTTTTTGCACATGATGTGGTTGCTTTGTGCATCCTTTGGGGGGGGAGAGAGAGAGAGAGAGAGAGAGAGAGAGAGAGCGCGCGCGCTCAAGAGAGCTGGGGTTGAGAGAGAGAGAGAGAGACAGACAGACAGACTGGCACATTCATTTTCTATTGCAGGTCAGAAGAAAAATTCAACAAAAACTGCAGAAAAATCAACAAATCCAGTTATTATTAATTTTATGTGTTAAGGCACATTAAGCTTTATGCCAGTCAGAGAAACCATATTTATGACAGGGGAAAATAGCAAAGTTTGACCCCAAAGAACGAAAAATGACAAGAAGTTATGTACATTAAAAAAATAAAAATAAAAATAAATAAAATAAATAAAATAAATAAATATATATATATATATATATATATATATATATATATATATATATATATATATATATATATATATATATATATATATATATATATATATATATATATATATATATATATATATATATATATATTTAAGTTTATCACAATAATCAACAGGTTAATCACTTTGGTATGTGTTGAGTGACATGGTGGCTAGATTAGGTACAGTGGGGGAAAAAAGTATTTGATCCCCTGCTGATTTTGTACGTTTGCCCACTGACAAAGAAATGATCAGACTATAATTTTAATGGTAGGTGTATTTTAACAGTGAGAGACAGAATAACAACAAAAAAAATCCAGAAAAACACATTTCAAAAAGGTTATAAATTGATTTGCATTTGAATGAGGGAAATAAGTATTTCATCCCCTATGAATCAGCAAGATTTCTGGCTCCCAAGTGTCTTTTACACAGGTAATGAGCTGAGATTAGGATCCCCTCTTAAAGGGAGTGCTGCTAATCTCAGTTTGTTACCTGTAAAAAGACATCTGTCCACAGAAGCAGTCAATGAATCAGATTCCAAACTCTCCACCATGGCCAAGACCAAAGAGCTGTCCAAGGATGTCAGGGACAAGATTGTAGACCTACACAAGGCTGGAATGGGCTACAAGACCATCGCCAAGCAGCTTGGTGAGAAGGTGACAACAGTTGGTGCGATTATTCGCAAATGGAAGAAACTGTCAGTCTCCCTCGGTCTGGGGCTCCATGCAAGATCTCACCTCATGGAGTTTCAATGATCATGAGAACAGTGAGGAATCAGCCCAGAACTACACAGGAAGATCTTGTTAATGATCTCAAGGCAGCTGGGACCATAGTCACCAAGAAAACAATTGGTAACACATTACGCCGTGAAGGACTGAAATCCTGCAGCGCCCGCAAGGTCCCCCTGCTCAACAAAGCACATGTACAGGCCCGTCTGAAGTTTGCCTGAATGATTCAGAGGAGAGCTGGGTGAAAGTGTTGTGGTCAGGTGTGGTCAGATCTCTTTGGCATCAACTCAACTCGCCGTATTTGGAGGAGGAGGAATGCTGCCTATGACCCAGAGTCGTAATACCATCTCCACCGTCAAACATGGAGGTGGGAACATTATGCTTTGGGGGTGTTTTTCTGCTAAGGGGACAGGACAACTGCACCACATCAAAGGGATGATGGACGCCCCGCCCATGTACCGTCAAATCTTAGGTGAGAACCTCCTTCCCTCAGCCAGGGCATTGAAAATGGGTCGTGGATGGGTATTCCAGCATGACAATGACCCAAAACACACAGCCAAGGCAACAAAGGAGTGAAAAAAAACAATAATTAAACTACTTCTGTGTACACACATAATGTCTTTTGACTTTGCAAATATGAACAAGAAATATGTATTTATAAGCATAACAATGATATGTTTAAAAAGGAAATTGACAGGGGAAAAAAATATTCAGACGCAATATATGTTATTTAATGGTGAAAGTGAAGGAGCTTTCTAAAGTTCCCAGGAACAGCATTATTAAGCAACACTCCAATGGAAAAAGCTAGCAAAGGCATTAGACATCCCCTTCAGCACCTCTGGTCTGATAATATACAAGTTCATGGAACCACAACTAACCATCCTCAGACAGGTTTGTCACGCAAGATTTCACAATGTGCTCTTAGACTTCTTAGCGATAAAGAAAGTAAGTGAGAAGCTGGCAGTCACCAAAAAAGGATTGCAGGACAACCTGAAAGCAGCCCAAACAAAAGTTACACACAGGACAATAACCAATGAACTGCAGGCCAATCACATCTGTTCCTACACTAAAATTTGCACATGAGCATTTAGACAAATCAAAACTGTTTTGGAGCAAAATAAAGAAATAAAAAATATATAATTTCCATTTGTCATGTTTGCAGAAAGAATGGTTGTTTGCATAAGCCCAAGAAAACCATATCCACAGTGAAGTATAGAGGTGGGAGCATCATGAAATGGGGCTGCTTCTGTGCAAACATCTCCTGACTTTATGGGTCCATCAGAGCCTTTACCTTGGTAAATTCGTGTACTTGCACATGCACTAGGCCGTCCACAAGATGTTAAAGAAAACGTGATTTATCAGACCAGGCCACCTGTTTCCATTGCTCCATGGTCGCCGGCTCACCGGTTGTCCTTCCTTGGACCACTTTTGGTAGGTACTAACCACTGCATACCCAGAACACCCCACAAGACCTGCCATTTTGGAGATGCTCTGACCCTGTCATCTAGCCATCGCAATTTGGTCCTCGTCAAAGTCACTCAAATCCTTACACTCGCCCATTTTTCCTGCTTGTAACACATCAGCTTTGAGAACTTACTGTTCGCTTGCTGCCTAATATATCCCACCCCCTTGAAAGATTCCTCTGTAATGAGACAATCAATGTTATTCACTTCACCTGTCAGTGCTTTTAATGTTATCGATGATCGGTGTACATAAGCACTGCAATTATATTAAATAACCAAAACAACAGTATTTGAATACTTTTCTCCCTTCAGTGTAGATCACAAACATTGCAATACAATATTAAGCATATCATAGACGTGTTTAAGAGTGTCTAGTTCCTTTTACTCCAGATTTTGTCACATTAACTTAATAAAATGTAATAATGTCAGCTATCATTCGTTGATGATTAATAGACTATTAATTTGTTTAGTGTATACTAAACTGGCATTATTAATGCATTTTAAAAAGGTTTTTAGGACTAGTTTAAAAAAACAAGCGTCTGTTATAAAAGCACATTTTTTTCGAACCTGGTAAAGTAAGTGGCAACATGAATCAAGTCCTCCCAGGACTGTCATGAACAGTGATGGTGTTGTAATAAGCAGATGAAAAGTCACTGGACACAATTAATTTCATAATTGCAGAGTTGCAATATGTAACAGGAACAACCAAGCTCAGTGACCAAACTGCAGGGTGTGTGACATTACATCAGCATTATAGGAAGCGCCAAGTTTTCACAACTGATCACATGCATTCTCCATTTGTCAAAAGTTTTGGAAAAAACAAAAGGAGATTATTATAACTTATTCCATAGCGAACCCCCAGATCAGCTGACTGAAACCTGGTTTCAGTTTCCAAACTTGCTTTGGGGAACCCTGAGAGGAGGGACTTGTGTTATGCAGTGACAACTAAATGTCAAATAAGGGAAAGCAGTGTTCAGGTTGAATTGGTTTGTGTCCCTGGTACCTTCTGGAGCACTGCAAATGTCAAAAAATGTAAAAACAATAAAAATAAAAAAAAAATCAAACTGGCAGGCTGTGGAGACACCACAGCCTGCCAGTTTGAATTTTTTTTTATTTTTATTGTGGCTCAAGAAGAAGGACATTAAGGTCCTGGAGTGACCTAGCCAGTCTCCAGACCTTAATCCCATAGAAAATCTGTGGAGGGAGCTGAAGGTTTGAGTTGTCAAACATCAGCCTCGAGACCTTAATGACTTGGAGAGGATCTGCAAAGAGGCGTGGGACAAAATCCCTCCTGAGATGTGTGCAAACCTGGTGTGCAACTACAAGAAACGTCTGACCTCTGTGATTGCCAACAAGGGTTTTGCCACCAAGTACTAAGTCGAAGGGGTCAAATACTTATTTCACTCATTAAAATGCAAATCAATTTATAACTTTTTTTGAAATGCGTTTTTCTGGATTTTTTTGTTGTTATTCTGTCTCTCACTGTTAAAATACACCTACCATTAAAATTATAGACTGATCTTTTCTTTGTCAGTGAGCAAACGTACAAAATCAGCAGGGGATCAAATACTTTTTTCTCTCACTGTATGTCTAATTAACTATATTATATTTGTCAAACTAAATTTTCTTATGTTGGTCCAACTTACTGAGGTTTAATTCATTCTCTTATGTTTAAACAAGCGGTTTCTTTCTTTATACACAATGTCATTATACATATACATTAAGCACACTTCAGTTTTAAATATATTCGGTCGATTGAACACAATGAAATTAAGTTGTGACAAAATGTTCAAAAATCGTGTTACTTTAGTTCATTCTAATTAATTAAACTGAACAAGAGGCAAAAAAAAAAAAAAAAAACGTGAAAAAACTGTTTTTCAGCAATGAGCAGTGGGACTTCCCGAGCCTAGACCAGACATGCTAAAACATGTCTCATCAGTATTATCTCTTTCAGGTTCAATTGGAACAACAAGAAGTGCATATGTACATAAGTATAACAGGAAGTGAAAAAAACAATAATTAAACTACTTCTGTGTACACACATAATGTCTTTTGACTTTGCAAATATGAACAAGAAATATGTATTTATAAGCATAACAATGATATGTTTAAAAAGGAAATTGACAGGGGAAAAAAATATTCAGACGCAATATACAGGTGCATCTCAATAAATAGGAATGTCGTGGAAAAGTTCATTTATTTCAGTAATTCAACTCAAATTGTGAAACTCGTGTATTAAATAAATTCAATGCACACAGACTGAAGTAGTTTAAATCTTTGGTTCTTTTAATTGTGATGATTTTGGTTTACATTTAACAAAAACCCACCAATTCACTATCTCAACAAATTAGAATATGGTGACATGCCAATCAGCTAATCAACTCAAAACACCTGCAAAGGTTTCCTGAGCCTTCAAAATGGTCTCTCAGTTTGGTTCACTAGGTAAACCACAAACATTCATTGCCAAAGAAGCTGGCTGTTCAAAGAGCGCTGTATCCAAGCATGTTAACAGAAAGTTGAGTGGAAGGAAAAAGTGTGGAAGAAAAAGATGCACAACCAACCGAGAGAACCGCAGCCTTATGAGGATTGTCAAGCAAAATCGATTCAAGAATTTGAGTGAACTTCACAAGGAATGGACTGAGGCTGGGGTCAAGGCATCAAGAGCCACCACACACAGACGTGTCAAGAAATTTGGCTACAGTTGTCGTATTCCTCTTGTTAAGCCCCTCCTGAACCACAGACAACGTCAGAGGCATCTTACCTGGGCTAAGGAGAAGAAGAACTGGACTGTTGCCCAGTGGTCCAAAGTCCTCTTTTCAGATGAGAGCAAGTTTTGTATTTCATTTGGAAACCAAGGTCCTAGAGTCTGGAGGAAGGGTGGAGAAGCTCATAGCCCAAGTTGCTTGAAGTCCAGTGTTAAGTTTCCACAGTCTGTGATGATTTGGGGTGCAATGTCATCTGCTGGTGTTGGTCCATTGTGTTTTTTGAAAACCAAAGTCACTGCATCCATTTACCAAGAAATTTTGGAGCACTTCATGCTTCCTTCTGCTGACCAGCTTTTTGAAGATGCTGATTTCATTTTCCAGCAGGATTTGGCACCTGCCCACACTGCCAAAAGCACCAAAAGTTGGTTAAATGACCATGGTGTTGGTGTGCTTGACTGGCCAGCAAACTCACCAGACCTGAACCCCATAGAGAATCTATGGGGTATTGTCAAGAGGAAAATGAGAAACAGGAGACCAAAAAATGCAGATGAGCTGAAGGCCACTGTCAAAGAAACCTGGGCTTCCATACCACCTCAGCAGTGCCACAAACTGATCACCTCCATGCCACGCCGAATTGAGGCAGTAATTAAAGCAAAATGAGCCCCTACCAAGTATTGAGTACATGTACAGTAAATGAACATACTTTCCAGAAGGCCAACAATTCACTAAAAATGTTTTTTTATTGGTCTTATGAAGTATTCTAATTTGTTGAGATAGTGAATTGGTGGGTTTTTGTTAAATGTGAGCCAAAATCATCGCAATTAAAAGAACCAAAGACTTAAACTATTTCAGTCTGTGTGCATTGAATTTATTTAATACACGAGTTTCACAATTTGAGTTGAATTACTGAAATAAATGAACTTTTCCACGACATTCTAATTTATTGAGATGCACCTGTATGTTATTTAATGGTGAAAGTGAAGGAGCTTTCTAAAGTTCCCAGGAACAGCATTATTAAGCAACACTCCAATGGAAAAAGCTAGCAAAGGCATTACACATCCCCTTCAGCACCTCTGGTCTGATAATATACAAGTTCATGGAGCCACAACTAACCATCCTCAGACAGGTTTGTCACGCAAGATTTCACAATGTGCTCTTAGACTTCTTAGCGATAAAGAAAGTAAGTGAGAAGCTGGCAGTCACCAAAAAAGGATTGCAGGACAACCTGAAAGCAGCCCAAACAAAAGTTACACACAGGACAATAACCAATGAACTGCAGGCCAATCACATCTGTTCCTACACTAAAATTTGCACATGAGCATTTAGACAAATCAAAACTGTTTTGGAGCAAAATAAAGAAATAAAAAATATATAATTTCCATTTGTCATGTTTGCAGAAAGAATGGTTGTTTGCATAAGCCCAAGAAAACCATATCCACAGTGAAGTATAGAGGTGGGAGCATCATGAAATGGGGCTGCTTCTGTGCAAACATCTCCTGACTTTATGGGTCCATCAGAGCCTTTACCTTGGTAAATTCGTGTACTTGCACATGCACTAGGCCGTCCACAAGATGTTAAAGAAAACGTGATTTATCAGACCAGGCCACCTGTTTCCATTGCTCCATGGTCGCCGGCTCACCGGTTGTCCTTCCTTGGACCACTTTTGGTGGGTACTAACCACTGCATACCCAGAACACCCCACAAGACCTGCCATTTTGGAGATGCTCTGACCCTGTCATCTAGCCATCGCAATTTGGTCCTCGTCAAAGTCACTCAAATCCTTACACTCGCCCATTTTTCCTGCTTGTAACACATCAACTTTGAGAACTTACTGTTCGCTTGCTGCCTAATATATCCCACCCCCTTGAAAGATTCCTCTGTAATGAGACAATCAATGTTATTCACTTCACCTGTCAATGCTTTTAATGTTATCGATGATCGGTGTACATAAGCACTGCAATTATATTAAATAACCAAAACAACAGTATTTGAATACTTTTCTCCCTTCAGTGTAGATCACAAACATTGCAATACAATATTAAGCATATCATAGACGTGTTTAAGAGTGTCTAGTTCCTTTTACTCCAGATTTTGTCACATTAACTTAATAAAATGTAATAATGTCAGCTATCATTACTATCATTCGTTGATGATTAATAGACTATTAATTTGTTTAGTGTATACTAAACTGGCATTATTAATGCATTTTAAAAAGGTTTTTAGGACTAGTTTAAAAAAACAAGCGTCTGTTATAAAAGCACATTTTTTTCGAACCTGGTAAAGTAAGTGGCAACATGAATCAAGTCCTCCCAGGACTGTCATGAACAGTGATGGTGTTGTAATAAGCAGATGAAAAGTCACTGGACACAATTAATTTCATAATTGCAGAGTTGCAATATGTAACAGGAACAACCAAGCTCAGTGACCAAACTGCAGGGTGTGTGACATTACATCAGCATTATAGGAAGCGCCAAGTTTTCACAACTGATCACATGCATTCTCCATTTGTCAAAAGTTTTGGAAAAAACAAAAGGAGATTATTATAACTTATTCCATAGCGAACCCCCAGATCAGCTGACTGAAACCTGGTTTCAGTTTCCAAACTTGCTTTGGGGAACCCTGAGAGGAGGGACTTGTGTTATGCAGTGACAACTAAATGTCAAATAAGGGAAAGCAGTGTTCAGGTTGAATTGGTTTGTGTCCCTGGTACCTTCTGGAGCACTGCAAATGTCAAAAAATGTAAAAACAATAAAAATAAAAAAAAATTCAAACTGGCAGGCTGTGGTGTCTCACATATTGCTTTTTTATTTTTGTTTTATTTTTCCCAGTCTGTATGAAAGAGGCTATATCAGTCACTAGATTCCAATCAAAGGATTTCATTCATATTGTCTTCTACTTCCTCGCGTGTGAGGGTTGTTTTATTAGATAAGAGTCAAGCATATATGAGTCATATTGAGTTCCATATATTGTGGAGGACTTTATATTCATCTGCCAGCCTTGATAATTTCATACAGAGACAGGTAAAACTAGAGGTGGTTTGATAAATAAATAAATAAATAAATAAATAAAAAATCCCCATATGGCAGGAATTTAGCCCGGAGAATGGAAGTGAAACTTACAAAGAAGTCTTTAGTTCTGACTCATCAGTACTCAAGAATATAGAGCATGAGGTAATTATAGACATAAAAAGCCATCTGGAAGTATTCAGACCACTTCATTTTAACCTTTGTTTTGGTACGTTCATTTTGTCACTTTTACAGCCATTGTTTTATAATCTGCGAAAAATACTCAAACAAAAACAACAGCAAAATTTTAGAAACTTGTGGGTGTCATGATAACATTAGAAAGTGATGGTTTCCTGAAAATTAATAAATATCTGTAACAATTTCAGCAGCACACGGCTCAGAGAACACAGCAGACTCAGGGTAAGAACATACATGAGCTTTTATTTACTGGTGCTCATGATCAGCAAAAGGTCTTTGTCCAGCCTAGGTGTTGTCCCGCTTGGTCACAGGGTCGGCTTTTCTGCATTATCTGTTGCATCCTCTTTGGTGACACTGGCTACATACATGTGATCCAGTCATCGCTTCTTTGGTCTTCCATGCGGCCACTTGCCTTCTGGGCTGAGTATTAGTGTTATTTTGGCTACTGAGTCTTCACTAAATTGTAGAACATGTCTGTACCACCTCAGCCATGGGTTGTGTAATGCAAATACAAGAATGGGTAAGTTCGTTACCACCCCGACAATGAAAAGAATGTCATCCATTATGTCGCATTTTCCAGGTGTACTCCTCCCACCACCCCGGTCATGCCTGTCACGTTCTTTTGTTCATGATCGCCAGCATACTCCTGTTAATAATATCCTGTTATATCCTGTGTAATATCCTGTGATAATATCCTGTTACGGGGGTGTTTCTCTGCAGCAGGGACTGGAGCACTTGTCAGGATAGAAGGAAAATGGATGGGGCAAAATACTGTCAAATTCTTGAGGAAAATCTGCTGCCCTCTGCCAGAAAGTTGTCAATTGGAAGAAGGTTTACCTTCCGACATGACAATGACCCAAAGCACACAGCAAAACTGACAACACAGTGGTTGAAGGAGAAAAAGGTGAATGTCCTTGCATGGCCTAGTCAGAGCCCAGACTTAAACCTCATTGAAAATCTGTGGAATGACTTGAAGACTGTAGTCCACAAATGGTCACCATCAAATTTAACTGAACTTGAGCAGTTCTGCAAAGAAGAGTGGGCAAATATTGCAAAGTCTAGATGTGCAAAGTTAGTAGAGACATATCCCAACAGACTAAAGGCTGTAATTAAAAAATTAAGGCAAATTAAAGCAACGGGGTGATCCTTTTTCCAACTCAGTGATTCTGGTTTTTAATTAAAAAAAAAAAAATTCTGACATGTTGGTGTTATATCTTTCACTTGGATGTTATAAGTTGCACTTAGTAAATACAGCTGGATAAAATAAAAAGTGTGTTGGTCTTCATTTCAGGCTGAAAAGCAAACAAAATGTGATTATTTTAAAGGGGGGTGATTCTTTTCTATACCCACTGTATATGTTGTGTTAGAGGTTGTGTGGATGTCTGTGTGTGTTGATGGATTAGTCTACATTTGTATGTATATTTTGGGAAATAGAACCAATAAAATTTGTTAGAAAGTATTGTGGCAGATACAAACAAAAAATAATAACAATACAAGCATGATTAAAATCAGTCCAAGCACATGTCTTGAGTGATAGGAGTTTGAGGAACTGTCACAGCCAGAATTCCCATGCTAACACTGCTGGCATTTCCACATTACATTCTACCGGCGTTTCTGGGGGCATAGTGGTAGGGTTTGTATTTAACTGAAAAAACAAAACAAAAAAACAACAACAACAAAACAAAGCAAACAAACAAAACAAGACCATGGCCACTGCAGGTTTAATTCTGAATACAGATACAGGTATGACTATTTAGAGCACTAAATATATACAGTATCTCGCAAAAGTGAGTACACCGCTCACGTTTTTGTAAATATTTTATTATATCTTTTCATGGGACAACACTGATGAAATGACACTTTGCTACAATGTAAAGTAGTGAGTGTATAGCTTGTATAACAGTGTAAATTTGCTGTTCCCTCAAAATAACTCAACACACAGCCATTAACGTCTAAACCGCCGGCAACAAAAGTGAGTACACCCCTAAGTGAAAATGTCCAAATTGGGCCCAAAGTGTCAATATTTTGTGTGGCCACCATTATTTTCCAGCACTGCCTTAACCCTGTTGGGCATGGAGTTCACCAGAGCTTTACAGGTTGCCACTGGAGTCCTCTTCCACTCCTCCATGACGACATCACAGAGCTGGTGGATGTTAGAGACCTTGCGCTCCTCCACCTTCCATTTGAGGATGCCCCACAGATGCTCAATAAGGTTTAGGTCTGGAGACATGCTTGGCCAGTCCATCACCTTTACCCTCAGCTTCTTTATCAAGGCAGTGGTCGTCTTGGAGGTGTGTTTGGGGTCGTTATCATGTTGGAATACTGCCCTGTGGCCCAGTTTCCGAAGGGAGGGGATCATGCTCTGCTTCAGTATATCACAGTACATGTTGGCATTAGCTCCCCAGTGCCGGCAGCACTCATGCAGCCCCAGACCATGACACTCCCACTACCATGCTTGACTGTAGGCAAGACACACTTGCCTCCTCCACGTCTTTGTACTCCTCACCTGGTTGCCGCCACACATGCTTGACACCATCTGAACCAAATAAGTTTATCTTGGTCTCATCAGACCACAGGACATGGTTCCAGTAATCCATGTCCTTAGTCTGCTTGTCTTCAGCAAACTGTTTGCAGGCTTTCTTGTGCATCTTCTTTAGAAGAGGCTTCCTTCTGGGATGACAACCATGCAGACCAATTTGATGCAGTGTGCGGCGTATGGTCTGAGCACTGACAGGCTGACCCCCCACCCCTTCAACCTCTGCAGCAATGCTGGCAGCACTCAAACGTCTATTCTGCAAATCCAACCTCTGGATATGATGCTGAGCACGTGCACTCAACTTCTTTGGTTGACCATGGCGAGGCCTGTTCTGAGTGGAACCTGTCCTGTTAAACCACTGTATGGTCTTGGCCACCGTGCTGCAGCTCAGTTTCAGGGTGTTGGGTGTCTTATAGCCTAGGCCATCTTTATGTAGAGCAACAATTCTTTTTTTCAGATCCTCAGAGAGTTCTTTGCCATGAGGTGCCATGTTGACCAGTATGAGAGAGTATGAGAGCAATAACACCAAACTTAACATATCTGCTCCCCATTCACACCTGAGACCTTGTAACACTAACGAGTCACATGACACCTGGGAGGGAAAATGGCTAATTGGGCTCAATTTGGTTATTTTCACTTAGGGGTGTACTCACTTTTGTTGCCAGCGGTTTAGACATTAATGGCTATGTGTTGGGTTATTTTGAGAAAATTTACACTGCTATACAAGCTGTACACTCACTACTTTACATTGTAGCAAAGTGTGATTTCATCAGTGATGTCCCATGAAAAGATATAATAAAATATTTACGAAAATGTTAGGGGTGTACTCACTTTTGTGAGATACTGTAGATACAGATAGAGATAGTGGCAGTGCATTGCAATTCTAGTATACTATCTGTATACACTCATTGCCCAGGTTATTGGAAACACCTGTATCCCTGTTTATTCACCCAGTGAGCAGCAGTTCTGATGGTGGAATTGTCTTGTTGATGAGAGAGGTCAGAGGAGAGTGGCCAGACTGGTTGCAGCTGACAGAAAGTGTAACATGGGCCACATACAATTACAGAAGAATGCTGACAGGAGCTTAAATTATGAAGACTAGCCAGATCCATTGCATGACACTACTGTGAATCACATATCTTTATCTTGTTTTAGTTATCTTGGAGATTATATCACTATATGTATAGGGTGACAAACAATGTTTCAAAAGTTTCATGGTGCCTCACCAATACTCTCCTACCTATGCCTCTTAGTACGTATTTATGTGGGTATGTGGGGGGGGGGTCCTTGATCTGCTCTGCCTGTGTAGCGTTTCCCATGTCCCTGATTGTTGGCAATCACAGAGGTCAGACGTTTCTTATAGTTGGCCACCAGGTTTGCACACATCTCAGGAGGGATTTTGTCCCACACCTCTTTGCAGATCCTCTCCAAGTCATTAAGGTCTCGAGGCTGATGTTTGGCAACTCGAACCTTCAGCTCCCTCCACAGATTTTCTATGGGATTAAGGTCTGGAGACTGGCTAGGCCACTCCAGGACCTTAATGTGCTTCTTCTTGAGCCACTTCTTTGTTGCCTTGGCTGTGTGATTTGGGTCATTGTCATGCTGGAATACCCATCCGTGACCCGTTTTCAATGCCCTGGCTGAGGGAAGGAGGTTCTCACCTAAGATTTGACGGTACATGGCCCCGTCCATCGTCCCTTTGATGCGGTGCAGTTGTCCTGTCCCCTTAGCAGAAAAACACCCCCAAAGCATAATGTTCCCACCTCCATGTTTGATGGTGGAGGTGGTGTTCTTGGGGTCATAGGCAGCATTCCTCCTCCTCCAAATACGACGAGTTGAATTGACGCCAAAGAGCTCGATTTTGGTCTGACCACAACACTTTCACCCAGTTCTCCTCTGAATCATTCAGACAAACTTCAGACGGGCCTGTACATGTGCTTTCTTGAGCAGGGGGACCTTGTGGGCACTGCAGGATTTCAGTCCTTCACGGCGTAGTGTGTTTCCAATTGTTTTCTTGGTGACTATGGTCCCAGCTGCCTTGAGATCATTAACAAGATCCTCCCGTGTAGTTCTGGGTTGATTCCTCACCGTTCTCATGATCAATGAAACTCCACGAGGTGAGATCTTGCATGGAGCCCCAGACCGAGGGAGACTGACAGTTATTTTGTGTTTCTTCCATTTGCGAATAATCGCACCAACTGTTGTCACCTTCTCACCAAGCTGCTTGGCGATGGTCTTGTAGTCCATTCCAGCCTTGTGTAGGTCTACAATCTTGGAATCTGATTGATTGATTGCTTCTGTGGACAGGTGTCTTTTATACAGGTAACAAGCTGAGATTAGGCGCACTCCCTTTAAGAGAGTCCTAATCTCAGCTCATTACCTGTGTAAAAGACACCTGGGAGCCAGAAATCTTGCTGATTGATAGGGGATAAAATACTTATTTCACTCATTAAAATGCAAATCAATTTATAACTTTTTTGAAATGCGTTTTTCTGGATTTTTTGTTGTTATTCTGTCTCTCACTGTTCAAATACACCTGCCATTAAAACTATAGGCTGATCATTTCTTTGTCAGTGGGCAAACATACAAAATCAGCAGGGGATCCAATACTTTTTCCCTCACTGTGTGTGTATATATATATATATATATATATATATATATATATATATATATATATATATATATATATATATATATATATATCAGCTGAAATACTGTAGATGGTAGAGACAAAATCAGAAACCAAATCCATCCATCGGTCCATTTTCTGTACCGCTTATCCTACACAGGGTCACGGGGACCTGGAGTCTATCCCAGGGGACTCAGGGCACAAGGCGGGGGACACCCTGGACAGGTTGCCAACCCATCACAGGGCACAATCACACACACATTCACACATTATGGACAATTTAGAGATGCTAATCAGCCTACAGCACATGTCTTTGGACTGGGGGAGGAAACCGGAGTACCTGGAGGAAATCCCAAAGCACTAGGAGAACCCCCAACTCTGGAGATGTGATGCAAACGTGCTAACCACTAAGCCAAAATGAATGGATGGATGAATGAATTAATACATTTCCATGCACATCAAATTCCGTTTAAGGTCTATATTCGGGTTGTAGCCATATTCCGAATACGATGTTTATATGCGTACAGATATCGGAATATTCCTGTCTACATGGTTGTTGTAAGTATACCCGAGTTGCCATTTCTAAATATCTAGCTTACAGCTAAGCATCTGCTAGTACCCACAATTCCTTGCAGACTGAGCATGCACATATATCTCCTTTCAGTGGATTTTCTGAATAAGGTGTTTACATGCGACAAATATCCGATTAAAACAGGCATATTCCAGGGGTGGGAATCAGAATTTGGGGAATCAGAATATTGTCTTAATCCAAATCATTTACATAACTCAATAATAATCAGAATATTGCCAAATTAATATCAGAATATTGATGTGCATGTAAACATAGCCAATGAATGAATGAATGAATGAATGAATGAATGCATGAATGAATGATGTGGCTGCCTCTCCACAATGATGCTACTCACTCCAGCACAGCAGATGGCGGTATTTTACCACAAATGTCGTTTGTCAACCGCCATTAAACCAGAAAGGAAGAAGAAAAAGACGAAGTTTGTATTGAAACGTAAATGCTCGGTGGTTTCCAACTTGTGTAGGTAAACACGAAGACAATTTTACATTTGTCTCTGTTTAATAAATGATGTGTCATCTATGTATATGATAACGTGTGCGTAACGAATGGTCTGGAGTTCATTTAGACAAAGAGCTTGTTAGCATGTGGAGAAATTAGCAAAACAAGCAGCTAGCGCCTGTTCTAAATAGACGAGGACTACATAAGATTTGAATAAAGGCTCCTGCACCCTCTGAAGTGTGCGTCAGTCGTTTAGGATTCAGCCTGTGTGGTCAAATATCTCTGTAAGGTACTAGACGTTGTAAAAACTAGCTTTCTTGGTCACGTTTTCAAGTTTAATAGAAAGAAAGATTTAAGAAACAGTATTGTCAAAAGTGTTTGACAGAATTTCTGTGCTTTGTGCGTACCTGAAATAGCTTATTATTGGGTTTCACACTAAAGCCAGAAACCCTAACAGAGTGTCCTTGTTCTTCATTTATTTTTGTCATGAAATGTGACAGAATACTGAGTTTGTGGTTCTTTGTTCCCTCATTGTAGGCGATCATGGCGAAGGTTCCTGTGGGAAAAGTGCTGCTTCGCAATGTCATCAGACACACAGATGCCCACAACAAGGCTCGTCATCAACTCCACACTCTTACACCTTTGTTGTTGTTGTTGTTGTTGTGCTTGTCTTTGCATTTGGGCTCAAATAATGCTGATATGTCCTATAATAGACGAGAAAGTACCAAAAAGAAATCAGTACTTCCTACTTTATTTATGAGTCATTTTAAGGGATTTGTACTTTATCTGAAACATTTCACCCAGTTCTAGTTTAATGGGGGGGAACCCACACACACACACACACACACACGTTATTCATTTTACTGAACCTCAAAGATCAAATACTCATTTTATCATCTGCCTGACTGTCAAATCAACCCATTCATTTTAATAATTAATTTTGATTTGTAAGATAGCTCTGTGAATTCTCGATTCTGATTGGTCAGAAGGTGTTGATTAATTTTCTATAACAATGGGTCGGCTGACACTGGCTGTAATTCAAATCACAGGTTTTTATTAATAATCATGGTCTCATACATTATTGTTTCTATCGTAACTCATTTGCAGGGAATTGTGTAACAGACACTAAACAGATTTAAAACAAAAAGTCATTGTTGATATAAGTTTTTTTTTTGTGTGTGTTATTAACTTAAAGAGACGTGGGGGGGGTGGGGGGGAAGGCATTGTGAAGGAATGGCTCATTATAGCTGCTATAACAGGATCTCAGAATTCATCCTGCTACTTCTATCAGCAGTCACATCATCAATAAACACCAGTGACCCAGTTCCATTGGCAGCCATACATGCCCATGCCATAACACTGCCTCCACCATGTTTGACGGATGATGTGGTATGCTTTGGAACATGAGCCCTTCCTTTCCTTCTCCATACTCTAATCTTCCCATCATTCTGGTACAAGGTAATATTCTTGCAGAACTGGGCAGGACAAAAGTTGCAGAACTTTTTTTCTTTTTTTTTTTTAAATTATTTTTATTTTTAGCAAAGACTAACTTGACCTTTGTGAGGTTATCTTGAGGTAAACTGTCTATATTTACATTCATGAAGGCGTCTCTTGATTGTAGACTTTGACAATGATACGTCTACCTCCTCCAGAGTGTTCTTGACGTGGCAAGGATGTTGTGAAGAGGTTTTTCTTCAACAAGGAAATAATTCTGCATTCATCCACCTTAGTTGTCTTCCATGATCTTCCAGACCTTTTGGTGTTGCTGAGCTCGCCAGTGCAATCCTACTTTTTAAGAATGTACCAAATTGTTGATTTGGCACATTCTTTGGGCCAGAGTTGAATTGTTGATTATAACAGGAACTAACTTGTTTTGCTGTTGTTCCACAATGTTAAATGTAACTACAAATGGACAAAAAGTATGACGTCATTCTTTTAATAACTAAAATCATAATTGTTTGCAAATTGCTGTAGTATAGGTTGAATAAAACACTTCCGTATGTGCTGTTATTGGAAAATAATCCGCTTCAGGGTAGTCACAGGCCACACTGCCCTGTTGTTGATAGTTTCCTATAATAGTACGCCCCATTGTGTTTTATTCCTTACTTAAAACATCCAGTCATTCGTAACAGTTGTATGGATACCAAAATCAAATATTTTACATTTATGGCATATCCAGTGTGCCTTACAGAAGTGATCATCTTTGCAAAATAACTGCATATTAGTCTCACAGTTGACTCCTTACTTTCACATACATGTGTAATTTTTCCTTAGTTTTTATTTTTAACCCCTATTTTATGTTGTGTTTTGTGAAATTGCAGATACAAGAGGAGTCAGAGATGTGGAAGCTGAGGGACATGGAGCTACAGACCTCGTCTCCTCGTGAATCAAAGCACAGCTGGAGCACAAGGTTCAAGTCCGCTTTGTTTTCCACTGCACACTGTGAATTTCAGCTGTTACCTGACGCTCACCTGTCCTGTTTTTAGAAGCAGCATGCACTGTGACCGATACCTGAAAGAGTCAGAAGGATCTACACGTGGCAGGCTTGGTGAAAGAGCATGTCTTTCTGAGAGAGATGAGCGAGAGGCTCGTTACTGGACACGAAAACTCTATGAATTTGAGGCCAATGACCCAGACAGGTCAGTGGCTATGCCTAGCTATTAATTATTAATTGCAGCTTATTTGGAGATATGAATCCTGTAATTACTGTGTGAATTACTAATTTGATTTGACTTTATCAGATGGGGTCATAGTGGATTTAAGGAGCTTTATCCAGAAGAGTTTCAATCTGACAGGTAAGAGTCAAGTCATTTTAATTTAGCTCGTAGGTGTCCATTTTGGGTTAAAAAAAATAATAATAAAAAATAATAATTAAAAAAAAATTTAATACAGCAAAAAAAAAACCAAAAAAAAAACCCACTGAATTCATTCCATAATTTAATCCTAGACATTGGTATGGTTCTTATGCTGTTTTACTCTTTGCATTTGTGTGTGTGTGTGTGTGTGTGTGTGTGTGTGTGTGTATATATATATATATATATATATATATATATATATATATATATATATATATATATATATATTATGTTGCATTATAAAATTAGAAGTATAGTTGTATAAGAATTAAAATTGTAAACATTCATAATTAGGATTAAGGTTATTTTAGCTATACTGCTTGTATAACGTACAAAAAATTTTATCACAATTGATAAATACTCTTCATGTCTATATTTTTATTGCAAACACGAGTCAGAATTAATGATTGTTCAGGAAATATTTCAAAGAAATTTAAAAACTGAAAAAACCCCACCAAATCTCCACATCTTCCACCCTGCCACGTAGTTATGCAGTTATGCAGAGCTCTTGAAATGGTTGTCTGGTGCACCTTCCCTCCACTCTCAGCCACTGTACTCTGTAACTCCTTCAGAGTGACTGTTGGCCTCACTGTGTCTTCCCTCTTGTCTAGGTAGTGCTTGAGTGGTGTGATGCAGCTTCCACTCCTTCACTGTTGATCAGCAGTGCTTGCTGGGATGTCCAATCTTTTAGATATAATTTTACACTCTAGTCCTAAATTATGAAATTCTATTACCTTATCTTTAACTTCCTTAGAATGTCCCTTAGTCTTCATTTTTCGCTCCTTTCCTTAGGCCTGACAGGACAGGTCTCTTCAATGACAGTTCAACTGAGGTGGTTTTTGTTTAGAAAATGGCAACTGTTATCAAATTTACAGGCCAATTAAAGACCAATTATAAATCAGTTGTGTCGCTGTTAAGACAATATCTTTCTTCTGGAAGCTTCCAGAACCTGGAGGGTTGAATACTTATGCAAGCAGCATTTTGCAGTTTGAGTTTTCCCTCAAATATTTTCTGACCTGTAATGAATTTTTTTCATTACTTTAAGAGAACTTGCATTTGCAGTAAAAATACTGACAGGAAGAATACAGTCATGGGAAAGGGAAAGTACATCTTCCTTCAAGTCTATGTTTTTATTTTTCGGGACCTAAAAAACAATTCCGTGGTTGTCACCAACTTCTATAAACAAACCTCAGGTGACAACAACAACAGATGCTGTGGCATGATCTTAAGAGAGCTGTGCCCTCATAAATAAATGCCCTCAAGCTTCAATGAACTGTCAAGAAGAGTGGGCCAAAATATCTCCAAAACAACATGAGACACTGATAATCTCCTCAGTTATTGTTGCTAAAGGTGGTTCTACATGTTACTGAATTATAATGTGTACTTATTTTTTCCCACCTGGTTTCCGAATGGTGGTTTACTTTTGGGGGGAAAAATCCCTACGTATTGAAATCTGTTGTGTTTTTGTTATTGATGTCACCTGAGGTTATTTATTTGTTTATAGAAGTTGATGAGGACCACACAGTTGTCATTTAGGCCCTGATAAATAAAACCATAGAATTGAAGGAGGGTGTACTTTCTTTTTCCCCATGACTGTATGTGTATTTACCATTTGTTATTCAGACAAATCTGATCATTTTTTAGGAGGGCTGAATACTTTTGCAAGCTACCGTATATGCAACCAAACATATATTGCTGATAGTTTCAAACCTACATTTTTTTTTATCTGCAAGACATTCTTTTGTTTAAAAAAAACAAAAAACAAAATCAATCCCTCCAGGATTTTGCGATCTCAGAAATGAACGCTAAATCAAGGAAACTCTGCAATTTCAGCCAATTCAAGTAGTTTTCCTCAAGAAAAAAAAGCTCAAAATGGTGTTACTATGAATGCAGACTTTAATACACTGAAAAAGACACACTATTAGCATCACATAAATACATATAAATAAAACTGGTTTCACTCTGCCCTAAAATATCAGATGCCATGAGTATACCTTCTACCATCATTTACACATTTGAATGGCTATGTAATACGAAGCAATGTGATAACACAAAATTAAAAATGACCTTATATGGTCATGGGCATTGTTTCGACTCAGGGCAGCTGTCATTTGCTGCTATTGTCAAGCAACTGTTTGACGTCGTACACAACAGCGTTTCACCTTCACGCGTTCGCTGAGAGTAGGCTAATGGTTGAGAATTTGGCCAATAATTGCTCTAAGCCTTTTAGAAGCGACCAATCGGTGTGTGAGAAGGTGGGAATTACAGAGAGGAGTTAAAGCAATGCAAATATGCGCACGCATGATGCAGTATTAGACCCATAAGCACATCATAATGAAACTAAAGCCGAATCCCGGACATTTTCTCAAATTTAGAAATCCTGGCCGGGCGCCGAAAAAGAGGACGTATGGTCACCCTAACAAAAGATTAATTTCTTTGCTTTTAAATTTTTTTTTACATTGTAATCCTGATAGTATTCCCATTTTTTACAAAATGTAACTGTAATCTGATTACTTTGTTTTTTTGACGTAACTGTAACAGTTTACAGTTTTTTGTATCCTGATCACGTAACGCCGTTACATGCATTCCGTCACTCCCCGAGCCTGGTTAATGCGATGTAGCATAACACCCGAGTTAATTATTCGACATAACTTGAAATGTGCGGTTATTTCGACATTTTTTAAACTGTACTTTCTCTTAACCCAGAGAGACAGATGATGCAAAACACAGAAGAAACGGCAAGGGCAAAATGTGTACTGCGGAACAAAAGAAGACCAAGAAATCCTCTAAGCGGAAGAAGAAAAAAAAGAAAAAGAAGCAGAGGACTGAAGGGTCAGACTCTGAGTCAGACAGCAGCGCGACAGACGGCGCCAAAAGGAAGCCGAAGAGGAAAAGCGGTAAAAGCAAACACCGCAGGAAAAAGGCGCACAAACACAAAGCGACAGAAGAGGACAGCAGCACAGACGACTGTGAGTCAGACAGAGGGCGAGAAAAGACACGGAGGAAAAGACACGGAACTGGAACAGACACACAAACAGAGCCTGAAAGGAAAAAACGGAAGAACTGGAAAGCAGCAAATGAAGAGAAATCGGAGGAGAGCTCTGAGGACTGACACACTCCATCATGAACCTCACTGTTCAGTCATTCAGTAGAGTTTAAAACAAATAACACCAATTTGCATCATTCACTCTGTCAAATATCTCCATTAGTGTGCAGTCTGATCTTCATACCTCACAACCTGGACACTTGATAGAGCTTTTTTGTAATTATGTGAGACACAAGATTTTATATTATTTTTTAATGCGTTAGACATGTGGTTGTAGTTTTTGTATAGATTTTGATGAAACTATTTTTTAAACCAAAACTCAGGTATTTTACTCCCAAATGGAAGATAATAGAAACGCCCACGAGCATTGGGCTTACAATGAATCAGTGTGTTGTGTGCATTTATTTTGTCATTTCAGCTGTATACCGAGGGTGAAGCTACGTTCACACGTACGATTTTATCGCTGCAAGTCGCCTGTCGCTGTACTATGAAGTCACCAATAGGCGTTTCTACTACTGGTTGCCATAGTAACCTTTATCAGTGTGTGGTGCGACTAGCCTGCTTTTGCCAACAAATTGGTTTTCTTGCAGCTAAAATGAAACTTTCTGGAGGGAGAGCGTTTGTATATAAAACTCACCAGTGTATGTATGCATCGTATCCTAGGAAATGAAGAAGAAGCAGTGTGTCAGTCCGTCCAGGATTTTGCGATCACAGAAATTAACGCAAAATCGAGCAAACGCTGCAATATTAGGAGGATCTTGCAATTTTCTCAAAATTGCAGATTTTCCACAGATTTGGGCCAAGACGCATCATGTGACGTGACATCATCACAATGCACATTCAGTCAAATTCATGTGTGTCGAGTACAGCTTAGAGGTCTCATTTACCAACAAGCATCACTGCGAAAGACGTAACAATTTTGTGCAACTGCAGTTCTGCCAATTCAAGTATTTTTCCGCAAAAAAACCCCACAAAAAACTCAGCAAGTTGCATCACAAATTTTGAAAAAAAGAATGCAGCAAAATCAAGCATTTTAGGCCACAATAATCACAAAAAAACTCTGCGAAATCCTGTACGGACTGGTGTGTGCTCTTTGCCATTGTGGCCATCTATCTGCGGTGAAAGCGCAAGCACCGGACTGTCTGGGTCCACGGAACAATTCAGACTCGCAGGCAGCATGGCGGATCACAGATCATGTGTGCACTACTGTCTTCACTCCCATTGGTAGTTGCTGCACCAAGTCACTCCAAATTTGCATAAACTTAAACTTTGTTGCGTCGCTGGATACGCCCACATCTAGTCGTTGTCGCTCATGTCGCCAGCTCCCATTGAAAATGAATGGTCTCCAGATTCTTTGTCGCTGCGAGTCGCTGTATGTGTGAACGTACCTTGATACGATGGCACAGAGGGTAGCATTACCGACTCCCAGCTCCAGGATTTCCAGTTTGATCCTGAGCTTGGGTTACCACACAGGTGGCTTCTTAAATTTGCCCCTGTGTGTGAATGTGTGTTTGCATGGTGTCCTACAATGCACTGTTGAGGTACAGGAATAGGATCAGAAATAGGAATGGTATATTGGCGCATAGAAGAGATGAAAACATGCAGAAGGTGGTGCTGTTGCACTGTTCTTCCATAAATGACAAGTCTCCATTCTACAGTGTGCCTGATTAATATGTTGTTTAGCTGGCTTGATTGTAATCTACTTATTTATTGGGAAAGATATTAGTTCTGCACTTCCAGTCTTTGTGGGTTGAACTTGATGCATATGCAAATTTGTTAGACTCCTGGCAGCATCAGGTGTGAGATACCTGGGGGAAAAAGCTTATTTTTGTATAGCTTTGAACCGAAATGTCCAGTAGAGTAGGGCTTTTTTTCCCCTTTTGCATGTTCCCATTTTTGTTTTTGGGATCTCATGTCAAGCGTGTATAGAGTGTTGTGCTGTACGTGATGTGTTGGGCTGTGTGTGGTGACGGTTCGTTATCCGGATCACTGGTTCCCACTTTCACGTGTAAACACAGGGTGTCCAGAGAACATTGTGTGTCCGTGGTAAAGAACATTGGCCATTTCTAAAGTGCCTGGCACAGAAACACAAAACAGCAGATTATCACATGATCTTAAGATGGAAGCAAATCAAATTAAACACAGCCAGCTTTAATTAAGAGTGATCATTTTGTTCTGTCTTTTTAGTGAAATGCACTATCACAGGCATCGCTGCTCCGAGGAAAAAAGCCGCACTGGTCGATTGTTTTTTTTTTTTTTGTGTGTGTATTTTTTTTTTTTTTTTTTTTTGTTATTAGGGCTGACTTGTTCAAGTGCACACTTCATGAATATGTCTCTCCAAATATAAGGTTATCAAGCACTGATAGTTTTGAACTTTTTTAAACTCCCAACAGTAGTAGCACTATTTGAAGGTGTAAATAAACTGTAAAGTGACATGGGGTTTGCAGAGCTCCTTTAGTTTTAAACAATTTGGTCTTAAAGCTCTCGTAAACCCAATTCCTAGAAGGATAATGAGTCAGAGTTGGGTGTGTTAGTGTGGGCTTTTTTGGATGTAGTCAGAGGTGGTCGTTGTGGCTAAAAGTGATCACAATACCTCCATATTTCCACAATGTATCACAATATTTAATACTTATCCTGGTCAGGGTGGTGGTGCATCCGGAGCCCATCCCGGGGACACACCGGGCATCAGGTGGGAACACAGCCTGGATGGGATCCAAGTGATGTAGAAATTAAAATATCCATACTATTTATTATTTATTGTTATTTGTAAGTCAAATGATGGAATTTATCTAACTCTTTTTAACTCTTACACAAAGAGGGATGAGAGTAAACAGCAGTATATGCTAAAAAAGTCTTTGTGGCTGAGCTTTAATGAGGCCTGTTCTGGTACAATGAATTGGAAAATGGGCATCAGATGCTGAGTGATGATGGTGGGCCAGCGATAGGAAGTGTGACACATCCTAACAGCCGGTCTAAAAGTGTGACACTTCCACTGTTGGTCTGAGCCTGACTGCAGACTTCATTCCCATTTCACACTGGTAACATGGGTATTATGTTAAATAATGAAAGTACTTGAAGTAGGAATGTGGGAGTGAAAGGGAGTGAAAGATATATTGTCCTAGTTAGCAGAGGAGTCTTGTGAATGATCCCACATGGATAGAGTAAGGGGAAATAAGTACAAGTACACCGATCAGCCATAACGTTAATACCACCTGCCTAATACAGTTCAATCAAAATTATTCAACCCCCATAGCAAATCAGGTTTATTGTCAAAATTGACAGATTTTCAGCTGTTTGCAATGAACAAATCAAACAAAAGCAATTGAAATAGTTCAACACAACGAATGCTTCAAGTGGTTTCCCCAAATTTAACTGAAAATGCAACTTATAATGACTTCTCCAGTCTCAAAATTATTCAACCCCCTGAACAGAATCCCTCACAACAGCACAAATGTGCAAAACAGGTGTTGTCTCAAGCACACCTGATGCAACTAATCAAGGGCTTCATTAGTTGCACCAGGTGTGCTTGAGCTGGAACACAAGAAATAACTGAACTGGCTAGGGGTTTGTTGAGTTTCACGTTTGACTGCATGTTAGAAATATGGCTAGGTCAAAAGAATGTTCTAAAAAGATAAGAGATCATCGCCCTTCACAAACAAGGAACAGGATACAAAAAGATAGCGAAGGCACTGAACGTTCCTAGAGACATCGTTGGAAGCATAGGTCACAAGTTCAAAGTTAAGGTAACAGTGGTTACACTACCTGGACAGGAAAGAAAAAGGAAGCTATCAATGGCTGCAACCAGATTTCTGAGAAGGCACAAAGATCAAAGCATCTCAAGGGAGGAAACTCAGAATTTGATGATGTCCATGGGTTCCAGACTTCAGGCAGTCATTGGCTGCAAAGGATTTGCATCCAAGTATTAAAAATAATCCTAATATTTATGATTGTTAGTTTGTCCAATTACTTTTACTCTGCAAAGTAAAAGTAAAACTCTTGAATTAAAGCTGAAATTAAAGCTTAAATTATGAAAATTGTGTCACTGTCCAAATGGACCTGACTGTATACACTGGAGGTATATTAAATAACAACAACAGTGTCCTAATATTATAGTTCCCCTTACTGTACCTTAAATATTTGCACTTCTTAAAAGCAGTTTATGCCCAAGTATCAGTGGATAATTTAACCTTGATACTGTACACTGCTTCTGTAATCATAACAATTTCAGACCTCACATAATTGTCACAATCTGCTCATACTGAACATCCTTTCAACACACAGTACTGTTTGACTTTTTAGTATACAGTTGCAGATAGTGATTTACTGTATAATCCCACTCACGTCATCCATTTAAGGGAGTTTTTGCTTGCCGTGGTCTAGATCTAGATTTCTGCTAAACTGCTTTGGACAATACCTATTGTTCAAACCATTATATAATTTCATTGAATTGATTCCAGACCATAGTACATAAGAGCCAGTTGCAATGGCCCAAATGCAACAGTTCTCGTGTGCTGTTTCAATTTTGGCCTGAAATTTGCCCAAGCTCTGTCTTATCACGGCTCTGTTGTGGAAATTTGGCAACGAGATACAGATGATATCATTGTCATCATTCCACAGTGCTATGTGTGCCAGATGAAGCGTTACGTGTAAACCAGCAGTGGATCATTATTCATTTGCTATAAGGCATGTCGGGGAAATTCAGATGTATTCTGAAAGTTTTTGAACTTCCACTTTGTGCAAGCTTTTTTTTTTTTTTTTTTTTTTTTTTGCCATTAATAAAAAACAAAATTCTCCAATGCATAATACATTTCTCAAAGCTGTTGACTACCTACTGTACATGTGAAGGAAAAAAGTCGGTATCATATTCTAAAGAAGCATGGCTTACTGCTTTGTCAAAACCGACTGAAAACCATTTTTAATGATGTGGTTGGTAATTTGGGACACATTTGAGAAATATTGTCTTGATTGGTTTAGTGCTTGACATGTTTAAAAAGGTTATTAAACGTAGCTTCTTATGAACACTTATCAAAAGATTTTTAATTAGTTTCCTTCAGTAGCAGCACGGACGATTTTAAAAATAAACATCCACATCAGTCTCTAAAATTATATGCACACAGTACGTTAAGTAAAAATCTCTGCATACTATTTGTACTCTCTCTTTGTCTCCCTGCATCTCTGTCTGTCTCCTTGAGACCATTCTATTTCGCAATAAATGTATGATAGGTATAGGGTTGGGTTATAATGCGACAAGAATAGATTAGATTAATGTTAGTGTGTTTTACTTGATTTCTAAGCACACCTTCTGAGACTGCTCCATTTGACCTGATCCGTGCTGTCCAAATGACCAAACCATGTCCTGCTTATTTTGTCTTGTGCATGGAACAAATTGCACGGATCAAGACTCTATACTCTATAGGCAAACTCTCTGTACTGGTCGAGTTTGTGCATATAACCGTGTTTCTTCACCTGTTAAACGATTAAAGGCGCTTTCACATGCTTTTGCCTCGATGAACCATCAAAGTGAAGTCCAGGCGGTTACCATGGGAACATGAGGTGACAAGCTCAGACGTCACCAGTTTCACAGCCTGGTGATTTGCACAGGATGCGGTGTGCAAGGTGCTCATGATGGTGTTAATGGGGGGAGGGGGGGGGGGGAGGGTCTTTTTTTAAAATGTGAGGGAATTAAAGGGAAAGGACACAGAAAGTTTGTACTCACATAAGGGACTAAGATTAAGCACATCCTTCAAGATTAAAGAGAAATACATGATGAACAGGCCAACAAAGGTAGCAAATAAAGGGGTTTTTTTTGGGGGTTTTTTTCCATTATTGCCTCACAAGTCTAAAATGAAGTTCTGCAACTGCATCTGTTGTTGAAAATCGTCTATTCAGAGGAGGCTTTTGTAACTGCACAGCACTGACCTTTGCTTTGTGTATGACAAATTGTCATGCTGTTTCGTAAGGGATAAAGACTTTCATGAGAGGTGAATTGCATAATAAAATAAGCTTCTTGTGTTCTAGAGAAACATATTTTGTTTGTGCCTGTAAGTGCACAGCATGTCTGGTATCTCAAATGATATGTTTGCAATAACATGCACCCTGGGCCGTTGCACACCGTAGAGTTTGGTGGGGCGGTACGACATTAACTGCGAAATAGCCTCAATTACTTCAAGAGGCTATAGGCTACTACTGTATTTTGTGTGTGTGTATGTGTGTGTGTGTGTGTGTGTGTGTGTGTGTTTTTAATAGAAACCCGTAATAGGCAGTTAAGAGTCATCCAGCATACAATCTAGCAGCTCTTTTTGAGTGGTTTTAAATGTACCTTCTTTCAGCTGTGTTCGATATAGCAGGTGTGTCTTCCGTCCCCAGCAAGGCACACACAGAAGAGCTAACATAATTAACCAGGGTTGCTAGGTTTCAGCAAAATTTCCAGCCCGAAGACATCTGAAGAGCAGCACAAGACATGAAACTAACCCCAAAAATCTGGCATTGGAAAAGGGAGACATATTTTTTTTTGTGTGAGAAACAAGGTCACGCGTTTCTCGTGTGTGGACATTATCCTTTCCATAATCCACCTTAAATCAGAAATGGTTTTGAACATCATAGTCATACCGTCTGCACTTACAGTTTGCCTTTGTTTGCAGAAATGTATTAGATTTCAGTTTTATGCTATAAAACAAGATCTTCATGGTAGGGTCGTCACGATACCATAAACGTATCTTACGATACTATATCAGCGTAAGTGATAGCAAGTAGTATCATGATACCACGCAATACTGTGTTAATTCGTAATTCAATTCTACAAAATGAACCAAGTTTACAGAAACGCAGAGATATAAATGAAAACAGACAAACCGAAATTTCCTCTGAATACTTTATTAATGAGAACGAATAACTGGCTATTGGAAAAACTCAAGACCAATCGTAAAATTGGCCTAATGAAATCATGCAAGTGGAAATTGTCCTCGGAGCACAAAGAGTGAACACATCATTAGGAATAAATAACTGAATTTGGAAACGAACTCCAAAAAAAATCCTAAAAGTGGGAACGTTAGCGCGATTGCTAGCAAACATGGCTAATTTTAATATTTACACACAACGGTTAGCAAAAGGTTAGTTTTTTTAATAACAAACAGGAAAGATTAAGGTAAAGAATTCAGGTTAAATGAAGTCTCACTAACATTTGTGTATTCTGCAAAAGCGGTGAGATGTGTCATTTTAGCGAGAACAGTATTAACTGCCGCACATATAACATTACTTACGGTACTACCGTATTGACGCTACCACCGTTTAAAAAAAATTCAGTGGCATAGGCGGTATTTTAAAGCTTTAGTATCGCAATACTACAGTAGGACCTGTATACTGTGCAACCCCAGTTCGTGACTGTAGAGCATTATAAACTAACTCGGTTATAAATAACTGAGGGTGACCCTGTCAACCCTGTAATTAACGGTCCTGTCCACTGCTCCTCGGCCTAGCATGGGGCACCGTCGCTCGTGTCCCAATGGGCCTCTATTAGTACTTGTTGTAATTCCCATTTTGACCACTAGGTGTAATAATAACTCAATAGAGCTAAATGGTGCAATGAGTGACGTCCCGTGAATGCACATCTAGAAATGCAAATAAAATCAACAGGATGCTGTCTTCTATCTGTTAAATAGCAACTTTTTTTTCCTGTTGCTGGTCATTTACAAGAGGTAAATACTATTTCAACAGAATTTAAAAAGTATGGAGTTGTGAATAATGAGGACCTTATTAAGATGAACATTTATTGAATGGCTGATATAAATGGTGGCGTTCTGCCATCTTTTTCATAGGCTACATAATATAGTAAAGGTAGGTGATATGGTAAATATTGGGTGGGTGATATTTTTGCTTACAACAAGTCTTGGTGTTTAACCAGAAGAAGGTTACAATGTTACAATGGAGTTATAAAAGCATTGGCAATACCTACGATGCTCAGAAAAGTGTTTTATGATGTCATATAGCAATAACAATAACATCAATATGACATATTGCCATATTGTTGTTCTACCTACATGGTTACATGAGGTCAGTGGCACCCGCGGCTCCACTCGTGCTAAGAGTTGCTAAATGACACGCCGCACCGTGTCTATAAACAAACATAACGGCCAAGTCTGTATAAACACGAGGGAGGAGTCATGGCCAATGCAGAGTCTGATTCAGATCCTTAAGTGTTCTCTGTGATCTGGGTTGAAAGACCAAACATACACTGTTGGAGGTTGTTTATAGGTGGTAAAGGGTGGCTGCTTCAGGATGTTGGGTTACGTGCAAATCTGTGGTGACTCACAGTTTCTCGTATATTGTGACATGTTAAAGGGGAAGATTCGTGTGTTTATCTAAGAATAACCAGGTTGTCATACTTTTTGAAGTTATGTGTTGATGAATCTTTGGCTGTTAACACCATGGTTAAACTGTGACCTTAACCCTGACCCAGTTCACTCCAATTTTACAGCTATTCGAAAGACAAAAAGCATGAGACAGAAAAGTTAGAGGAGTTCCCTGCTACTCTTCAAATTGCTGTTCTATAGTGTAGGTATACACACTTAGTTTTTTGTTTAAGTTTAGTCAGTAGAAGTTAGCTGATGCTAGCAATTTTGAAACAGGAAAGATATTTATTTGTGCCTTCAGTCGTGTTGTATAATATTACATTATCCATTTGTCACACAGGATGGCTTTTAAATCAATACTTTGCCATTTTTTGATGATTTCAGTCCTGTGTTATTTGATCTTCACTGGCTTTATTGAGATTATCTACTCAATCAGTCTCCCCTGGATAATGAAGCAGCATGTTCTCATAGCCAGATGTATTTTGTTTATGTTCATAAGAACCACTGGTGTCCACTTTCAGTCTGACTGCTGTGTTCAGTAAATCCCATATAATATAAGAAACAAAATACCTCTGACCATGAGAACACGCTTCTTCAAGATATATACGAAGGACTGAATAAATATACGGGTTATGATCAATTCCCAAATTCTTACATTGAGATTAAGATTACACTGACGTTCTTTCCTACACTGGATAATACAAGCCAGTCCTGAGACCACTCACCCTCGACTACTTGTTCGTATTATTCCAAGTACTACATGATATTTGCAAAAGTAAAACTCACTTGACTATGCAGAGATAATGACATTGTAAAATAGGGGGAAATTGCTGTTCGGAGGCTTTCATATTTTTTTTGAGGCAATGCATTAGTATGGAAAAAAAAAGAACAACAAACAGACTAATTTGGAGAACAAATGTTCTCTTCAAGGTAATAAGGCATGCACAATATGGGAGACAGGTTTCTCCCATCTTCTTGGACAATAATAAAAAATAATCAGTGTAACTCTTCATTGCTGGAACATTGAGGAACATTTACACATAAGAGTGTGGCCACAGGAATAATGGAGAAAAGAACAGTGCTGTAAATAAGATAGATAGATAGATAGATAGACAGGTTAAAACATTAAATTACTGAAGTAGTCACTAATGAATCTAAGAAAATAACGAAACTAAAAATAATGAAAGAACTATTGATGATGCTAATGCCATTGTAAAGAACGGTGCTGTGAAAAAGTATTTGCTCCATCCTGATTTCTTATGTTTTTGTGTATATCTCACTAATTTTTTTTTTTTTTTTTTTTTTAGAAATTAAAACAAAATCTAAGATAAAACAAAGGCAACCTGAGTAAACACAAAATACAGTTTTTAAATGATAATGTTATTTATTGAAACATAAAAGTTATCCAATACCAACTGGGCCTGTGTGAAAATGTATTTTCCCCCTGGTTACTAATTTCCCAAATCTATAAAACTACATTCATAATGGGGTTCAGCTGGACTAGACGCAACCAGGCCTGATTACTGCAAACCCTATTCAATCAAATCAACACTTAAGTAGAACTTTTTCAACAGCATGAAGTTGCTTAAAAGGTCTTACCCAGTAACACACTATGCCAAAGTTGAAAGAAATTCCAGAAATGATGAGGAAGAAGGTGATTGACATATATCAGTCTGGGAAGGGTTACAAAGCTATTTCAAAGGCTCTGGGACGCCAAAGAACCACAGTGAGAGCCATTATCTCCAAATGGAAAAAACTCAACATAGTAGAGAACCTTCCCAGAAGTAGCCGACCTTCCAAAATTCCTCCAAGAGCATTTACATTTACATTTACAGCATTTGGCAGACGCTCTTATCCAGAGTGACTTACATTTATTTCATTTATACATCTGAGCAGTTGAGGGTTAAGGGCCTTGCTCAGAGAGCACAGCAGCAACTACTCATCCAGGAAGTCACAAAAGAGCCAAGGACAACATCAAAGGACCTACAGGCCTCTCTTGCATCAATAAAGGTCACTGTTCATGACTCCACTATCAGAAAGACACTGGGCAAAAATGGCATCCATGTAAGAGTGGCAAGGTGAAAACTACTGCTAACCCAGAAGAACATTAAGGCTCATATGAATTTTGCCAAAACACACCTTGATGATCCTCAAACCTTTTGAGAGAATGTTCTAAGGATTGATGAGTCGAAAGTGATTGGAAGACAGAAAAGAACATCATACCTACGGTCAAGCATGGTGGTGGAAGTGTGATGGTGTGGGGATGCTTTGCTGCTTCAGGGCCTGGGATAATTGAGGGAAATACTTGCAATAATTGAGGGAAACATGAATTCTGCTTTCTACCAGAAAATCCTAAAGGAGATTGTCCGGTTTTCAGTCCGTAAGTTGAAACTCAAGCGCAACTGGATTATGCAGCAAGACAATGATCCAAAGCATAGGAGTAAGTCCTAGTCCTAGAAGTAAGTAAAAGACTGATCTCCAGTGATCAGAAGCATTTGGTTGCAGTTATTGCTGCTAAAGGTGGCACAACCAGATTTTAAGTTTAAAGGGGCAATTAGTTTTTCACATGGGTGATAGATGTTGGATAACCTTTTATTTATTTATTTTTGCTTCAGTAAAAAAAAAAAAAAAAAACTGTATTGTGTATTTACTCAGATTGCCTTTGTTTTATATTGTATTTTGTTTGAAGATCTAACACTATTTAGTATGAGATATACACAAAAACAGAAGAAATCAGGATGGGGCAAATACAGCACTGTATGGTGTATATGTTCCTTTGCACAATATCAACTCAGCATTAGTTATTTTTAGTCACTGAACCTGGCATGTGAGACAGTAAAATTTCCTGTGCTTAATAACATGATACGGGAAATCGAGTGCAAAGCCTTAATGCAGACAGTTTCCCCTTCAATCTGTTTTATTTTGATCACCAGAGGAAGAGCAGATAAAAGAGCTTAGCTGGACGTTATACAAACACAAGGGTGTGGTGGCCTTGGTACACCTTGACCTCGGGGAGGACGAGTGTAAAGGAATTGCACGTTGACATTAATAAGCTCCGGATGGAAAGTAAGAGGGAGGCATGTGAAGAGAAGAGTATGGTTCATTGGTAGCGCGGGTGGATCAGAGGGAGCGTGTTGTGAGTCGGGAATGCTTGACGTCACTCGCACTGGCCTCCAGCTCCTTGATTATTTACAGCTGACAGTCCCCCTCCTCCTCCTCTTCTCAGCATGTCCCCTTCTAGTCTCCTTGCAAACATTCATTGCATGAAGCACAGAGGTAAGGCGGTTGAAGAGAGCAAACCATAATTCCCCAGATGAATTTAAACCATTTAACAGGGTTTGGAGAATGTGCTTTGATATGGTCAAGAGAATTATTAGTCACACATAGTGACAAGATTTAGTCATATCTGAATCATGTCTATTCAAGGTTATGTTGTCTCAATCGCCTAGTGCTTCAGGAAATTGAGCAAAAATGAATACTTGCAATGAGTAATATGTTGAGCTTCAATATAAGGGGATGCTGTATAATTTATGCTGAACAAAAGATCCCTTAAATAGTGCAATGTTGTTGTTTTTTTCAGCAAAACATTGGTTTCACAATTATTGGTTCTCCACTATTAATATTTCGTGATACCCGTCCTAGAGAGAATAACAGTACTGATCGTCTTATTTTAACAATAATTGGAGATAATACAATATTGGAAATAATTTTAGAGGATTTTGGTCCACTCTTCAAAACATTTCAAGCTCCTTTGTATTCTTAGGTTTGTGTATGTGGACTTTCCTCTTCAAGCCAGACCCCAGGTTTTCAGCAGGTTTCAAATCTGTATGCAAAATGCTCCAAGATCAACCATTTGTTGATTTTTGATATATGGTATGCTTGGGGTCATTATCTTGTTAAAACATCACTGATGGCCAAAGTCTTAACCTCCTGGTAAAGGCAACCATTTTTCTTTGCAAAAGCTTCTGAGCTACAAAACCATCTTTTAGACCCAAACCGTCTTTTGTTTTTGGTCTTATCTGATGACAAAACTCGACTCCAACTGTGGATGATGAACTTCAGCCAGTGCATTTTGTGAGTTTCCCCCAGGAACAACTGGGTTTCTGGAGATTAGGAGCAATTTAGAGAGTTGAATTTCATCAAGATTGATCATTTAATGTAAATATTATTAATCTCATGGCTGTTGATGCCAAGTTTGTACACAATCGGAGAGAATTCAGGGTTGCATCCCAAACCACACGACCACAAAAAATAGTAATGACACCAACATTTGTACATATTTACACAAGTATTTACTCGACTTTGATGATATAATTATTTTGCAGTTTCCTCAATATTAGAAAAGCGTTATGAGAATAAACCTGTAATGGACTGACATCGCATACATGGTGTACGGTTGAAAAAAACTCAATTATCTGTTGAATTAATAATAATTCATAAATTTCACATTCATAATATTTTAATAAACCGTATAATATTTTGCAACAACGATGTCTTGTTTACTGTGCATCTTAGTTAGGTCTACAATTGTACACAGAGAATTGCATCATGTATTACTGAAAGGCCTTTTTTAGTATATCTGAAGTATATTTTGTTATATTTTAATATTTCTGATTTCCTAAATGTATGAGAAGGAGTATTAGTTATGATATTAACATTCTAGTGAGCAGTGGGTTAAACTGGATTTCTTAGATGATTTTAAGATTAGGTCTATTTAAGAAAGTGTTAAAACTACATATCCTGGGACGTGTAACTTATAGTACAGTAAAAGGGACTCTTCTTACACATTACTGAGAGAGTTACTATGTCTAAAGGTTTTTGATAGATAATTCCCACTATTAGATCAATGCTCTTGTGGTTGAATGAGCATAAATCCCCACAGCGACGCTCCAAAATCTATCGGAAAGCCTTCCCAGAAGAGTGGAGGTCGATAAAACAGCAAAGGGGGGACTAAATCTGGAACGGGATGTTCAACAAGCACATATTGGTTTGATTGGCCAGGTGTCCATATACTTTTGTCCATATAGTGTATATAATATATTTAGGACTAGTTAAAACATATCTTTACATATCTAAAACTAAATTTTAGAGCTCTATAACCAAAGATATCCTGAAGGCAGATTATGGATGGAGTCATAATTATGTTAGAGATTTGTATTTTGTATTTTGTATATTTACTAGTAAAAATGTCATTGCTAATATCTTCAGTTCGACTTCTGACTAGTAAAAATTTAAGTCAGTGGCAACTTAAATTTAAATTGCAGATATGTTGCCCTGAAATTATGACTAGGAACAATGTCATAGTAGAAATCTCAAAATAGAATTTCTGCTAGTAAAAATGTTCTTAAGAGTTTTTAACTGACAAAATTGAAAGTTTTAGGCACTTTAGGCTAAATCTGCTTGCCATATAATCTAAATTTACGGTGTGATTTTCTGATTGATTGTCATTTCTGATTGTGAATTACTGTTACAGAACTATTACAGATTGTTTTTGTCCACTGACAAACAACACTTCTTTTTTTAAATTATTTTTTTATTTAACAAAACATCCATTTTTGCTTTTAAAAAGGGTAAGGAAAGGTATGTAGTCTCTACATTTTTTTTTTTTGAAGAAAGAATTAATGTTTGTCCATCCATCTATCTATCTATCTATCCATCATCTATACTGCTTACACAGGGTTGCAGGGGAGCCTGGAGCCTATCTCAGGGAACGCAGGAGACACCCTGGACTGGG
Source organism: Cranoglanis bouderius (assembly GCA_023630585.1). Lineage (NCBI taxonomy): Eukaryota > Metazoa > Chordata > Actinopteri > Siluriformes > Cranoglanididae > Cranoglanis > Cranoglanis bouderius. The sequence continues at coordinate 8,443,607 of CM042548.1, read as the reverse complement.
TGCCACACACACACACACACATTATGGACAATTTTGGAAATACCAATCAGCCTACAGCACGTCTTTGGACTAGGGGAGGAAACCCCAAAACACAGGGAGAACATGCAAATTCCGAGCCCACAGGGCAGAGGTGGGATTCAAACCCCTATCTCTGGATGTGTGAGGCAACTGTGGTAACCACTAAGCCACCGTGACCCCCAATTAATGTTTGTTTTATGTAATAATTTTTTGCTCATACTTTTAAACTTACTTTTAAGTTACTAACTTTACTTTTTAGCTCAGTTACCTGAACATCTATTTTGTGGGCTTAGTACAAACCTGCTGGGTGTTTTTTTGTTTGTTTTTTTTGTCTTTCTGATTGTTGTTCCTAGCTACTTTGCTACCTATTTGTAATATAAACACCAGCGATTAATAACTTGTTCTTACGAAGAAATAAGTATATATGGTCGTGTAAGGAAAAACATTCTTAATTCAGTTTTTTATTTTGTTTATTATTATAATTATAATTGTATAGATTCTCTATCCAGCATTTGGTATGAAACTCTTTTAATTTGGCGGGATTTCTCTGCCAGACCACTGCTGAACAGGGTTGAAGTTGCGCATGCGCAGTAGACGCGGAACCAAGCCTAAAATCCAAAATGGCCGGAGCAGAAGGAGACGATTCGCTGTATCCTATTGCTGTTTTAATCGACGAATTAAGGAATGAAGATGTCCAGGTATATGATAAGCAGATACGTAACATTGTGTCAAAACACTTAGGACTAAATTCATCTTTAAAAAAAAATATTTTTTTTTTAAATGGAGAAACACCTATTAATGTTTGCTAGCTAACGCTACTATGGCTAGTTAGGTAGCATTCAAATGACCGGCATAGGTGTGCTGGTTTATATTAAATAATATAAAAAGCGCCATGGTTATAAGCTGTGGAATATAGGAGACTCGTTGTGTATTTCAATAATAGTTCGATGTGGAATTAGTCTTTTTCGAGCTAAGCTATGTTTTCGCGTTCTATGTCAAGATGAGTAACCATTTAGCTAGCACGTTTATTATGTTTCCGTGTGAGCACTATGCTAAGCTGCTAGCGAGTTAAGTCAGCTGGTGTGTAGCTAATCTGTGACACAATGCTAATTAGCTAACATTACATTGATGCCAGACCCTTTCCTAGCCAATCCTATCGTCAGAGGCGGGATTTATTTGAAGACACGATACAATTATGGTAAAGATGTGATATTGTAGTCAGGGTACTCTAATCTCTTACACTTCCTTAAACCCATTCTCATGGAGATTAGGATTACATATTATGATTATCACCAATAGGCATTGTCAATCCTGCAGACCACAGGGAATATAGATGTGATAATTCATTGATTTTTGAGTAAGAGCTTTAGTTCGTTCTGGGCAGGATCTTGGAGGATATAGAGGAATCCCAGGAACACCCTGGATCACAGATCTCATTCACCTAGGGCGCAGGTGAACCACTTCAACTCTGAGCTTTAGCTGATTAGTTAAATACGGTGTGCTGCAAGCAGGGAAAGCACAAAAATGAACTTCGAATTTTCAACTCCTACCCACATTAGAGCTTTCGTGCAAAAAAAACCATTTCAAAAAACGGATACTCGAACGGTGTTCGATTGCTGTCTACAAAAACTGGATTTGAAGAGTCGCTTGGTTGGTGCTTGATTTATTGTGGCTGCGACAATTCACTGTTAATGCACTGGAAATGACATCAAAGAGCAATTTGATCGAGGAAATCCTGCAGAAAGAGAATTAACATCCATCCATCCATCCATTTTCCATACTGCCTATCCTACACAGGGTCGTGGGGAGCCTGGAGCCTATCCCAGGGGACACCCTGAATGGGGTGCCAAAACATCGCAGGACACAATCTCACACATTCACACACCCATTCACACACTACAGGCACTTTAAAAATGCCAGTCAGCCTACGACGCACGTCTTTGGACTATGGAGGAAACCGGAGTAGCGAATTAACGTTTCACTCATCAAAGTATCAGCCAGTGTTGAGTGATTTTTAAAAAAAAAAATAGATATAAACAGAAACTCAAAAGACTGCTCAAAAACCTAAAGTTTAAATCACGCCGTCATTTCTTGTTCTCACTTTTCACTGTGCGAGCCGCTATGTTGAAGCGATGTCATGGAACCGCAACTCGTTTCCAAGTCGACGCCCTCGAAAAACTCCCAAGTAGGAATTACAAGTTGGAGAGCTGTTCAGATAGATCTTACCTACAGGGGAGTTGCAGAGCGCATCACTAGGGGCGGTGTAGCGTTGCCGGGTGGGCCAGTAACCTGAGTTCAGGAAGCTTTGACGTGAAAACTCTACTCACGGAGCGCTCTGAGTATGGGCTGATACCAATCCAAGGTTCACCTGGATGTAGTACTCAAGACATGCTTCAGTTGCCATATTATGTGAAACATCAGTGAGATTTAAGATCAACTGTCCTGTTTCCCTGTGCGGGATATGTTGCGTCAGTGAACATTGCATTAGATCGAAATTAAAATGTCATTAGATCAGAAAATATCAAAGCTGACACTGCTCTGGTGCAAAGGTTTCCCTGGTCATTGATTTTCGTTGATGTTTTGTATAGAGTCTGATTTTAAATTCTTTGTATCTGCAGTTGCGCTTGAACAGCATCAAAAAGCTGTCGACTATTGCCTTGGCCCTGGGTGTTGAGAGGACACGCACAGAGCTCCTACCCTTCCTTACTGGTATGGCACTTTGGTCTTTATTACCTACGTAATGTGTGCACGTAAGGCTGGACTAATTGAAAATGCCATTAGGATTTTTCGCTAGCTTGGTAGTAATCGGTGCCTGACATGCTAAAGCATTCCTCTCTGTTTTCATGCAGACACTATTTATGATGAGGATGAGGTGCTCCTTGCCCTGGCTGAGCAGCTGGGGAACTTCACCATGCTGGTCGGAGGGCCTGAGTACGTGCACTGCCTCCTGGTAAGACTTTTAACCTGTGAAACCGAAAATGTAAAATGATAAATATAAAAATATTAATATGAAATAAACTGGATTTAAAATGATTCTGTTTAATGGTCTGTCAGTTATCTAGTAAGCTAGAACATTCATTCATTCATTCATTTATTTATTTATTTATTTATTTATAAATAATAAAAAATGAGTCATGTAAAACTGCTTGCTTTTTCCCCAGCCACCACTGGAGAGCCTGGCCACTGTGGAGGAGACGGTGGTTCGAGATAAAGCTGTGGAGTCACTGCGCAAGATCTCTCAGGAGCACTCACCTGTAGACCTAGAGGTGCACTTTGAGCCCCTGGTGAAACGACTGGCCAGCGGGGACTGGTTCACATCACGCACCTCTGCCTGTGGCCTGTTCAGCGTCTGCTACCCACGTGTCTCCAGCACAGTCAAGGCCGAGATCCGCCAGTGAGCAGTGTTTAGTCATTGCGTTTATGCATAGCGAAATCATGCGTTTATTACAATAGGTTTGACCTCGCAGTATAAACCGAAGGTGTGCTGAGGTACCGATGTCGTTTCTGTAGGTACTTCCGTACCCTTTGCTCGGATGATACGCCCATGGTGAGACGTGCAGCTGCTTCCAAACTGGGCGAGTTTGCCAAGGTGCTGGAGCTGGACTACGTGAAGAGTGACATCATCCCACTTTTTACAGCACTGGCTTCCGATGAGCAGGTAAACACACACGCTCACACACTTGAGTAGAATGGGCAGTATGCCAAAAAATATCACATTACAATATCTGAATCAATGCTCGGCTTCCATTATGTACAGTGTATATATTATGATGTTTAACACAGAAAATGAGGAGAAAATTAAACTTTTAGTACAAAAATGTATCCAATCAGCTACTCGTTACTGTCAGTAACAGGAAGGATCGGGTGATAAAAGTCCTGACAATATCTGCAAAGTCTTACAAAAGCTGTGTCCCAAATGACGTACTATACAGTACACTCTGCACTTACACTATGCACTATGTATTGTATTGTCTAGCGTATGAAGTTTAGAAGGGTAGTAAGAACACTAACCGGAACTGACGTCAAATGCACGTAATGCGATACTGCTAGTTTTATCAGAGTCAACAAAAATGAATTTCACTGTATCAAGGTAACATAAACAGTAAAATGTAGAAATTAATTTACTGAAGTTTTCACACTCCCTTGTCTTTTATTCTGAGCAAATTTGACCCAGCGTCAGCGCCTGGTAGCCCCGTTCCTCTTCCGCTACGTAAGCAAAGCTGTGACCGTTGAGTGTATTAAGTGTCCAACATTCCCCACTTCGTTTTTCGGGTTGAATAAGTGCATCATCCGGGTATTTGAAGTGCATTTCTTCTTGTTGGAATTTTCAGTGTGAACACACTACTCACACTATTTATACTACAAAATGGCATAGAATAGTGCATGAGTATGGAATTTGGGATGCAGCTATTATTATTTTGTAACTTAAATTATGATAACATTAACGTTGTCATACTCCAGCCCTACCTTTACACACATCCAACTGTACTTAAGATGTTTTTAACAGTGGTGTCCTCTGCTATATTTTAGGACTCTGTTCGGCTTCTAGCAGTCGAAGCTTGCGTCAGCATCGCCACCCTGCTGCTCCAGGAAGACTTGGAGGGTCTTGTGATGCCCACACTGCGCCAAGCTGCCGAGGACAAGTCATGGAGGGTGCGCTACATGGTAGCAGACAAGTTCTCTGAGGTAGGCCCTCAAAACTGTGCTGAAATGTTTGTCTTGTGAGCCAGTAGATACAGTAAGTAGCTGGTGATTATTAAGGAGTAGTCCCACCATAGTTTGCCATGTTTTTAAAAAAAATATTTATTTATTTATTATTTTTATTTGCGCTTGGTGCACACTTTTGGGTGGGGGGGAACAAGCAGGACCTTACTTCTACATTTTCTCCAAAATCAGACCCACCAGAATCAACATGCTGTTGTTGCATGCATCTTGATGCTATCATGTAATCAGTCAGTCGACATGCTACCAAAAAGTCTGGTTGGATCTGAGTGGAGGAAATTGAAATGGCTTATTTCTTTGGAATGCGCTTTTTGGCTTTAATGATAGTATTTATAAAAAAAAAAAAAAAAAAAAAAAAAGGTTTTCTGTATCAAGAAATATTTTCTTTGGCAGTATGTAAGCTATCATCATTTTCTTAAATGATTTTTTTTAAATATAGTGTGTATAGTTTGTTTCTGTTTAGGGAGACAAGTTTGATTTGTTGACCAGTTGTTATACTGTTAGGATCTATACATGACTACAGATAAGTGAATCGATCAACTTTTCTGCAGATTAACATTAAATATCAGTTCAACCAATGCAGAGCTGCAACAACTAATTGATAAAATCAATAATAATTGATTATGAAAATCGTTGTCGACGAATCTCATTATCGATTAGTTGGTCTGCGCATTGTGTTACTTCTGTTCTGAAATCACGCATCGGAAAAATGGCGGAGTACTACACACTGTGCACTTACACTGTGCACTATGTACTCTACCTTCTAGTGTATGAATTTTAGAAGGGTGCTATCATCTCAAATGAAACACTGGCGGTTTTTTACTAACCGGAAGTATAAACCGTTTCCCTTTTGATGGAAAATGACGTCAAGCGCACGTAACGCGACGCCGCTTCAGTTTACTGTTCGTCAGTGTTACCTTTTATGATCCACATGACCTCAATCACCATCAGACAGAGGCGTAATCTTCAAGCGGGAAAAAAAAGTGTGCGACCCAAGTCCTCTAAGGCATAGGAGCATTTTATGTTAAATGCCGCGAAGAAGACCGTAAGCTGCGAACTTTACAAAGTGGAGCCTGTGTAGCACGGAAGCACGACAGTGATGCACGAGCACAAACGTGTGTTTATATTCAAAATGCTCCACTGTGTGCAAGGGGTTGGGGAAACTGATGTGAGATGCTTAAAAGGTTTAGTTTAATTTATGTTTGTCATTATATGCTGTATTTGTGCGCTTGCAGTGCAAATTCTGTTGTTTATTATAACGGGAGCGATCTATTTGTAACAAAGCCGCGTTGCTCCTCACTCGCAGTGTAGACGCGGTGATGAACAGTAGGAGCGCGAGTAAGACCTGTGATGTCTAATTAAAACGCTGTGATCAAATTAAACATAAAACGATATGACTAAAGGCAGTGATTAACAGGAACAGTGACGTTTTATTATAATAAACTTAAGACTGTCATTTATTATCAGTGTTTTTTGTGCATTCACAAATATATAAATAAACATAAAAACTATATATTTATATACATTATATACATAAAACAAAAATGGTGTTTGCAGCCCTAAACAAATACATGTTCATTATGCTGTTAACGTGGTACCTTCCTGTCCACTGATGTATAATAGTGTTTTTGTGGTTAGGATTTTCTTGTTAACAAAGTTGGAAACTCTGCTCACAGTTAACGCTGGGTGAATTTATTTAATAATTGCAAATAATCTATTTGTGATGTTTTTCTTTCTTTTCTTTTAAGTTGCAAAAAGCAGTGGGTCCAGAAATCACCAAGAACGATCTGGTCCCAGCATTTCAGGGTTTACTGAAAGATTGTGAGGCAGAGGTGCGGGCCGCAGCTGCAAATAAGGTGAAAGGTAAGTGAGACCGTCCCCTTGTGCCAAATAGGTTAACGAGACGCAAAAGTAATAAGGGAGATGCCATGTTTGGGATACATTTCCATCTTTTGTGTGTTGTACCCCGCAGAGTTCTGTGAAAATTTACCAGAAGACAACCGTGAGAATATGATCATGAATCATGTCCTGCCTTGTGTCAAGGTAAACTGCTTTCAGTGCTTCTTTTTTTGTGTATTACTTTCAGATGGGCTGCATGATTTAAGTTTTTATCCATCAAAGCCTATAAAACGAATCACAGGAGGTCACAGCATGCAAAAGAGCAGGGTTGTGTAGGGCTAAGTCCCTGGTGTAAGTCCAGCGTTTTCTGTAGTTCATGTTGAGGGTTGTTCTTTTCACTTCAGAATTTACATGTTTACTACATTTCCCCTCCTCTCTTCCGTATCTGACTGCTTAGAGGTCAACTAGTTGTCCATGGGCAGCAGGGGTCACTGTTGATTCTGCAGTGCTTAATATTCCTGTAAGTTCAAGCATCCTCTGCTTGGAATCAGCTTTTTAGTAGAGTATTAGACTGACTTGCCTAATCTGTCAGACAGTGGAAATGTTGGCTACAGCAGAAGTTAAGAGGAAACTTTTGGTCAGTGCTTCTATGTACTCCTGAGCTCTCAGTGCTGGGTTAGTATTTATTGCCTATTCCTATGTTTAGGCAGTTATAATTTGCTTAATGTCTTTGCACCTTGAGGTGATGAAAGCCTGAAGTGTTGAGTGTTTTCTTTGGTTTGTCCTTTGGGATGCGTCATGAAGCAATGTCAGTATATTCACATCTACTCCGAGATTACTGAGTTTACTTAACCCCATAAAATACCAATTAAGGCCCACTTGTACTTCCATCTAAACAGGCTTACGATGCTTTCGGAGTGCTGAAGAAGGTACATCGTATCCTGGCAGTTTGTAAAAGAAACTCTGAAACTGCCCAGCTTCACAATGAAGACAAATGCTACAGAATTAACCTTTTTTTTTTTTTTTTGCATTTATTCTACATATTTATAAACCGACAAATGAAAGTAATGTTGTGAAAATGAAACAATGTCGTGTATCTCCACAACTCCACAAGTCATTAAAATAATTTTAACTGCTTGGTCAGGTGGTTTTTCGCTCTCTTTTTCTTAAATGAGCTCTGTCCAAATAAGTTCCAGTCATCATTTCTGTAATCTGTAAAATACGAGCCTGTATAATCTTTTCTCCAGCAAAAAACGGCAACATCCTCATCTCGGTTTAAATGCTGCTGTTTTATTTAAACAGACAATACAATGTTCTCTTTCGCGTCAGTCTTTGCTGTTTGCCCCTTGTTTGATGGACAGCTAAGTTCCTCTTACTGTTCTGAAAGACTGTGAAGGCTCAGGGCTTTCCATAGTGTTTCAGTTGATTCTCGGTTACAGTTTTGACCAAATGTAGTGGGGTTTTAACATGGTGTCTGCTGCTGAGTGGCGTAAAAAGATTAAACACACTTTTCTACAATGCTCTGTGAATTACAAGAACTGTGAATTCTGTGAAATTTAAAACTGCCATTAAAATGATTTTGCTTAGGTTTGACACTGTAGTCTATAAATCGGTTTATCATTTACACATTAATTCATGACAAATGAGTAGCCAAAAAGTCTTAAAAACAGGCATTTGACATGAAAAACATTTTTGGCTGGATTAATTGACAATAAGCTAGTTGTGGTGATTAACAGAACAGTCTTAAACAGAAGCAGTAGAAGCATTGGTTTTTTTTTTTTATATATATATATATATATATATATATATATATATATATATATATATATATATATATATATATATATATATATATATATATGGGATGTGTTTTTGGTCACAGTTAGCCTAAAGGCTCAGCTGCCTGATGTTTGATATCTATTAGTTTGCTTATGTAAGAGTGAGTCTTTCCTGTTCCAAGTTTCCAGCTTAGCTTGTCAACAAACCGAATCAGCAGTCAACTAATCGCCCCCATGCTGCTCGGTGAAACCTGACCAGTAGGCTAGACCTCTCTGGTTTGAACTCCTGATTGTTTTTTTCCCCCCTTTCAACACAGAGGGTTAATACAGATTGATGCATTAGTGTCCAGTCCTGCTCTTACATGTTTCCCAAGTAATATTGTTGTGATTTGCAATGGAAGGTTGTCAAGTGTTATGTCAGGATGTGCTCTTCAGCTCGAAGGTAATCACCATGTCTCTGATTAGAACCACTTGAGAATGAATTGGCTAATTTGTTCTTGCCTCATCTCTCTCCTCATGCTTGTTCAACAGGAGCTGGTGTCAGACACGAATCAGCATGTGAAGTCTGCCCTGGCCTCCGTCATCATGGGCCTCTCCACTATCCTGGGCAAGGACAACACCGTGGAGCATCTGCTCCCCCTTTTCCTGGCCCAGCTGAAGGACGAGGTAGTACACTGGGCCCTCTGCCCACTCTCTCTGTCTCCATCTTCCGCGTGCATTATGAGTACAAACATCGGCTCCGTTTTCTCCCATAAGCCCCTTTATCTGGTAATTAAACAGTAATTAAAATGAAGTCTGTCCGATGAAATTCCAAGACAATCGACAAGGCAGACGTTTACTGAAAGAAGCCGAACATTACTGGGTAAGAGGGTCCTGTTTTCATGACCGTTTATTGCACCAGTTTGACAGTGTGCAATTTAAAAAAAAAATTGTACTAAATAGTAATCAAAGAATAGCGAGAGAAAGGTGTGGAACGGAGAGTAATTTTAGAACTAAAGAGTATCGTGTTTGTTTTTACTAATGTTTTGCAGACAGTTTGTTGCCTAAGTTATATATAGTGATGCACATCGTGTGTTGTAGAAATGTCCTCAAGTATTGTGATATTTTTGTCATATCATCCAGCTGTACTAAAGGGGCTGTTGGCCAACAGACAACAATTTCATCATTATATTGCACAGTACAGTCACCAGCAGTGTAGAAAAAGTCCATTCGGAGGTTTTAATGGATGATCTCATCCCTAATGCTCCCGATTGATATACCCTTGATTACCTCTTGGTCTCTGAATTAGTCTTAGTGAAAAGCATCACACTTTGAGGAGTATCACTGTCAAAGAATTTCACACACAAGAAATTGACACAGAATGAAATTTCTTTTTCCTTCCTTTTGACCTTTGACCCTGTTGTGAAGTTGGTCGATTGCCTTTTAAAAACATTTAGATGAGGTCCTATCCAAAAGCCTGCCTCCTGTGTTTGTGTTTTCCTCTGTTTTATTGGCTTACTTTTGAAAGTCAAACATTTGCTCTGAAAATGTTTAGACCTGGAGTCCACAAATTCTGTCCTGCAGCATGTTTCCATTGGCTGCTTATGTCCAACCTCATGTTTGGCAGAACTAGAGTGATGTCTGGGTTTGAGTCACTCATCACAATATCACGTTTGGTAGCAAGTCATCCAAGGTCTGGCAGATATATGCAAGAGCTGCAACAAAATCTAGGGTTGAGTCCTCAAGCAACCTTTTAAGGAAATATTAAAGCCTTTTTGGTTTTGTTAAACAGACTGCACACTCAGTCATTTTTGGCTAAAAAGAGGCATGTTTTAAAGCTCTTACATGTAAGAAGTATGTTTAGTTGTATTCTGTAATATACAATATTTCATGAACCCATGTAGCTTGCTGTCATATCCATATGTTGAGGACTTTAAAAATGTTATGAGTCATGAGGAGTTTTGACTAAAACTTTTTTTAAGTTATTTATTTATTTATTTATTTATTTATTTTAAATCTCTAAAATAAAGATCCATCAGTCTCGCAAAAAGGATTTTTGTTTGTCAGGATACCAAGCTGTTTAAATCGGATGATGTAAGAAATTCTTGTGTGTGCGCCTGCAGTGTCCTGAAGTGCGTCTGAATATCATCTCCAACCTGGACTGTGTGAACGAGGTGATAGGCATTCGCCAGCTTTCTCAGTCCCTGCTGCCCGCTATTGTGGAACTGGCAGAAGATGCCAAATGGAGGGTGCGTCTGGCCATCATTGAGTACATGCCACTGCTGGCAGGCCAGCTGGTGAGTTCATCCCACCCTTCACACCTGTGCTGCAGAGTAAACTTGACCATGAAGCAGAATCGTTTCAAATATGTTAGTTCAGTGGTTTTTTTTTTTCTTTCTTTTTTTTCTTTTTTTTTTTCCCTTCCCCTTTTCTTTTTTCTTTTTTTCTAGTTGTCTGGCCTTTTCCCACTACAGTGTTTGTTTCCTGATTGGAGAAAATGATTTGGTTCATTAGCCATAATTTCTGTTCCTCTTTTAAGTTCTACTCAAGCGGTAGCTCATGTAGATCATGAACTACACATTGCTGATGGGACAGACGCAATCTTTCCTGAAAATGTTTAGTTTTTCAGCCTGAACTTCCGAAAAAAATCTTTTGATCATGGTGGTAAAAGGTCTGTTTTGTTACACAGAAGCAGCATATCTTTAACTTTGTGATGTCTACAGCATGTTTGGTATTTTTTTTTTTTTATTATGCATTTTTTTTTTCCTTTTTTTATAAATTTGGAACGATTAGAATAGAAAGTTGCACCATAATTTTTTTTTTCATCCCCATATTTATACATAGGGAGTGGAGTTCTTTGATGAGAAGCTGAATTCTCTGTGCATGGCGTGGCTGGTAGACCATGGTAAGTCTGCTAGCATTGCATTGCGGTAAAAGGCTCAGTTCTCAGTGTTTTGTGAAGGTGCATTGTATGAGTACAAGAAAGTTGTACTGTATGGAATTTTTAAAAACATTTGTCAGTGGGTCACTGTATTTTAGGGCAGTGCTGTGCCACCAGATATTGAAAAACAAAGTAGCGAGAATCTGTCATCTGGTACAGACTGGACGTTCCTGTTCCTAATTGCTCTCTAATCAATCCCTGCCCAAGATGCCACTTGTGACCAATGACACAATTTATACATGAAGATTGACTGCATTTCTGGACTGGCTTAAGAGTTACTGTTTGGCACTGATGTAAAAATATTTGTTCTCATAATTTTGAAAAGTGCACTCATGTTCTGTTCTAAGTAGTTGAGTACTCTTTTTGGTATAGGAAGGAGTGTATTGAATCCATAGCCTCATAGGAGACATTTCTCACACACTAGCATACTTGGCACATGACTGATTGGATTATCAAGAGAGCTGCTGTTTCTTCTGCCTGGCCCTTCCCTTTTCCCCACTCCTGCCAAAGAGAGGAGAAAGAGAGAGATGTGCTTCTCTGCAGCTTTCACTCCCTGCTCTCTGCATGTCTGATAAGAATCCCGCAGCACCCAGGAAATGGCTGAGAGTTCTGCCTTTTTACACTCAGTCTCTTTTCCTACTGCTTTCCCTATCTGTTTCTTGCTCTTTTGTTAATTTGCTCATCCTGTTTTTTTTTTTTGTTTGTTTGTTTTTTGTTTTTTTGGTTCTTATTTCTCTTTTCTTGTTTCCCTTTTCTCTGTCGGACACTGCCCCGTACCCTTTCCCCAAAGCTGCTTTCCTGGCTGCTGTGTGGTCGGCCCACAGGAAAAGCCACTGCTCAGTATGTAGGTCAGCTCATTGGCCCGGCTTGGCTCCTCTGCTTCAGTAGCTTTGAAGAGCCGCATTGGCTCCATCGCAAGTGTTTTCACAGCGTAGATGTGAATCAAGGTCAAATTTGGATCTGACCTTGATTCATACAATGTGTTCCTTTTTTTTTTTTTTTCCCCCCAACTTCAATTATTTCTGGTCAGAGTTGTTTATGACTCGCCAAACACTGAGATTAATGTTTTACTGTCTTGCTTTAAACTTTTGTTTAAGGTCATGTTAATGGATTGATTCTCATACTCTACTTTATTATTGTACACCTCACATTCATATGTGCCTAACTGAATGGTCTGGTCAACATTTTGCAGATTTATGTTGCTCGTATCTGTAAAACAATCAGTTTTCTATGGGCATCCACACAGGACCAGATGGGTTACATCACCAATATGTTCCTGTCTGTCAGTCGCAGCAGGCCTTGCATAAGCACAGCAGAGTCAGAGAAGGAGACTGGGCCACATTTTTGTGCTTGTTCAATATATCAGTTAAAGGCACACTACCTCACATGTGTTTTTTCTGTTTTAACACTCATCAGTTTACGCAATTCGGGAGGCGGCCACTTGTAACCTGATGAAGCTGGTGGAGAAGTTTGGAGCAGAGTGGGCTCAGAACACCATTGTGCCCAAAGTGCTCGGCATGGCTAACGACCCCAACTACCTGCACAGGATGACCACACTTTTCTGCATCAATGTGAGTTATTTTATCAGGACTAATGCTTATGAATGGGGCATTAGTTATAAATTCCCTTCTCTTTATATTTTGGTATCGTATTTTCAGCTAGTTAGATTTAATCATGTAACGATGCTTGTTTTACTATTTTCGTAAAGTGTTCTAAATACAACAATATACACTATATGGCCAGACGTTTGTGGACACCTGACTATCACACCCATATGTGCTTGTTGAACATCCCATTCTATATTTAGTCCCCTTTGGCGTTATAATAACCTTCACTCTTTTGGCAAGGCTTTCCACTAGATTTTGGAGCGTGGCCGTGAGGATTTACCCATTCAGCCACAAGATCATTAGTGAGGTCAGGCACTCGTGTCAGGTGAGGAGGCTTGGGGTGCAGTCAGCATTCCAGTTCATTCAGAGATCAGTGGGGTTGAGGTCGGGGCTCTGTGCAGGCCGCACAAGTTCTTCCACGCCAACCTTGGCTTACCATGTCTTTATGGCTCTATACAAAGACATTCGGGACAAATTTGTGCTTCCAACTTTGTGGCAACAGTTTGGGGAAGGCTCACATATGGGGGTGATGGTCGGGTGTCTACAAACTTTTGTACGTCATGGCTTACACATTTTTATGGAAATGTATTACAATAATAAACACTGAAAGGCAAATTTAAATCAACTAAATTACGAGTCTTATCTTTGAAAAGCATATTACCTTTTTAAAATCATGTCATGTGCCTTCATACCAGTCGGAGCTGTGCAGAGCTTGAGCAGTTGTCTCGCATGTGTGAAACATTTATGAGACATGAATGTCCTACCCCTTGCAGGGTGCAAGGTCGAGACGAGAGACGCAAAGACCATAATCATTATGGATGCTGATTTGAAACAGTTCAGAATAGAGGTCGACTGATAGTGGATTTTACGGATACCTATAACTAAGTTGGGCAGTACCTGCCGGAAACCAATTAATCACCCAATAGTTTTTAAAATTGGTTCTGAATGAAAACATAACACTTAAAGTAAAATATTGCTGAACTTTATTGCAAAAATAAACAGTACTGACTGTACCATGAAAATGTATTGCTCTTTTTAAAATGAAATAATACATAAATATTAATATATTATTAATAAATATTAAAGTAAATAATATGCATCCAAACTGAACCAAAAAGTAACACTCCAAATGACAAATAAAAATAGAGACATCCAAAATTAATTAAAAAATATATATATAAAAAAAACCCAATTCAAATAATACAACAAAATCTGTCAGTGATAGTTTTCATTTCATCTCTAGAGGCCGCTCTCGTACTGTATAATGACAGCGGACTCTTCTCAGCCGCTCTGGCAACGGATGCAACTTGGAAAAATCATTGATGTGGATTTTCGCCAATAACCAGTAGTTCCAGCGATCAGTTATCGATCTCTAGTTCAGAACCTCCGTGTTTGCCCCATTTATGCAGTAAGTAGTTTGTTTAAAACAAGCCTGTTTTGTTTCATGTGTGTCTGTTAGTCCCTTTCTGAGGCATGTGGGCAGGAGATCACCACCAAGCACATGCTGCCCATTGTCCTAAAGATGTCTAACGACCAGGTTGCCAACGTGCGCTTCAACGTAGCCAAATGCCTACAGAAAATCGGACCAGTTGTAGACAGCAAGTAAGTTGATTGTAAATGCACCTGTCACTTTACTTTCCTTTGAAAGAGTTCACACTCACCACCGTGTGTTTCTCAGCTCCCTGCAGACGGAGGTGAAGCCTGTTTTAGAGAAGCTCGCCACAGACCAAGATATGGATGTGAAGTACTTTGCTCAGGAAGCTATAAGTGGTACGTGTCCTGTACTAATTTTTTTCTTTTTTTTTCTTTCTTTCTTTCTTTTTCTTTCATCCGTCTCACCTCTTTCTGCTTCTCTCCCCAGTTCTCGCCTTGGCATGAACATCTCTCCTTGGGTTTACCAGAACAACCATGACAAAGCAAGACTTATTGCATTCTATTTATTGGTGATTTTGATTGGTTGTGTATTAACGTCTGTGTTGCTTCTATTTACTATCAGTGATATTGAATGATCAAAGGGTGCACCCATGCTTGTGCTGTAAATCTCTGCTTCAACCATAGTGACACTGGAGTTAGGTAATGCATGATGGATAGTGTGTTCTCCTGGATTACAACTGCACCACATGTTCGTGTTCTCGCTCTCACTCGCACTCACTCATAAAACGCCAGTGAGCTTGGATGGGTGTGGCGGCAGCAGGGAAAACTCTAAAATGTGCAGAGCAGAAGGACTTAAGGACCAGGATTAGTTTCAACATTTATCAAAGCATTTAGCACAGGAAAACGGTTTTTCAGTAACATGGTCAATAACTGGATTTTGGAAAAAGCCTTAACCACTTATTGACCATCTTAGTCATTTTGTACCACTAGACTTGTCTTGCATGCGTTTTAGTAAATTAATTCTCTGTAAGCAAAATCCTCCCAGCTACCTCTGTCTTCTTTAAGAGCCGTTTCTTAGCTAAAATCCAGAACACACATACTTTAAAGCCCTGCTTTCACAGCCTGGAGCTCGTGCAGTCGATGATGTGAAATGCCAGTTTGTTTTGGTAGAGCTCCATTATTCAACATGGGACCATTGCATAATTTCTCCTGTGACAGACTTCCTCCTTGCATTAGTTTTGCTGGTTTAATTTGCATCTGTTTTGTTTTGTGCTCCGTTTTCCAGCCATTAGGGTCTTATGTGCCAGTGATGCCTAGGAATGCACATTGATTTTTAAGAGTTTGTATGTTTAGGTTTAATCAAGAATTTTTTTTTTTTCTCCGTGTAAAGAGAAATGCACCTCCTGTATAGCAGTGGGCAGATGGGAAAGCTTCTGCTCTCCTGGGCCTGCATGCGTTAAGCTGATTGAGTACTGATGATCACCAGAATGTAAAAAGAAAACACTGTCCAACATCAGCACTCTTGTTAAAAAACGGGTCGTGAAAATACTTTATACACAACCTCTGGAAGGCTGTTAAGTTCTTTTAAAGGGGACAGTGGGAACGGATGTATTATTTTACCAGTATAAATGGCCATAGCATCAGATCCTGAGTAAACCTTTTGTTCATGTTCAGTATCACGAGTACCCCTTTTTAAACTATTTACTTGTACTTTTGGAACCAAATAAAGTCAATAAAAATGGATCCTGCCCTTGAAATCATTTGGAGTGTACACAAGTCATTGTATACGTGCACACACCTTTAAATAATCTCTAGGCAACCTTTGCGTCACTGATTTGATATTCTATATACGTGTTAAAAATTAATGCTTTGATGTCCAGATACTGTTACAGCGAATGATCTTATCGCCCACATGTGATCTCACATTTTCGTCACTGAATTTGGCAGGTTGTGTTCAACGCATTGTCTAAACCGGTCAGATTTCTGCCTTCAGCAGCTCCTCTCTTCAGGGATGCTTCTCACACTATTTCAATTGCTAGGGATTGTGTATATACTATAACATTTGTGCACTGGTAAGAAGTATTACTGTAGGTAGTGTAGAAAGAGGGTTTTTGTGTGCATTTGAGCGACTCAGCATGTAAAAGCCCAGCTCACATCAGCAATCTGAACTTCTACTTCCTGTCAGCATGGAATGGGCCACCGTAGCCGATTGTTTTCATATGTTTCTGTCTGCTTCAGCATTACGTAATGATAGCCTTGCTGAGAGTGAATCAGAGATACAAATCTCGATCTGTTTGCAAAGAGGTGAAAATGATCTTTGATTTGGTACTTCACTGCAGGTTTAAGTCTCCTGCCTTTATGTACCATTATATACTCTGTGTGTGTGTGTGTGTGTGTAATATGTACAGTACTGTGCAAAAATTTTGTGTAGGTGTGAAAAAATGCTGTAGAGTAAGAATGCTTTCAAAAATACGCATGTTGATGGTTTTTATTTATCAATTAACAAAATGCAAAGTGAGTGAACAGAAGGAAAATCTACATCAAATCAATATTTGATGTGACCACCCTTTGCCTTCAAAACAGCATCAATTCATCAATTTTTCTAGGAATTCGGCAGGTAGGTTGGCCCAAACATCTTGGATAACTAACCACAGTTCTTCTGTGGATTTAGGCAGCCTCAGTTGCTTCTCTCTCCATATAATCCCAGACAGACTCGATGATGTTGAGATCAGGGCTCTGTGGGGGCCATACCATCACTTCCAGGACTCCTTGTTCTTTACGCTGCAGATAGTTCTTAATGTCTTTCACTGTATGTTTGGGGTCGTTGTCATGCTGCAGAATAAATCTGGGGCCAATCAGATGCCTCCCTGATGATATTGCACGATTGATAAGTATCTGTCTGTACTTCTCAGTATTGAGGAGACCATTAATTCTGACCAAATCCCCAAATCCATTTGCAGAAATGCAGACCCAAACTTGCAAGGAACCTCCACCATGCTTCACTGTTGCCTGCAGACACTCCTTCTCCCCAGCCCTTCGGCAAATAAACCGCCATCTGCTACAGCCAAATTGTGTCAAATTTTGGCTCATCAGTCCAGAGCACCTGCTGCCATTTTTCTGCACTCCAGTTCCTGAGTTTTCGTGCATAGTTGAGTCCCTTGTTTCCATGTTGGAGGTGTGGCTTTTTGGCTGCAAGCCTTCCATGAAGGCCACTTCTGACCAGACTTCTCCAGACAGTAGATGGGTGTACCAGGGTCACACTGGTTTCTGCCAGGTCTGTGTTGATGGCACTGCTGGACGACATCTGATTGCGAAGGGAAGTAAGCCTGATGTGTCTTTCATCTGTTGCAGTAAGTTTTCTTACTGAACTGGAGGCCATTGCTCATGAGGAATGGGTTAAGCTTCCTCAGGAACGCTGCCAGAAGCTGGTGTCTGGCTATGCATCTCATTTGCAGAGGGTCATAACAGCAAAAGGGTGCTCTACTAAGTACTAAAGATGCTTGCCATGAAGGGGTTAAATAATTCTGAAACTGGAGAAGTTATTGCAAGTTGCATTTTCAGTTGAATTTGGGGAAACCACTGGAAGCATTCATTGTGTTGAACTATTTCAATTGCTTTTGTTTGATTTGTTCATTGCAAACAGCTGAAAGTCTGTAAATTTTGACAGTAAACCTGATTTGCAATGGGGGTCGAATAATTTTGATTGCAACTGTATATATGTAGGGAAAATCATCTTTTATACCACAAGCCATTATATATTTTTCTTCCCCTTGCAGTGTACTGATCAGTGTTTCTAATCAGAGTAGAGAACTTACCTTGCTGTCCTTGTGCATTATTTTAACATGGACTTCATGGTGATGTTCATGTTTTGTGTGATGTTATAGTGTTAATTCTATAGTTAATGTTATAGTGTTAAATTTATAAAGGTAAACCATTAAGAACAAATTCTTATTTACACTTGTGGCCTGGTAAGCAGCTAAGCCCAATGAAGAGAAGTAAAGTGTAATCGTTGGAAAATTGCTGTGGTATAAGAGGAATAAGACTCTTTGGGACATGCTATTATCGTTGTAGATTATTTGACAGCATGACCCGACATGTTTTATTCCTTACATAATATAAAATATGATGCAATAACATAATCAGGTGCCTTGGAGTTAAGTCCTAGTAAAGATTCATGACCATAGAAGTATGTGACTTACTTGACCATAAGTTTTTGTGCCAGGAATGTTAACTTTTGGGAATGGTCTCGCTTTGCTGTTCACAGAGTGATAAATGGCAGAACAATTTATTTATTTAAGTTTCTCCCTCCTTCCTGTCATTAATCTGAAGAGATAAGGACCGCTCTCTCTACCCATTCCACTGTTTCCCTCTTTCCAAAGCATACGTGTTTTCCAACGTGCACATGCCACCTCCTATCTATTCGAGGACTCCTTTAATTTGACAGTTTAATTTGAAAATGTTGATCAGTTGGCTTACTGATTTTTCACACAGTGAGCTCGTCATGGTGGCATCATGTCCTTTCCCTTATTACTATTACTTCTTCAACATTAAGGTTAGATTTTATTTGGCCTCAACTCATGCAAGTGCTTTGTACAGCACTGATGAAATCTTGCACGATCCATCTGACAGGCTTCTTTCTTGTCTTGGTAACGCGTGCCAATTGGTTTGGTTACTTGCTGGCCTGTTGCCATGGTGAGACAGCTGATGTAAGATTAATTATTGGTGTGGCTGGAGCATGTCTTGTGGAGGTCGATGAGAGACGGAGTGAGATAGAGGGAGCTTCTTGTAGCACAAGCACTTAAACTAGCTCAGCGGAATTGTGCTTGCATTAAATACTTCAAATAGTGAAATGCTGCTTACAACAATTGTGCAACTGGGACGCAGTGGGACGTTAAATCAGAAGTGTTAATGAACGGCACCAAATTTCTATAAGGCTCTTTGGATTCAAGATCATTTACTTGTTTAATTAGAATATACCATTGGGTGCCACTGGAATAGCCAGGAATAGCTAGGACCTGGGGCTTGGATGCAATTATTTTGGCTGT
The DNA here is from genome assembly GCA_023630585.1 of Cranoglanis bouderius. Taxonomy (NCBI): domain Eukaryota; kingdom Metazoa; phylum Chordata; class Actinopteri; order Siluriformes; family Cranoglanididae; genus Cranoglanis; species Cranoglanis bouderius. Next base: position 8,424,304 of record CM042548.1, on the reverse strand, counting down.
GAGTGAATTGTTTTGGGAACAACTGTTGTCGTTATTGCACCCCCACAGTGCTGAGCACATCAAGCAAGATAAAAGCTCCAGGGAGAGGACAACTTCACTGTTACCTACAGAACAGTGCATGAGATTTCAAATGAACAGAGTTTCAAACAAAACACTTTCACTGGCATTTACTTCCCAGGTAGCAAACTCACATTGGGCAACATCAGCCATTTGGTTGGGCCAACACCATTTTGTCCATTGGGTCAACTTTGGGCCACCAGATTTTCAGCCACTTTTAAATCCACTTCGCCAATGCTGGCCCAATGTCAGCTATTTAGTTGGGGTCAAGGTTGGGTGTGAATGTAGGCCCCAAATATTTTTATGTACTTTGGGTTGTTATGAAAAGTGCACCTTTGCCAACATTGCCACCCAAGTAAATGTCAGTTTGCTACCCGGGTTGCTTGGCTTGACGCAGTACAGCACTACATTGTGCTAGTCTAAGTTGTCCCTTAGTTGTCACTGAGTGTGTGAACATTTGTGTGCATGTCTGGCCTGGCGTCCCATTATTCCACTGTCGACCCTGACCAGTATCAAGCTCTTATTAAAGATGAATGAGTGAATGAACTATTGTCTAAGCTATGTATTTTGAAGAAGAAGAAAAAAAGTGATGTTTTTAATTGTAGTGTATGTATTTACCACAGGCAAGAATTTCAACATGTTTTCCTGTACAGAGCAAGTAGCAAAAAAAACCTGTTTATTCCAAACTCATTTTGCTCCAAAATCTTCCATATATGTTCAGTTGGGTTGAGATCTGGTAACTGTGAAGGCCATAGTATATTATTTTGCACAATTTTCATCCTTATCAAACCGTTCAGTGAGCCCTCGTGCCCTGTAGATGGGGGTGGAGTCACCCTGGAAGAGACCACCACTCCCATCGGGATAGAAGAGTTCCCTCATAGGATAAAAGTGATCAATCAGAATGACTTTGTATTGATTTGCAGTGACACTTGAACCATGACACCTTTGAGTGTAACAGAGCCACCAGTTTTTCCTTTAATTTGTCACCCCTCTGTATGTTGTTTACATTGTAACACTTTCAAATCATTCCATTGACAAACCAGTCCTATCTCTCAATAGACAAATCATACAGTTTACGAACACCTTTGAAGAATTCGCAAATGGGTGTTTTTGATAGCCATTCATCGATGCCCAAACAACTGCCCTTCTACTTTAGGTAAGTTTGAAGTAAATCTATTTACTGTTCTCATTATAGGGTAACGTATCAAAATGATCTCGGGGTTAATCGCACATGCACTACAAATGTGCTAAATAGAGATATAATCCCATTGTGTTAGCTTTTTAAATTGTGCTACCCACATACACCGTTTCATGTTAGTTAGATCCGACAATGGAAACAATTCTACAAACAGATTTGACTGAATTAAAACAGTACAGACGATGATAGATATTAGAACTTGTCACTACACCTGCTCCATGTGTGAGATGTTTAAAAGGAAGGCTCCTTGAGGTGTCACTAAGAATGTAATGGGGGGGGGACAAATGTTTCTCATCTCTTTGGTTTGTGAAGTCTGTTTTGGGTGTTCTTGTCTGAAGCACAGCCTGGAGATGCAACTTTTGCCTCACTGATTACTGACTTTATCTCGAGCTGTCAGGGCTTCTGTGGGAGCAGTCAAAGCACTCCGAGGCTTTTGGTTTCATTTCTCAATAAAAGTGGTAAAGTTCAGTGTCAAGTGAACATTAGAGGAACACAGCTTGATGAACGGTCTCAGCTGAACTCCTTCAGATGTTGTAATGTGTGAATTTTTTTTTTTGTTCTATTTTAGAGCAGGCACAGACTAAATGTGTGAATTAGGACAGGGATCCTGTGGAACAAAAAAAGCTGCAGGAGTGGCTGGTTATTACTTTTATGCTAGCAGTCAGATTTGAGGCTCTTGGGACAAAGAAAGACGTTCATTAACATGGGCGTGTACTGGGTGCTTAGCGACACATTTCCTGGATTCATTCATTCATTAACTGCTTTATCTTGGTCAGGGTCACAGTGGTTTAAATACTAATTTGTTTATAATTTGGTAATTAGAACCAAAAAAATTTTAACTGCGGGAGTGAGCGGGATTGGTCAGAATTTGTCCGGGAGCAGGAATAAAAAAACGTCCTATTGTTCCGAGATTGCAAGTTTAAATCCTAGTGATGCTAAGAGTCAAGAGAGCAAAATTGGCCATGCTCTCTGGGTGGAAGTGGGTGGCATACTCTCTCTCACCTGTCAATCACAACAACTGTAACCAATTGTGGCTGTCTCTGAGCTCATGTACTGTATGTGGAAGAGGGTAGATTTTTTTTTCCAAGGTTGATGCAGCATGAGCAGCAGCTCGAAAAGATGCAAAGGTTGGTTTTTCGTGTCTCAGAGGAATCATGCCTTAGCCTTTAATATTCCCGATTGGTAGTAGTTGTGCGATAGGGGTTAGTGTTAGTGTTAGCTATTGGGTAGAGAGAAAGTGGTACATCCTTGCAGCTATACAACAGAAATATGATAAACGGTTCTTTTCATACTAGTGAATATAAAAACTGTTCCCCAAATCATCCCCGAAGTCATTTCAAGATTGGATTATGCTTAAATATTTAAATTCATAAACACACACACACACACACACACAAATAACATGCAACACTGTTGTTTACAAACCTTTTTAATCTCAACTGCAAGTTAGCTTATGTGTGGTCACCACGATGAGCCTAAATGTAGAACTGGATTTCTAGAGAATGGTATTTTGGCAGCTGGAAATGTGATTATGATACTGTAACACATTCATGATTCTTTTATAACTATTCATAACAAATATTGCTCTTAATTCTTTTCAACTGTGTATACTGATTGACAAATAAAAGCACTGTCTAGTAACTAAACAAAAAGCGCCAAACTTCACATGGTGGCCTTGTACAGGGAAACGAGAGAGGACTTTGGTTTTGTACCTTTTTTAAAAAAAAAAAAAAAAAACTGGTTCTACTTAAATCCTGTTATTTATATCAGACCAGCAAGAGAATCGAACCGAAAAATGGTTATTTGGATCTTAATTTAGGAAGAATAAACAAAAGGCACACTGAACACCATCACGCTAAAAATGATTCCTTATGTTGTGAAAGCTTCTCAACGGTGCCTTGCCCCTAATTTATCCAAAGCATACAACAAGCACTGAGTGGAGCGTCAGACATCTGCAGTGTCAGACGGAGTGGCTTGTTGTTTATATAACTGGTGAGAGCAGGATTTGATGTCTCTTGGTTTTAGTTGACAGGACTAGCAGAGCAGGTTGGACTGCTACATCCACATTCGCTACATTTCCTTTTGCTTCCTTGGGAAAAAAAACAAAACAAAAACAGAAAGTGCTCTAGGATCATGTTGGCCAGAAACTGGCCTCTGCTGCAAAGCCTCAAGATTTACCAACCTTCTTTCTCCTATTTACCAAAATTCTCTAAATCACATACCCTATTCAAGTAGATTTGCTGAGTGCTGAAAAAAGAATGAACGTGATCAGTTGGCCATAATCCAGTGTTAAGTGACTAAAATTTCCAATGAAACCCTTTAACACATTCCTTCAGATATCCATGTAGTGTCAATCATAATTGGAGGAGTTTAATGGAAAACGCCATGCTCACGTGATGAACATACCCAGACGGTAATGTCATCCACGACACAGCACCTCCCTGTTAATCAACAGCGTAAGAAGGATATTGATATTCATCCCACATTGCTTTGCTGTAATAAAACGGTGAATTTGTTTCTGCACCGTTCCTACCAGCAAGAAACAATACTACAAGATAGATAATGTGTACTTATGGATTGTGGGAGTGGGATGAAACCAAAGTGGACTGTGACAGTCATTCCCACCATCCAAAGTTTGAACTGCACCTTGTCCCAAAGTATGGCTTTGTTCAATCCAGCATGATTCTATTGCTTCAGTATTGCTGTAGAAGTTCTAACACTGCACTTAACAAGCGTGCAAACTGAACAAGTTTCATCCTCAGACAGCCCACAAACTAAAGGTGACAATAGCAAAACATTTGTTCTATGTCAATACCAAACATGTCATGACTTTGGGCTCTTGGCAGGCTCTGCTGGGTATATCTCAGCTGTGTATGCTACACAAAACATCCAGCTTGAACTAACGTAGCTGTTCATCAGTCCAGGATGAGAAGAGAGCTTTCACAGTTCCAACCATGCTCCTCCAATAACTTTTTCCTGGGAAAACACAGTCACTGGAAAGCATTCGAGGAGTTCTGGAGGAATCAGGTTGAAAAACAAAAGAATATGACCGAAAAGTTCTTCTTTTACACAAACTGTGGTCAATTGTTGTACCTGTATCCTTTTCCTCTATTCTCCCATCTCCAAAATCAGATCTCAAGGTAATACTGTGTACCTTTCACAATCAATCATGCTTATTTGACCAGCACAAAACCATGCTGCGAGTCCACTGTCTCCATCATCTCACTGTCTGCAAAGGCATCTGCCATTTTGAGGCCTTCATATCCCGGTGCTGGAGTTGGCACCCCTGCTGCTGCGCACAGAGGAGGAGGCTGGCCAGGCTCCAGTGGGGGATCATATTGCTCCTGGTACAGAACCTCACCCAGCTGGCAATGGCCCGGGTCATGTGGTTGGTAGCTGTAGGGCTGCTGACTCTGGAGCTGGGTTGGAATGCCAGGGGGAAGCTGCAGCTGGGGATAATGACCCAGGTAGGGGTCATAGGTGAGGGTGTCACTGCCAGGCTCCATCATAGGACCGAAAGGCTGTGTATTCTGCTGCTGGTGTGATATCGAGCTTTGGGCCTGAGAGTCCTGGTGGCTTATTGGCGGGCAAGAGGCATATGTTCCGTCCACTATGTGCATCTGGTTAAAATAGGTCTGCATTTGGGACTGCTTCTGAAGATACAGCCTCTTCTGCTGCAACCTGGGGACATACAGACTTTATATTATACACTGACTGACCACTTTATTAGCAACAACTGTACACCTGCTCATTCATGCAATTAGACTGGTTCAAGGGGACAGGAAGGCTGTGGTAACTCAAATAACCACTATTTACAACTATGATGAGCAGAAAAGCATTTCAGAATGCACTGCCAAACCGAATGGGCTACAAGAGCAGAAGACCACATTATGTTCTGTCAGCCAAGAACAGGAATCCGAAGCGACAGTGGGCACAGGTTCACCAAAACTGGAGAGCCTGGTGATGTTGATCTTCAACTGTCTGGGTTTTTGGTGAGTTTTATCTGCATGATTTTATGCATTTGGCTGCTGCCACATGATTGGTGGATTGGATAACTGCATGAATGAGCTGGTGTAAATGTATTCCTAATTAAGAGGTCGGTGAGTGAACATAAGACATCTAAGACTTACACTGATCAGCCATAACATAAAAACCACTGACAGGTGACGTGAATACATCCATCCATCCATTTTCTGTACTGCTTATCCTAACAGGGTCGTAGGGAGCCTATCGCAGGGGAGTTCGGGCACAAGGCGGGGGACACCCTGGACGGGGTGCCAACCCATCGCAGGGCACAATCTCGCACACACCCATTCACAATTTAGAGATGCCAATCAGCCTACAAAAGCATGCCTTCGGACTGGGGGCGGAAACGGAGTACACGGAGGAAACCACCGAAGCACAGGGAGAACAGGCAAATGCCACGCGCGCAGGGCAGAGGCGGGAGTCGAACCCTCAAACCTGGAGGTGCGAGACACACGTGCTAACCACTGAGCCACCGTGCCCACCAAGTGAAGTGAAGTGAAATGAAGTGAAATGAAGTGAAATGAAGTGAAGTGAAGTGAAATGAAGTGAAGTGAATAACATTGCTTATCTCATTACAATGGCACCTGTCAAGGGGTGGGATATAATAGGCAGCAAGTAAACAGTCAGTTATCGAAGTTGTGTTGGAAGCAGGAAAAATGGGCAAGCATAAGGATCTGAGCAACTCTGACAAGGGCCAAATTGTGATGGCTAGACAACTGGGTCAGAGCATCTCCAGAATGGCAGGTCTTGTGGGTGTTCCTGGTATGCAGTGATTAGTACCTACCAAAAGTGGTCCAAGGAAGGACAAACGGTGGACCGGTGACAGTGTCTTGGGTGTCCAAGGTTCACTGATGCGCATGGGGAGCAAAGACTAGCCCACCTGGTCTAATCTCACAGAAGAGCTACTTTAGCACAAATTGTTGAAAAGATTATTGCTGGCTATGATGTCAGAACACACAGTGCATCACAGCTTGCTGAGTATGGGGCTGCATAGCCACAGACTGGTCAGAGTGCATATGCTGACCCCTGTCCAGCACCGAAAGTGGGCATGTGAGCATCAGAACTGGACCATGGAGCAATGGAAGAAGGTGGCCTGGTCTGATGAATCACATTTTCTTTAACATCATGTGGACAGCCGGGTGCGTGTGTGTCGCTTACCTATGGAAGAGATGGCACCAGGATGCACTGTGGAAAAAAGGCAAGCCGGTTGAGGCAGTGTGATGCTCTGGGTAATGTTCTGCTGGGAAACCTTGGGTCCTGGCATCCATGTGGATGTTACTTTTACAGGTACCACCTACCTAAACTTTTGCAGACCAAGTACACCCCTTCATGGCAATGGTATTTCCTAATCGCAGTGGCCTCTTTCAGCAGGACAATGCGCCCTGCCACACTGCAAACATTGTTCAGGAATGGTTTGTGGAACATGACAAAGAGTTCAAGATGTTGACTTGGCCTCCAAATTCCCCAGATCTCAATCCAATCAAGCATCTGTGGGATGCGCTGGACAAACAAGTCTGATCCATGGAGGCCCCACCTCGGAACTTACAGGATCTGCTGCTAACATCTTGGTGCTAGATACCACAGCACAATTTCAGAGGTCTTGTGGAGTCCATACCCTGATGGGTCAGAGCTGTTTTGGTGGCACAAGGGGGACCTACACAATATTAGGCTGGTGGTTTTAATGTTATGGCTGATTGGTGTATAAAAGCATGATAGAAGCAGCAAAGTGAAGTGTGTGTACCTGTGCTCGGCCAGCTGCTGTTCTAGGCTGCGAGGGGTCTCTTTACAGAACATATGGCAGCTCCCGGGACTTGCCATCAGGTTCGCTTTCTGTCGAGGGGTGAGAAGGTAAATGAATGAATAAATGGATGCAAAATTTGTCATCTGGAAACCTTTAAGGATTAATTCAGTGTTCTTTTTTAAACCTAATCTATAACGTGTAGTGTACGAGTTATAGGCACAAACAAGAACTTAAACACAAACAAGATGGTCTTGAGAAAAGAACAGAAAATTTGTTTGCTCAAAACACTTAAGGCAGTTGTTGGGGGCATTAATAATGGTTTACACAAAACACATTTTTGTACAACCCTAATTCCAAAAAAGTTGGGTAGCTGTGTAAAATGTAAATAAAAACAGAATGCAATGATTTGCAAATCTCATAAACCCATATTTTATTCACAGCAGAACATAGAAAACACATTAAATGTTTAAACTGAGGAAATGTACCATTTTAAGGGAAAAATAAGGTAATTTTGAATTTGATGGAAGCAACACGTCTCAAAGGAGGAGACCATTTGCTGGAGTTTTGGGAGAGGAATGTTGTCCCATTCGTGTCTAATACAGGATTCTAGCTGCTCAACAGTCCTGAGTCTTCTTTGTCGTATTTCCCATTTCATGATGCCCCAAATGTCTTCAGTTGATGAAAGGTCTGGACTGCAGGCAGGCCAGTTCAGCACCGAGACTCTTCTACTACGAAGCCATGTTGTTGTAATAAATGCAGTATGTGGTTTAGCATTGTCTGACATCATCTGGATGGAAGCATATGTTGCTCTAAAACCTGTATATACCTTTCAACATTGATGGTGCCTTTCCAGATGTGGAAGCTGCCCATTCCATAGGCACTAATGCACCCCCATACCATCAGAGATGCAGGCTTTTGAACTGAGCCTCTTTAGTTTAGAGGACGCGGCGTCCACGGTTTCCAAAAAGAATTTCAAATTTCGATTTGTCTGACCACAGAACAGTTTTCCACTTTGCCTCAGTCCGTTTTAAATGAGCTTTGGCCCAGAGAAGACGGCAGCGTTTCTGGATCATGTTCACATATGGCTTCTTCTTTGCATGATAGAGCTTTAACCTGCATTTGTGGATGGCACGGTGAACTGTGTTCACAGACAATGAGTTCTGGAGGTGTTTCTGAGCCCATGCAGTGATTTCCACTACAGAATCATGCCTGTTTTTAACGCAGTCCCGCCTGAGGGCCCGAAGATCACGGGCATGCAAAATTGATTTTCGCCCTTGTGCGCAGAGATTTCTCCAGATTCTTGGAATCTTTTGATGATTATAATTATGTACTGTAGATGATGAGATATTCAAAGTCTTCGCAATTTTACGTTGAGGAACATTATTCTGAAATCGTTCCACAATTTGTAGACACAGTTTTTCGCAGATTGGTGAACCTCTGCCCATCTTTACCTTTGAGAGACTCTGCCTCCCTAAGACACTTTTTATACCCAATCATGTTACTGACCTGTTGCCAATTAACCTAATTAGTTTCAAAATGTTCCTCCAGCTGTTTCTTTTTAGTAACACTTACTTTCCCAGCCTTTTGTTGCCCCCGTCCCAACTTTTTTGAGATGTGTTGCGGCCATCAAATACAAAATTACCTTATTTTTTTCTTAAAATGGTACATTTCCTCAGTTTAAACCTTTGATATGTTTTCTATGTTCTATTGTGAATAACATATGGGTTTATGAGATTTGCAAATCATTGCATTCTGTTTTTATTTACATTTTACACAGCATCCCAACTTTTTTTTGGAATTGGGGTTGTAGATCGCTTTCATGAATTGTTAATTAAAAGGTATTTATAAATGCGTAACACAGCGGGTAGATGCTCTTGGAATAATCCTGAGCTTGGATTTGTCATGTGGGTTTCCTCCGGGTTATCCGGTTTCCTCCCACCTCATCGAATCATTAATGTAGGTGGCTTGGCTACTATAAATTGCCTGTAGGTGCAACTGAATGTGTGAAGAGAGCAACAGACTGCCCTCATTTATCCACTGTGACCCTGGCCAGGATAAAGCACTTACACTGCAGATGACGGAATAAATTAATGAATGTATTGCCTCATAAAACTGGATAAACCCTGTATGAGAACAGCTTTGGTAAGAATCTGCATTATACAGTCATGCAGTTTAGTTCAAGAAATGCCCTTAAGCTTTTATTACATGCAAGTTTCAAATAAACATGTTTTCTGTTTGTTTCTCAGTACAAGGAAATGTAAAAATTCTCATCAGTGGTAATCATCTGTATGCTACAGATACTGTGGAAAGAAAGTATGTTGACAAAAAAACGTCAAATTATTCCTTTAAGACCACTTGTTAATACAGTAGATCGGTAATAAACAGACACTACAGTGGTGAAATATTGCAGCATTACCGGCATTCTGTGTGAGGGGTACTGCGGCTCCAGACTCTGTCTCCTGGACTGTGAAGGTCCACCTGAGTACATCGCCATGTCATGCTGGTGGCACCCACCTCCCTGCATTCAAATACACATGCACATTCAATTCAGTTCAATTTTATTTGTATAGCGCTTTTAACCATAGCCATTGTCAAACAGTAGCTTTACAGAAATCTTGTAAATTTCGACTTAAATCTTGAGAGGAACCAGACTGAGGCAGAAACCTTGAGAGGAACCAGGCATAAAAGGGAACCATCCTCTTCTGGGTGGCACTGACAGTTAGATCATAAATCAGTACCCTTCAATAACTGTATACTATAAAGTCAGATGTTCGGTTTCAGCATGACAGTCTTTATGATTACAGCAGCAGTTCTTAGATACGAGTCTACAGTATCCAGTATCCAGGTGAGATTATCAACTGAAGGAAGATGTAGATGTCAGTTTTGCCAAAAGACACAGGGCACTGAAAGGACTTCATCAAACATGCATCAGTGTGGCGAGCCAATAATATGTTGTGAAATCTTGTAGTATATCATACAGTTCAGCACCAAGAAATAATCCTCTCACTAAAAGATCCTTGGATTTTACACTTTCTTTCCTTGCTCCCTTGGAAAAGCGTTACGGCATACACGCGTGGACTTTCCCCCAGTCTGATTAATAAACGTTTGCTTGTTATTTTCATTTTCTGCGAAATCTCTAACCATCAACCCCTGTTGAGTGAACAGCTTTTGGAGCAGTGGGCACTAGCCACCAGTTTGAAGCCTATTACACCAACAATGACAGCATTCACCGTGCTCTTGGGATGGACAGTAAACAACCAGCGGTTGGCTGCTTCTACTTCAGCTATTACGTAAATGTGTGTGTATATGTGTGTGTGTGTGTGTGTGTGTGTGTGTGTATATATATATATATATATATATATATATATATATATATACACAGAGAGAGAGAGAGAGAGGTGGAAGAGGGTGAGAATGGCTGGGACAGGGCCGGCTGCTTATTATCCTTAAACACTGACCTCAGGACTGTGTCTCCTGTCTGAGTCTTAACCTTTAACCGTTTAATGCTAGTGTAGAAGAGTCAGGGCTGACCTGCAGTAAGGGATCCAGAGGGTTGTGTGGGTGTGTCTGGGGGTTCAACGGCCCTAGCGAGGGATTCTCCCCAGAGCCCATCTGCTCATAAACCTTGTTGAGCTCCAGGATGCCTTTTGCGCGAGCCAGGTTTTGTAAATGCTGCCGAAATGCCACCATACCTAAAGAGAGAGAGAGAGAGAGAGAGAGAGAGAGAGAGAGAGTGAGGGAGAGAGAGAGAGACGAAAGACAAGAAAAAAATATTCACTGGACATCTAGGATTACACGAGTATCTTTATCTCCGATTTCCATGGCATGGTTCTATAAAAACGGCAGATCATGCTTTCGAGTACAGCCTCTGAGCCCATGCCAACTGTCAGCGCTCCTCTGCTGCCGCCTCATGTGACCCGACTCGCGGTGCTAATCAGGTTATTTCAGGATGGCCTATGGCCTGCGTTCACACAGCACGGGTGATTCACCTTCGCTTTGATGCCACTTCTGCTTTTCAGGGTCTCTTCACTCCTACACGGTTTGGAAAGAAGCGGCTAGCGGAGTAGATAATATATTCTCTGGTTATTTTTGGCCGCTGAAGTGATTGAGGATAATTATACAGGCAAGCTTAACGGGACAACGTGGGACCGGGCTTCAGCACTCCCTCTGATTCATTCAGTGAATCATCAGACAAAGGGGGGGGGAGACAGAGCAGGGAAAAAAAAAAAAAGAGAAGCAGGAAAATATGAGTGTGCTACTAAACACCTTTATTTAGATAAGGATCAGAATGGGCTTGGGTGGCTGAGTCGGATGAATCATGTGTTGAGAAGTTAAAGGCTCCTCTGTACGGTGTTGCTCAGGTTCAGACATGCTCCCAACATTCAGCAGCAGCGGCACAATGGACAACACTTCTCACAATTTTTACTCTTTACAAAGCGCTGCATTGCCTTCAACGGTGCACTGCCCTAGAGGCAAGATAGATCATCCTGCTATTTACTAGAGCTGCCAAAGTCATAAAGATTGCGCACGATTACACAAGAGATTCACTTGACACTGCACTATACGATCACGTGGTGAAAGGACCCGTCTGTGGTTACGTGCACTGCTCGCTAAACTCTGGACCTGTCTCTTTCTCTGATCTGCGTATGTATACTAAAGTCAAAGCTTTGTACGTTATTAACATTTACGACTACAGTTTAAGGCGGTGGTAGCTCAGTGGTTAAGAAGTTGGACTACCGCTTGGAAGGTCATAAGTTCAAATCCCAGTGCTGCCACTGTTGGGCACTTGAGCAAGGCCCTTATCCCTCAACTGCTCCCCGGGCGCTGCAGCAAAAATGGCTGCCCACTGCTCTGGGTGTGTTCACGGTTTGTAGTGTGTGTGTGTGTGTGTGTGTGTGTGTTCACTACTCACAACTCCTAATGTGTGTGCACTAACTTGGATGGGTTAAATGCAGAGGACAAATTCCAAGTATGGGTCTTCACATGTCACTTTCACTTTTTTACAGTTACATTGTGAGAAAATGTTGTACTCGCTGAAAAAAAAAAAAAAAAACAACCACCACCCAATACTATCTAGCTAAAACTAGCGTAGCTGAAATGAATCGACTTTTATACCACAGCGCTTTTGAATTCTTAAATCTGATTGGTTAAAAGGTATGGATTAATTTTCTGTAACGGCATCTCGTACAGTAGTTCTGGCTACAGAATAAATCACAGGTATGTATTAATGCGCTTGCTCTGTTATCGCTTCTATAGTAGCAACTTACACAAGGATTTTAATTAAGGCAATTTAAGCCTAACTAAAAAAAAAAAAAATCTGTTTATCAAGTGTTGTTATTCTTATTATTCTTCTTATTTTTGAAAGAAACATTTAGACAGTGTCGGTGCTTTGCGGCAAGGCTGTTCCACTATGGGAAAGTCTTCAGGACACACAAGTTCAGTTAGGATGACAAGTTGTGTGTATATATATATATATATATATATATATATATATATATATATATATATATATATATATACACACACACACAGAGAGAGAGAGAGAGAGAGAGAGAGAGAGAGAGAGATATTATAGCTGCTTGAACCCCCATCACCCCAACAAAGTAATGCATTTGTGTTTTATAAATTTAAGCGCATATAAAGGAAATTTGGGGGGGGAAATGCTTGGCTTTGGTGCAGTTTTTTTGCGTCAACTAAATCTAGCCTAAAAACCAAATGACTAAAATATAACTAAAAGCGCTTTTATCAAAAGACTAAAACTGAAACTAAATCTAAATAGCCATGTACAAATCTCCAACATACGTTCATTCAGAAATATTTTTTATTTAGGCATCTCCAACACACAGTTAGACTGAAACATTCACTATTACTAGGGTGTGACATGTGACAACGGTGTTCTAGTCATATGCTCAACTGAACACCATTTGAGATTCAATGTACAGTACTGTGCAAAAGTTTTAGGCACCCTATTTTTTTTTTTTTTTTAGTACAAACTTTGTTATAGATTTTTTTATTTTATGACTTCTACATTATCAAGTCATTATCATTAGTTTTCTAGCACAAAATGAAATGTTACAGAAAAATGTTTGTATGCCATTAAAGAAAGCAGCATATTATGTAAGAGACACTTTTCAGACAAAAATGAAGGCTGCTGGGTTTTGCTGCAAAAATAAGAAGCGAGTGCGAAAGTTAAAGTCTCCAGAAGAACTGTGGCTGGTTCTGTAAGATGCTCAATAAAACTTACCAGCTCATTTCCTTATAAAACTGCACTAATTGTACTGGAGTGTACTATTTTTATTTTTATGTTTTTGTCGCACCAAATATTGACATTTACTACTGTTTACTGCTCTTTATTTTTTATGTAGAAACATTTCATTTCATTATTTTGAAGGCATCTTTGCTCTACAGCATTTCTTTGCATGTGCCAAAACTATTGGACAGTACTGTATATGCCATACATTTCATGCATTTATTGTCTTTTCCTGCATCAAGTGTCAATTTAGGACAAGGCATCTAAAAGATATGAATGTGGATGTATTAGAACTGAAATTTAATTTAATTTTTGACAGCCCGGCTACAGATACAGTATTGGCTTTCATGAAGGTCCAACAGACATGATATTTCGCCCCATGGTGTACAGAAGACAAAACTGAAAGACGGAGAGAATGAAAGTAGGAAGAATGCCGACCTTGTGTGAGTGACGTATCTGATGCCCGGCGTCCCTCTCGGAAGCTGACAGGTGAGCGGTTGTGAGTCTCTCTCCTCTGTGAGCTCAGCACATGCATGGCCGGGTTGGGCGGAGTCACGCGGCTGATGAAGGGCGGAGTCACACGACTAATGGACGCATTGGCTAGAACCGCTTCGTTAATAGAGGACGCATCCTCCAGCAGGCTCAGGTCACTGTGCATAGAGCCGGTGTCATACTCGGAGTCCATGCTGCCCAGCGCGAACAGCTTCCCTACAAAACATTCACAATATACAGTATAAGCAGAGCTGGATTTACAGAGAGTAAATCCAAACATCAATCTCTTCTGGTGATGTACAGCCCACCTCCTATTACTCATGCCATGCTGACATGTTAAAAATATTCGTGAAGGCAAACGTGCGCTTCTTTCGAGACACGTGAAGCCAACCTCCGCATCTTTTCCAACTGCTGCTCATGCTACGTCACAAGTTGGCATAACACACTCGGAGGAAAGTGCTAGCTGCCCTCTTCTGTGTAAATGAACTCACACATGATTGGCTAGTGTTGCGCTGATTGACAGGGGAGACACAGTAATGCCATCCCTCCCACCCAAAGAGCATGGGCAATTTTCTCGCATTTACAACTTTACCAGAGCCAACATAACTAACAAGAAAGTCCTAGTGGGCAGAGACGGGGAAAAAAAAAAAAAACCCACAAAAAACCCCCAATGTATGTCAGATTATGGGATGGCTCCATGGTAATGACATAAATGGTGCCGCATGTACCTGGATGAGCTAACATTTAACTGTGATATGTTGAAATGTTCGGATTTATAAGCAACCAGTGGAGTATATAAATTTACTTTATATGCAGGGTGTCCCAAAAGTCTCCATACATACGGGAAATGAACACTTTTTAGCAAAATGTATTAGTTTATATATATATATTTTTTCATGTAGCCTGTAAGAATACCTTTGACAAAAGAAGAACGTATTGAAATCATTCTCATGGCCGGGTCGGGAAGCTGTCACAAGGTTGCGATGGACTTTAACAGGAAACATGGCGAGCACATCACGCAAGACACTGTCGCCAAACTTACTAACAAATTCATAAAGACTGGAAGTGTTGCGGACCGACCGAGAAGTGGACGTCCACAAACATCACAACTGACGTGGTGCTGGCAAACATAGTCTCCTATGACAACCCTGTAGTATGTTGATTTTATCGAGAATGTAGGGCTAACATTAGTTAGCTAATTTGTTTTTTCCCCCAGATATGCGCCAAGAGAACAGTAAGAAAACGGCGAGGCAAAAGTCCAATGTGACCTCTACTTAATAATTCGTAGCATCTTCATGTATTTTTAACCAGCAAATGAGAGAGTCACGCCTTCTAGTTTTCCATTGGCTCACAAGACAGTCACACATCAAAATTCTAGATGAAATCAGCCCAAAATGAGCGAACGTAAACGCTACCAGAAGCACATGCAACCAGCGTCCTTTCCCCTTCAGTAAACTGGCTTTTCTGCTGTATCGCTGTAGCACGTAGTCTAGTGCCACGGCTAAACTGTACATGCTGCCACTTCTGCTTTCCCCTCATAATGAATGCAAGGATCTATGAATATGCATGACATGCGAATTAGAAACACCTGCTGTCCCTAATCTCTATGAGCCACCCAAGAGACGTTAACCCCTTTAATATGTGATCATTTTGAACATCAGCTGACCTGCGTTGCTCGGCACTCCGGGTTGGTTGGTGACCTCGGACAGCGTGTGTCTGCGCTGGCAAAAGCGGGCTGTCTGGTAGGCGTTGAACGCGTGTGCGGCTTCCTCTTCAGCATCCGGGTCCTCAGTCTCGATGCCTTCGTCTATAGACATCTCCATCATGTTACTGGGGGACGACGTGCTGGACTTCCGCACAGCCACTGGAGGCAGAGGGTCCAGCATGCAGCCGTCCACCTGAAGACAACGAGAATGAAATTTCTTGAAGCGTTTGCTGCTTTGTATATCCTAGGGCTGGGCGATATATCGATATAATATCAATATCGTGATAAATGATTTCGCGATACACTTTTCTGAGATATCGCTGGTATGGTGATGTATTTTTTTCACGTTTTTAATAAATACGAATTAAATGGTACTGAATGGATGCCGTTGATTTGATAATTAAAAAAAAAAAAAACTTAATCTTCTTTGTCTTTGTAGGCATTAAAGTACATGTGTGTGTATTTTACTACTGTTTTGCGGGCAGTTTGTTAGCTAAATTATATATCGTGATATGCATCGTGTATCGTAGAAATGTCCTCAAGTATCGTGATATGAGATTTTTGTCATATCGCCCAGCCCTAGTGTATACCTGCTTATTTTCTGTTCAGTTGTGCACAGTTGTGGAGTGAAGACAATGTGGCTTTGGCTTAAATCCAGTATGAGCATATGAGAGCATCATGGGTAGTGTGTGCATTTCTAGAACATGCATCTAATTAGACATCATCATCAGTTTCCTTGCCGATTCAGCCTTGATAAATAGCTTATTTTTTTTAAAAACGTTTGAACAAAACACACATCATTGGACATACTACTACTACTACTACTGCCTTGTTATTGTTTCATACTTGTTCCAACTTCAATTTTAGCAAAACGAAACATTGTGAGACATATCATGTACCCTAAAAATGTCAGAGTATATGATATGATATTTTTGCCATATTGGCCATCCTCTATTATCGTATTGCATCATATCCAGTCCTTTCTGAAAAACTGTACGCATTTCCTTTAGCCACGACCTTTGAAAACCTAGACCGTTTTGAAAGAACTGCGATGTTTCACCCGCACGGCTGTAAAAATGCCTTGTGTAAGAAGTACTCATTATCACCATTAGTCCTTGTCCATCATACATTGTTTACACACATACGCACACACCACTGCCCAATCACACATCAAGACTTATGTGGAATTATAAGCTTATGAGCTGACAGCAGAAGATTTGGGAAGACATGAGCTAATGCATGGTTGTGGGGTTGAGTAAGGAAACAAATGTCTGGAACCTCTTCTTCTTTGCTCTCTGTTCCTCTCTCTCTCTCTCTCTCTCTCTCGTTTGCTTATGCGAGTGTGTGAGTTTGGGGATGGGGGTGGGGTGGAAGTCTGGAATGCAGGGACAGGAAGTGTGTTTTGGCTGAAAGGCCAGTCAGAACTCTATTCAGGCCAGAATCAACTGAGACATGCAATCTTTCACGCGCACACACACACACACACACACACACACACACACACACACACACACACACACACACACACACACACACACACACACACACACACACACACACACACACACACACACACATCCGTAACTGGCATAGATCATCTGGATGTGTTGCCAGGGAAACCGAAGCCCTGAAGCTGCTTGAAAGAGAGAGAGAGAGCAGCTTTTGTATGATTCCTGATCACAGTTTCCTGCAGCATACTGGGCCAGGAATGCTGTTACTCAACACACTGAATGAGAAAAAGAGTACAGGGCGAGTCACTGACCCCCCTCTCTGACAGATGCATCATGAGGCGCACACGCGCTCGCGGCGTTTGTGATCAAAGTTATTACCGTCATGGGACAAATTATGTAATTCTCACCAGAGGAGACTCACTGTTCTGTCTGATTTTTTTTTTTTTTTTTTTTTTTACATCATGTTACATTGTGCTTTTCATATTTATTACAAATAATCTGTAATGATGAAGGTAAATTTTTTTTTTTTTTTTTTTTTTTTTTACAAAAAACCTCAATAAAATTCTTGCATCTCTGGAATATGTAAAGAATAAAACAATGAGTGTGTAGTGTGTGTTTTTTTTTAATATACTTTCCTATAACAGCACATGCCGAAATGTTTTATTCCTCTTACACCACAGCCAACATGTCATACTTTTTATCCATTTATAGTTACAGTTAATGTAAACAAGTTCGTTCCTGTTGCCACTTGCATTATAGCAGCTATAAATCTAAGAAAGGTACTGCGAAAGTCTAGGGTGAGCTCTGTGTTAACAAATATGTCCTATATATCAAGCTCTACAATCAGAATCA
The DNA here is from genome assembly GCA_023630585.1 of Cranoglanis bouderius. NCBI lineage: Eukaryota > Metazoa > Chordata > Actinopteri > Siluriformes > Cranoglanididae > Cranoglanis > Cranoglanis bouderius. The sequence goes on along the minus strand of CM042548.1, from coordinate 8,406,532 downwards.
GCCATCCAGTTTAAATGCGCAGTGAGCTCAGAGCTTCTCTAGGAGGCAACTATCACCGACTATGTTTACATGCACATCGATATTCTGATATTAACCAGAATTTTGCAGTATTCTGGTTAGTATCGAGTCGTAATCGGATTGCCCGATTCAGATTAAGACGATACCCCACATTCTGATTCCCACCCCTGGAATATGCCTGTTTTAATTGGAAATTTGTCCCATGTAAACGCCTCATACAGAAAATCCACTGAAAGGAGATATACGCGCATGCTCAGTCTGCAAGGAATTGTGGGTGCTAACAGATGTTTAGCTGTAAGCTAGGCATTTAGGAATGGCAACTCGGGTATACTTACAACAACCACGTAGACAGGAATATTCCGATACCTGTACGCATATAAACATCGTATTCGGAATACGGCTGCAACCCGGATATAGACCTTAAACGGAATTTGGTGTGCATGGAAACTTTGTCACTGTCTTATTTCACTATTTCTACATGTAACGTTTAAACAAAGCTTATTGATCCTACAAAAAAATCCTCGCCAAAAAAAAAAATCTTCGCCAAATCTGCACCAATCTTTTTGGATTGTATCCATATTTGGATTTAAACCTGAGTGGGTTTAAATGGTTTATCCCAGAAGGGTTTTTTTTTTTTGTTGAGAAAACAGGGGTGGTGGAAAAATAAGATTGAAAAAAAAAAACAAAACAGTTTTTATTTTTCAAGTTTTTGTATTGTTCGTACCTGTATTCATATTCATTTAGGACGCGTTATCTGTTCGATCCGAATAATGTATCCCCCTGACACACACAATCCCATCACCTAACATATGAAAGCTTTCTAACACAACATTAATAGACAACACCAGCCACCTTCTGAGTGTTTGTCTGTTTGTATCCATAGCTGGGTCAGAAAGACGCGAGGCAGTGAGGCAGACAGTCTGTTTGTGTGGTAAGTCACATGGACACGCTGAGTATTTGTGTGTGTGTGTGTGTGTGTGTGTTGGGAGACAGGGGAGGATGCCTGGGCTGGGACGAATGGTCAGCTGTCACGTCCGACGCTCGCCGCAGCCAGCAATGTGTCTCTTATGCAAGTCTAGCAGCTGTGTGTGGACTGAAGGCTGGTTTGGGAATTGCACTGTCTCTATATCTCTCACCCTGCTTCTAGCCTCGAGTGGAGAGAAGGACGAGTCAAGAGTCAGAAGAGAGAGAGAGAGAGAGAGAGATGAAAGCAGTGGGCATCAAACAGCCTTCAAAAGATCCTCCAAAGACCAAGAGCCTCCTGGAGTGCATTTTTGGCAAAACTGGCAGTTGCTAAGTGGCCTGACCAACACCGAATGTGGAAATAAGTTTCTGGGTGATGCACACGCGGATGGAGTCTCAGTTCCTGCCTGAAACAAGCTGCAATCACTCAACTGAACTGTGAGCAATGAGCAAGGCCATGTTGTCTTTTGCAACATATGATAAAAGTGCCCTTAGGGGGAAAAAAAAAACAAAAAAAAAAAAAACCCAGGCATGAGTGTTGAAAGCTTCTGTCCTGCAGTGCGATGAAGAGATAAAACAGCCCGCACTCACTTTGGGAGTTCCCACCTCCTCCTCCATGAGGCTGTGATCAGGAGCACAGGAGGATTGTGGGTAGGCGTAGGAGTCGGCACCGGCCTGAGGCACAGCCAGTGAGCGCAGCAGACGCACATTTTGGGGCATGAGGCTCACCTGGGGAGCGCCGCTGCTCGACTGCAACACCGAGAGACATGATCAGTCCATGACATAAAATACAAAAAAAATAAATAAAATACGATAACATAAAAAAAAAAACACGACGTAAATGACAAAAGCTGATGTTATAGATCATGAGGATGGGTTCACCTTCACCATGGTCTGATCAGCGATGGTGCTGGGTCTGCGCTGGCGAGCATCCAGACGCGGCTCCACGGGGAAACTGGACCTGTGTGCTCTCAGTCTCTCCACCAGCAGGTAGTAAATCGCAGCGAAGTGGTTATAGCTTTTGTTTTGGAGAGACTGCGAAACATAGAGAGAAATCTCACATATATTTTTTTTATTTGTAAATTCTTGCAATTCTCTACTTAATCAGGGCCTCAGCTCAGTTTGGAGGTTTCCATACTGTAACATACCTACTGAGGTGCTGCTGAGTGGGACAATCACCAAACAGTGCTGAAATTCGTCCCTGTAGAACAGAACTTTGGCCCCTGGCACTAGCTGAAGCGTTCAGCCTATTGTTGGGAGGTCATGTGTTTGGATCTGACAATGTCACTGGGCATGAGTTCAAGACAGCAAAACTGACCCTGCTCTCTGAATGGGAAATATACCCTTCCTCTTTCCCCTGTCAAACACTAGCCATCACAGGCATTCATCAGGTCATGTTTATGGATATGGACAGTTATCTCTGCCCTCCAAGCTCATTCAGCTGCACTGTGATGTTGCATGATTTGGCCTTCACCTTCTCAGGCTTGTCTTAAATGAAGTATATCTTAAACTAGCTACTAGCAATGACATATCAGCCCTCAGTAACTGTGCAATTAAATTCACAATAAAACTTTCTTTGACATTCTATTTGAACCCCCTTTAGCAGGGTCGTTTATACCTAGCATGAAAAAAAAAAAAAAAAAAAAAAAAAAAAAAATCATCCTGAATTTTGTAAACTTTTGACTTTGTGTTGCTCCAGGCAATATCTGCATATGTGGAACATACAAACTATCGATACTGGTCAGGCTCCATCTATGTACGGAATAAAACACAAAGGGGCATGCGGTTATAGGAAAGTAATCGACGACAGGGTGGTGTAATGCAGCCCGATAAGACACTGGATACCACAAAGTTCTCCGTCCTGAAGACCGCTCCACTGGTGGATAATTTACTGACCGTCTCGCAGTAAAAACGCACCGACACCCGGGACAAATAAATTTCTCCTTACGGAAAACTTTACCGTGTAAATGATTATATGTTTTGCTTTGTACAATAGCAACCCATTTTGTAATTCGTTTATTATTAGTCATACGTGGCGCGTCTGACATCCGAGTTACTATAGAAACAATAACATATTAGAATGGGCTGTAGAATAGTATGTAACTGCGATTTGTCTGGCGGCTGGAGCCATTGTTATAGAAAATTAATCAACACCTTCTGAGAAATTCGATTCCGGGATTGAACAGGACTGAGGTCAGAAGTGTAATTTTCTATAACAGCAGCTCTGTTATAGAAGTAGTTCCGGCTGTTAGAAATCATTGCCACCTTATTTTTTGACGGTTTCATAATTTGTTTTTCTTCTACACATTTTCTGTGTCTCATTGTGCTATATGTTATATACTTTCCAGCTTACTGTACTGTTCTACCTCTTTGCCATTGTACATAATATGAACCAGAAACATTATAATGTACTATACAAATACATTTATTATGAGATGAATTAGACGTCATTTCTTGGGCATTGTTCTAGTCTGACCAATTTCCTTGCTGTGTTCAGACTAAATATCAAATGCAGGGTACAGAGAGCATACTAATGACCAAAATTTGAACATGAATGAGAGGCTGAATGAAGGAACACTTGCATGGCTATGGTTGGTTAGTAGCAGAAGAGCCACTCTGGACACTCTAGATCATGTCCCTCACCTCTACAGTCTTGTGCTGGTCGATGCCGAGGCTGTGCATGAGCCTCAGCACCTGCTCGCTGTACTCTCCCAGTCCGACGTCGTCCTCGGCCGTGCTGGACTGCTGGTAGAGAAGGGGTCTCTGTACGGGAACCTCCAGCACCATCCACTTGTGCTCCTTAATCTGAGCCACCGAGAGCCGCTTGGACGGGTCCAACACCAGCATCCGCCTGATCAGATGCTCGCAGTCTGAGGAGGAGGTGGGAGAAAAATCTTTGATGATGCAGTTTTACAGGAGTGGGTGAACATTAAACGTACAACAACAAGCCCCAGTATGATTAGTTAAGAGAACGAGCTTCAATGAATACGCCACTCTGAACCTAATTTCACCTAACCTACCACATCTGTAGTGCAAGTGGGATTTCAACACATCTCCCTGGACTGAGAAAAGAACCGAGAACTTTCGAGTTTGCTTCGAAATCATTTTTGACTGGGCATCAGTGAATGTTCAAACATATTTTTTGTAGAATGATTTCGTGAATTCTACATGAACGCTATTATGAATTAAGCTTTACGTGATGAATAAAACACTGCTTAAAGTTAACACTTACATTATAGCAGATATAAACAGTAGATTCCCTGCCGGTTATCTTTTTTCGTGTCTCTTGAAGTTAAGGGGAAAAAAAAAATAAAAAATTGCACCTTGGAAAATTTCGGAGAAACCGCAATGCACTCTGTCCTGCAGACTTTCCTGTGTCCAAAAAATTTAGCTTTATCTCTGACACTGGAGATGAAGATGTATATGTGACGAAAAGATGAAGCCTCTTTTCGTCACATATACGTTACAGCACAGTGAAATTCTTTATTCGCATATCCAAGCTTGTTAGGAAGTTGGGGTCAAAGTGCAGGGTCAGCCATGATACAGCGCCCCTGGAACAGAGAGGGTTAGGAGCCTTGCTCTAGGGCTCAGCAGTGGCAGCTTGATGGTACTGGGGCTTGAACCCCCGACCTCCTGATCAGTAACCCAGAGCCTTAACCGCCACTGCCCTTGTTACTATAGAAACAATTACGCATTAGAAAATGTACATTAATATAAATGTTACGAATGCTAGAATTGTTGTTAGAGGTGCTGTATTAGAAAATTAAAATCAACACATCAGACACCTGACAAATCGCAGAATTCAACAGTGTTGCGGTATAAACCTGTACAATTTCTGGTCAACGTATACCGATCAGCCATAACATTAAAACCACCTGCCTAATACTGTGTAGGTCCCCCTTGTGACGCCAAAACAGCTCTGACCCGTCGAGGCATGGACTCCACAAGACCTCTGAAGGTGTGCTGTGGTATCTGGCACCAAGATGTTAGCAGCAGATCCTTTAAGTCCTGTAAGTTGCGAGGTGGGACCTCCATGGATCGGACTTGTTTGTCCAGCACATCCCACAGATGCTCGATCAGATTGAGATCTGGGGAATTTGGAGGCCGAGTCAACACCTTGAACTTGTTGTCATGTTCCTCAAACCACTCCTGAACAATTTTTGAAGTGTGGCAGGGTGCCAGCGGTTTTAATGTTACGGCTGATCGGTGTAAATGTGAGGGTCACGCACGGATACCAGAACTAAAAAAACAAAAAAACAAAGAAAACTGTATTGCTGTGGGGTTTTTTTTAGTGTTGCTTCGGTGTTGGAAAGTTGAACAAAACTACAGAACAGCTTTGGTAAGACTTTCATGTCTCCTCCTAATACCTTTATTATTAGACTTTATTGTTGTAGTTTTCGATTTGAGTTGTATAACCACTCATTTTAAATGATTACTGACTAAATTCAACTGCCCCTAGAATAAACAGATTATCTGTTCATCTCGAAGTTCTGGGAAATGATTGTCTGTTGAAATTTGAAATTATTGTCTGTGATAATCACACACACTACACACATAAAGGAGAGAGCAATATGGTTGAAAAAAAAAAAAAAGAAAAAAAAAAAAAAAAGAAGTGTTTTTATCATGTCTGGCATCAATAACAGTTTTATGTCCCTACTGCTGGGGCTTATAAAAACTAAAATCAATCCACACTGCTGACTTTATTAGCGCAATAAAAAGAGACACCAGTGACGGCGCCGATTTCCTCATCCTTTCTTTGTCTTCGACTGATAGAAAATTCTCACAGTGTGATTCGGAATGAATAAGACAGAGAGAGACACACGCACAAAAAAAGAGCATATAACAAGAAGAAGAGAGGGGAAAGGCCTAGAACAGTAAGTGTCCTGTAGGACAGTGATAATAAGGACACAGTTATGTGTATGAAGTAGGCAGTGTAGCTGTGATGTAGACACTGAGGAAGCACACAGGAGCTGTGACAGCACGTACTGTCTCTGGAATATGCGGTCTATGTGAAGAGCAGCTGGGGGGGGGGAAGGCTCACAAACTCTGCTTTGTAGAGGAGCCAGACAAAGCTGGATGGATATGTTCCACGTTATCTCATCCCAGAGACCTTTGTGTGTCATCGTTTGCGTGTGACTCGTGAACCTGATGTTATGAGTTGGCACAGTGAAGGGGTTAATGTTCTGCGCTTTCCCAAGTACATCTCTTTGTCCACTCCACTTTATGAGTCACTAAGCTTCAACACATGGTACTATATTTGAACACTGAATGGCCCGGTGCTTAAAAATTCGAAAAAAATCGGGTTCCAAGAGCCGAGAATATTTTACAGACCGAGCAGTGGAGACAAACGCTACATCGTCTCATAGCCCACTCTTTTTGAAGTTTTTTTTCCTTTTTTTTTGAATGGATGGATGATTTAAACTAGTTTATACTACAGCACTCTTGAAATCCTTGAACTGGATTGATCAGAAGGTGCTGATTAACGTTCTATAACAGCAGCTCTAATGGTAGTGAGAGTTTTATATAAATGCACTCGTTTCTACAGGGTGTCCAAAAAGTCTCCATACAGGTGCATCTTAATAAATTAGAATGTCATGGAAAAGTTCATTTATTTCAGTAATTCAACTCAAATTGTGAAACTCGTGTATTAAATAAATTCAATGCACACAGACTGAAGTAGTTTAAGTCTTTGGTTCTTTTAATTGTGATGATTTTGGCTCACATTTAACAAAAACCCACCAATTCACTATCTCAACAAATTAGAATACTTTATAAGACCAATAAAAAAAAAACATTTTTAGTGAATTGTTGGCCTTCTGGAAAGTATGTTCATTTACTGTACATGTACTCAATACTTGGTAGGGGCTCCTTTTGCTTTAATTACTGCCTCAATTCGGCGTGGCATGGAGGTGATCAGTTTGTGGCACTGCTAAGGTGGTATGGAAGCCCAGGTTTCTTTGACAGTGGCCTTCAGCTCATCTGCATTTTTTGGTCTCTTGTTTCTCATTTTCCTCTTGACAATACCCCATAGATTCTCTATGGGGTTCAGGTGTGGTGAGTTTGCTGGCCAGTCAAGCACACCAACACCATGGTCATTTAACCAACTTTTGGTGCTTTTGGCAGTGTGGGCAGGTGCCAAATCCTGCTGGAAAATGAAATCAGCATCTTCAAAAAGCTGGTCAGCAGAAGGAAGCATGAAGTGCTCCAAAATTTCTTGGTAAACGGGTGCAGTGACTTTGGTTTTCAAAAAACACAATGGACCAACACCAGCAGATGACATTGCACCCCAAATCATCACAGACTGTGGAAACTGAACACTGGACTTGGACTGGGCTATGAGCTTCTCCACCCTTCCTCCAGACTCTAGGACCTTGGTTTCCAAATGAAATACAAAACTTGCTCTCATCTGAAAAGAGGACTTTGGACCACTGGGCAACAGTCCAGTTCTTCTTCTCCTTAGCCCAGGTAAGACACCTCTGATGCTGTCTGTGGTTCAGGAGTGGCTTAACAAGAGGAATACGACAACTGTAGCCAAATTCCTTGACACGTCTGTGTGTGGTGGCTCTTGATGCCTTGACCCCAGCCTCAGTCCATTCCTTGTGAAGTTCACTCAAATTCTTGAATCGATTTTGCTTGACAATCCTCATAAGGCTGCGGTTCTCTCGGTTGGTTGTGCATCTTTTTCTTCCACACTTTTTCCTTCCACTCAACTTTCTGTTAACATGCTTGGATACAGCACTCTGTGAACAGCCAGCTTCTTTGGCAATGAATGTTTGTGGCTTACCTAGTGAACCAAACTGAGAGACCATTTTGAAGGCTCAGGAAACCTTTGCAGATGTTTTGAGTTGATTAGCTGATTGGCATGTCACCATATTCTAATTTGTTGAGATAGTGAATTGGTGGGTTTTTGTTAAATGTGAGCCAAAATCATCACAATTAAAAGAACCAAAGACTTAAACTACTTCAGTCTGTGTGCATTGAATTTATTTAATACACGAGTTTCACAATTTGAGTTGAATTACTGAAATAAATGAACTTTTCCACGACATTCTAATTTATTGAGATGCACCTGTATATGGGGGACCATGTAGGCTGGTGGATGTTCACGTCTGGGTTCTTGGTTCACTTCCAGTCTTTTTGAATTTGTTAATAAGTTTGGCGACAGTGTCGTGTGTGTGATGTGCTCGCCATGTTTCCTCTTAAAGTCCATCGCAACTTTGCGACAGCTTCCCGATCCGGCCGTGACAATGATTGCAATACGTTCTTCTTTTGTCAAAGGCGTTCTTAAAGGCTATCTGAAAAAAAATAAATAAATAAATAAATTTTGGAAGACTAAGACTATTTTGATAAAAAGTATTACTTTCCCCTGTGGAGAGTTTTGAGACACCCTATATAGTAACAACATGCACAAGGACGTGTATCGTAAACGCTCCACATAAACACATTTACAAATGTGTGTAATTGTTGATATTGTGATGTTTTCTTTGAGGAGAATTTTGGGAAGGCGTCTCCAGTGTCAGCGCATTGAGAGATAAAGTAGCTGTAGCTTTAAGTTTTTCGACAGAGGGCTTTGCGGTTTCTCGGCAGTTGCATTTCTTTTGAGAGGCTAGTGAGGGAACAACTGTTTTTATATGTTAAAATGTAAGTGATAACAAGATCTAAGATGTTTCGAAGACATTTCTAAAAATTAAATGTAACTATAAATTTCATATGAAGTGTAGGTCAATTGCTGTGATATAAGAAGAATGAAACACTTCGGGGGGGCACAGTGGCTTTGAGGTTAGCACATTTGCCTCACACCTCCAGGGTTGGGGGTTCGAATCCCACCTCTGCCCTGTGTGTGTGGAGTTTGCATGTTCTCCCTGTGCTTCTGGTTTCCTCCTCCAGTCCAAAGACATGTGTTGTAGGCTGATTGGCATTCCTAAATTGTGTGTGAATGTGCCCTGTGATGGGTTGGCACCCTGTCCAGGGTGTTCCCCGGGATAGGCTTGTGACCCTGTGTAGGATAAGCAGTATGGACGGATGGAAAACACTTCAGGACATGCTGTTATTGGAAAATAATCAACTTTGGGATGGTAACGTTAAATCTGCTTCACATCATACCACCCCGTTGTTGACTATGCAAGAGATAATACACAAAAGACTGTGGTCTGAAGTGTTATTTTGCTTATAACGCAGAAATGCAACATTTAATTTATTAATGAATGACATCACATTTTTTAACGGTTTATAGTTAGAATGAATGTTGTTGAACATCTGCAAGACAAGTTACTTCCTGTTCTCACTTACATTATATAGCCACGATAAAAAGTTTTTCCCCTCACCAGTGTCTGCAACACTGTGAACACATCCCACCACAGGAAGAGGTGGGATCTGAAGCCCACAACCCCGGAGTTGCGAGGCAAATGTGCTAACGTCTAAGCCACCGTGCCCCCCGAGCTGTTACTATAGAAACAATAACATATTAGAACAAGCATATTAATATTAACCTGTCGTTCATGTTACTGCTGTTATACAGAAAAAATGCTCACCTTCTGACCAGTGAGAATTTAGAATTCAACTGAGCTGTGGTATAAATTTCCTTTAACAATACACCCTGTCGTGTTTTATTCCTTAGTTAGTTGAGCTTGAGTTAGTTTGAGCCGCTTTTCTCTTTTGAGTCAGCGCGGTAGAGCTGTTTATATGAAATCAGTGTTTAGAGACCTAGCAGCTTAAAATGAAGGTGCCCATTTAGGTCTACATTATAATAGGAGACAAGCTGGAAAAAAAGTCATACGAGCGTTCTGCTTTAATCAAGCGCCGAGAAAAGTTCAAAAGCCTCAGATTATGTTTTCCATTAGACAGTGCGACTCTGTATAATCTTTCTCATATGAAGCCTGAATAAAAACATCAACATCCCCATCTCAGTCAAAGCACTGGCATTTTCTTTGATCGTACAATAAAATACACTTTGTTTTGATGGACAGCGAAGGTCTTCCCACCGTTCTGAAAGAATCCTCACCGTTTTCCAAAGTGCGTTCTGAGCGGAGAGCGGTCTGGATAGAGATTAGAGGAGTACACCAGTGTCGTTTTCAAGCTAATTTCCCGAGTGTGTAGCATATGTTTGATCATCACAGACAACACATTTCTTTGTACAAATTATGAGGGGGAAGAAAAAAAAAGCCTGGTTACTCAAAACTAGCTTATTTTGGAAGTCCAGTGGCAGTTGCTGGAGCAGTCAATAAGCTTTTAAAGGGAAACTGAATTTTTCATTTTTCTAAATCTTTACATTCCTATTCATCTAAAGGTGTCAGCCTGAGAGCTCTATTTTAAGAATGTAACGGATATAGTGTAGAATTTGCATTATATTAATTATGACTTCATTTAATTTGAAAATACAACATATATTTTAAGTACTATGGGATATAAGTATTCTCTAATGATTTCATATCACATTCAGAAAGGGGGATGAACATTTTTGAACTGATGTTTTGTTATTTTCCAACTATTATTATATGAACATATCATTACTTATGATAATGGACATCTGTAAAACACACTGAATGGCTTCTTGTTTGATATACAGTGCCCTCTGCTAATATTGGCACCCTTGGTAAATATGAGCAAAGAAGGCTGTGAAAAATTGTCTTTATTGTTTAATCTTTTGATCTTTTGTTCAAAAAATTCACAAAAATACTCCGCTCTTATGGACATCAAACACAACACAGGTTTATAAAAAACAAAAAAAAAGAATTTAAAAAAAGTAAGAAGTATATTACCATTGATATTTAAATTTTTTTGTACAGCTGGGAAACAAGGAACAGGAAATTGTTCAACCATGACTTCCTGTTTCACAGGATATAAATATGAGGTAACACATAGGTCAAATTCCCTTAGTCATTCATAACAACGGGTAAGACCAAGGAATATAGCTGTGATGTGCGGCAAAAGATTGTTGAGCTTCACAAAATGGGAAGTGGCTATAAGAAAATAGCACAAGCATTGAAAATGCCCATTTCCACCATCAGGGCAATAATTAAGAAGTTCCAGTCAACTGGAAATGTTATGAATCAACCTGGAATTGGACGTGTGTCTATATTGTCTCAACGCACTGTGAAGAGGATGGTTTGAGTGGCCAAAAAATCTCCAAGGATCACAGCTGGAGAATTGCAGAAGTTAGTTGAGTCTTGGGCTCAGAAAGTCTCCAAAACTACAATCTGAAGTCACCTACATCACCACAAGTTGTTTGGAAGGGTTTCAAGAAAAAAAAAAAGCCTCTACTCTCATCCAAAAACAAACTCGAGCATCTTCAGTTTGCCAGACACTACTGGAACTTCAAATGGGATTGGGTTCTATGGTCAGACGAAACCAAAATAGAGCTTTTTGGCAATAAACACCAGAGGTGGTTTCGGCGCACACATATAGGTAGCCATATGGAACAGTACCTCATGCCCACGGTTAAATATGGTGGTGGCTCTTTAATGTTTTGGGGCTGTTTTTCTGCCAGAGGACCTGGACATTTTGTTAGGATACATGGCATCATGGACTCAAGTATCAACAGATATTAAATGAAAACCTGACTGCTTCTGCCAGAAAGCTTAAAATGGGCCATGGTTGGATCTTCCAGCAGGACAATGATCCAAAACATGAATCAAAATCAACACAAAAATGGTTTACTGACCACAAAATTAAGGTCCTGCCATGGCCATCCCAGTCCCCTGACTTGAACCCCATAGAAAACCTGTGGGGTGAACTGAAGAGGAGAGTCCACCAGCGTGGACCTCAAAATTTGAAGGATCTGGAGAGATTCTGTATGTAGGAATGGTCTCCGATCCCTTGCCATGTATTCTCCAACCTCATCAGGCATTATAGGAGACGACTCAGAGCTGTTATCTTGGCAAAGGGAGGTAGCACAAAGTACTGACTAAAGGGGTGCCAATAATTGTTGCACACCTATATTTAACAGAGATATTTCTTTTTGATAAACCTGTGATTTATTTGCAATTGTTTGACATCCATGAGAGCAGAGTATTTTTGTGAATTATTTGAACAAAAGATCAAAAGGTTAAACAATTAAGACAATTTTTCACAGCCTTCTTTGCTCATATTTACCAAGGGTGCCAATATTAGTGGAGGGCACTGTTTTTTATTTTATATTATATATATATATATATATATATATATATATATATATATATATATATATACACACACACACACACACACACACACACACACACACACACACACAAAGTATATATATATATATATGTACTCTATTTGGCCTGAATTTTTGGCCTGAGGGTCTGCAAACTTTTGCACTCAACTCCAAATGTGTTTCAAGTAAACACGTTTTCCATCCTAAAGATGTCACGGAGGAGACGGATAGAGATTAACGTTGAAATATTGATTACACTGAAAAATAATTCTGCAAGTACAATTTTACATCTGGAGCTTTTTGAACTTATACATACTCATCAGCCGCATGTAAACAGAAAAACTGGAAACGATCCCCCGGGTGTGTTGAGTGAGTGTGTAGTTCAGTCTGCAGTAGAGGAACAGTGTGCGTGTGTGTGTGTGTGTGTGAGTGAGAGAGATGGAATGTGCTTGCTCTGTGGGGATGCAGTCCTATGCGATGAGGACATGCAGGGAGGAAATGTAAAGTAAAAGCACACAATGTTCTTCCCTTCGCATTCGGAGAACGGCTCAAATTGCTCAACTGAGAGGAGGTGTGGGGGCTGGAGCTCCGCCCATATATACGCAAGAATCCATCCAGGCATCCAGGAAGCAGCTGGTGTGTGGACTCGCGCTAGGTAGATTGTGTAAAACACTTGAATGGGATTCAATTGTGGGGTGAAAACACTCATGGAATTCGGTAACTTGCTATATTCAATTTAAATTTCGAGTCAAGCGTGCTTTGTTTCTCAGTTTTTTTCCATAACACACGCCTCAAGCCCCTGTTCCCGTCATGGAGATTCCACAGACGCACGTTCGGGAGCCATGTTTTCAATTTCTTTTCTTTTCTTCCCCCCCCCCATTTTTCTTGTCTTTGAGTCAGGCAGCAAAAAGAAACTCACAACAGAAACTCAAACTTGCTCACCTTCAGTCATGAAGTATGGGATTCGGAAGCGGCCCTCTAACACACGCTGCCTTAACACAGGTAAGGAGGGGCCGTCAAAAGGCAGGGCTCCACACACCAACACGTAAAGGACCACCCCCAAACTCTGCAACACACACACACATGCACACACACATCCACGCACACACACACACACAGAAAAATCATTAACAGTGCATAACCAGATAACTCAGCAGATACACGCCATGCATTGGGTGTCAAGGTACAGGTGCTCTCACATGACCCTTCTCTCTATCTCTCAGGCACTGTAGAGGCTGTTTGGTTTACACACTGACGTCAGACGAGTTCAAGAGGTCACGCAAACAGCCTGTCAGATGACTAATTAACCGCTCAGGTGTCGTCTAAATAAATTGAATACTTTGTAATACTTTACAAATGCAGGGACACTTCAAACATAATTGAGGCAGTGGTGATACACCAAATATGGAAATACGCCTCAAAATGAGACACAATGCAGGAAAAGTACCGTTTTGGGTTTATTCTCAGCAGGAAGTCATGCCATCAAAGTGTGTTTTATAGGACAGTATGGAATGAGCACCGGTTTAAACCAAAGTAAGTAATTGCTGTTCTCCAGTCACTTTCAGGCAGATTACCTATCTTGCCCGGGTGCCAAATGTATTGAACAGGGGCGTATGGGGGCGGAGCTATAAGCAGTACTGCCCACCGACTGCTCAAATACAGTAATAACAATTGTCACTTGAGTCGGACAGCCTTCATTCTGAAAAAGAAACGCATCTGAAAAGCACTGTCTATCCAATAACCAGCAGCAGTAGTTCAGTAGTGTCATAATATCCATCCATTTTCTGTACCGCGTATCCTATACGGGGTCACGGGAAGCCTGGAGCCTATCCCAGGGGCACAAGGCAGGGGGACACCCTGGATGGGGTGCCAACCCATCACAGGGCGCAAACGCACACCCATTCGCACACTACGCACAATTACAGTGATGCCAATCAGCCTACAACGCATTTCTTCGGACTGGGGGAGGAAACCAGAGTACCCGGTGGAAACCCCCAAAGGACGAGGAGAACATGCAAACTCTACGCACACAGGGCGGAGCCGGGAATCGAACCCCCAACCCTGGAGGTGAGAGGCAAACGCGCTAACCTCTAAGCCTCAAAAGCTGAATAAAACATCAAGAGTTAAATTACAAATACGTTACTATACATCAGCAAATGGCTTCCTATTCGCTATCTAGGCTTAATACATAGGACAGAAGTCAGAAGTGGTGTAACATCATCTTACAGGTTTCATAGTTCCAAAGGTAAAGTGGGTAAGTATTGGCACCCGTGTGATCATTTATTATGTTCTCAACACCATTACAGAACAATAACACACTCACTGTGGCTCATGCTTCGTGATTCGCAAGCAACAGCACTACATTTGTTTTAACATTTTAAGTCATGTGCTGGTGTCTTCCCCCCCCCAAAGGAAATCCATTTGCGAAGTGGCATTCTACTTGCTTACATCTTTTTCAGACATTTTTACTTTTGTTGAATCTGTAAAGGAATTTACTGTCGTGCTACTTCCTCTTGAATCATTGTTTCTTTTTTGAAGCCACAAAACGCTTACCCAGATGTCCAGCTGCGGTCCTTCGTACTGCTGTCCTTCAAAGACTTCAGGGGCGGCGTACGGTGGACTGCCACACCACGTGGCCAAAGGCTTTCCCGGCTGGAAGAAGTTTGCAAAGCCAAAATCTGTAGAGAGACAGAGGGAAAGGCGAGATGTGAGTGTGGGGATGGATGATAAACATGACAGATTGCTCTGTTTTGGATGAGGGGGTGGACTGATGGAGAGGAGATGAGTGAGAAGAGCGAGATCATTCTCTCCAACGGTGGCACACAAATCAGGAGGGGATTAGAAGCCTGACTCACAGGAAGCACACACTGACTAACAGCAGCCCGAATTACAGCAGCGTTTGTGTGTACGTGCGTGTGTGAATCAGGTCATGAGGAGGTGGGAGAGATAATTACAGCGAGACATATGCTCATTAACCCTCATTCCCCTGTGTGAGATGGTGTCTTTGGCTTTCAGCACCGAGTGCAGGACAAATGCACCGAGAGAAGGTCCTGCTCTCGTACGGAGGTTTTTCAATCTGAGCTGCGGAGCATAATGAATAATCTCTGGTGTCATTACAGTTCCCTTGTCTCCACAATCAGAGCTTGGGGCCATCATGATTAAGTGTAAATCTCCATTTTTGTCATTAAAGTTGTCATTAACATCCTGGGCTAGGTTATGACCCGTAATAAGAACACATATTGAGGGCATTAAGCAGTCTTACAGTATGCGAACAGCCAAGAACAAACCCAGTTTTATTTCACAAGCTTTGACCTTTCATACAGCACTGACTTGAGGTAAAAACAGACAACATGCTGTAACGCCACGTAACAGAAGCCGCCCTGATTACATAAAGCCACTCAATCCGGCTGCTTTATCCCGTGATAACTGCCAGACATGTGCCACGCCACACTCAGCTGGTATATCAATATCTAACATCTTGATAACAGTACACTCTAGACTGAAAAACAAGCCTGAATGTTCCATCAGCTGCATATGCAGTGAGACTGGAAGCTGGTACAGTAAAGTCACAGAAAAGCAGCCAGGTTATTATTATTTTTTTTTACATGGTCAGACACACTGGGCAAAGTGCTTACAGATTAGATAGAGTGTCTGTTCATGGCAGAACAATGGGGCAAGGTCGCCAAATATGGCATGCAAACAGAGCAAAGTCTAATCAAATTCCCCGCCCCTCCGCAAAGTAAAATTCCTATAGTGTCCCCACAGGACACTGGATCGACCTGAAAGTGTAATACAATAACAACACAAAACAAATCCATGACCACAGCTGTATACAATTATAATGAGTTACACAAGGTAACACGAACACAAAAGCTGCCGTGATAAGAAGAATCTGAAACAGTATTGTTGCGGAAGGTGAAACAGAGCAGATGATGTTGTACAACAACATGGTCCCAAGCCCAGTTCATAGACTTTACCGATCATCACCAAGAGAATGCTTCATCATACCATACCAGAAAACCTGAGTGCTTCATACAGTAGTACAACACTGGAGAACCATAACCTGAATAGTGTATTGTGTTTGAAATCGGTAGCATTTGTTTTGGAGTGACATACAATCTCATAAATAAAAGAATAAAAAATAATCTTGGTGTACCAATATGTTTGTGCCGCACAACCAGAATCAGCAATGTATGTAACCATGTGTTTAGTGAAGGCAGGACATGAGTACATACACACAGTGTGCTGTTATAGTCATATAGTCCATAGTGGGAGTCCAATCACAGCCAGTGTCCCAAAAGTCTCCATACATTGAGGAAATTAACACTTTTTAGCAAAATGTCTTCCAAAAGTTTTTCATGCTTAGTTTATATTATATATATATATTTTTTCAGATAGCCTTTAAGAACGCCTTTGGCGAAGAACGTATTGAAATCATTCTCACGGCCGGATCGGGAAGCTGTCACAAGGTTGTGATGGACTTTAACAGGAAACATGGCGAGCACATCACACACGACACTGTCGCCAAACTTATTAACAAATTCAAAAAGACTGGAAGTGTTGCGGACCGACCGCGAAGTGGACGTCCACGAACATCCACTGACGAAGGCACAACCGACGTGGTGCTGGCAAACATAGTGCCCTGTGTATGGAGACTTATGGGACACCTTGTAGAAACAAGGCACAAGGCTTGTGTTAAGGCTAAGGCTTAGCCTTAACACAAATGCACATGGTGCATTTCCCAGCATGATGAGCACTGATTTCACGTTGTTTTGAGAAGTGGAATTCATGACAAGTCATTTGGTTTTGAGAGTGGGAGTTCAGCGTGTTATCAACTTAATCTTCCTAATATGCATCGGTATAGCGTATGTGATTACCACAGAGAGAATTTTGACAAATTTCCCTATAGTAAAAAAAAAAAAAAAAAAAAAAAACCCTGGAAGCCCTATTTTCTTGAAACTCATGTCATAATGGAAGTTGTTCAAGTCAGTCAACAGATTTAAAATACACAATATTAACAATAACGGTCTTAGGATGAGACGGATATGAGTAGCTGCCTACTTCTCAACAATGGGGCAATATAGTAAACTTCCTGACGCTTCTGTGGTGTTCAAACACAATCAGACAGAAACTGAGGCACTTCCGTGTTTACGTGTGTACTTTGGTAATGTATAACCAAAAATTCCTTGTGATGGAAAAACTAGCCCCATCTTTCAAAGGAGAGTTTAATTTACAAATACCTTTGCCTCAAGAATTCATGAAAGCGTTACAGTTTATTGACTGCCCCAACAACTGCGCTTGAGTTTTGAGTGTAAACGGCTTTTCCGATATTTTCCTAGTACAGGAGGTGTCTCAATTCCTCTCCATCGTAATCGTAGATATGGTGCACAGAAAGTAGTTTGAAAATGTCTAAACCATGTCTATAAAATCTGTAAAATATAAAAACATATTCAGTGCTCTGTAATGATTTCCTAATCTGTGGCCTCTTGTTTCTCACGAGTTTCCGCATCAAACAGATTCATGTTGATTTAATTTGTTCCGGGATAAACATTGAACGTGGACGTGCTGTCTGTTTATTCACCCTATCAGATCTGTACAAAGACATTTTTGACGTACAATCTGTTAAACTGCACACAGAACTAGCTTCAGCTTCACTCTGCTCCGTGCAGGACGCATGATTTATAAAGGTAGATTCAATCAGAGGAGGTCAAAAGATGAATGGCATGTCAGTGCTGCAATTTTGTCTCAATTCCTCTGAGTAATGGAAAAAGAGACTGAGGCCAGGAGACAAAATGATGGAGGGATTAATACAAAGGGGAGGTGAGAGGTACGAAGGGGAGGTGGAAGAAAAACATCTGAGATGTGTGAGGCAGGGATGGTGAAGACTCCTGAGAAGAGCTGACCCACTTTACAAGCCGAATGCCGAGCGCTAGAGATTGACGTCAATGCTGCCCCTGCTGACACTGCAGAGGTGAGTCTCTCGGTGCTCCATACTGCAATCACTCATTCTTATCCAGCCCTCTGACTGCAGCTCTTATTAAAGCAGAAGCACATAACAGCTAGCTTGGTTGGTGTGTTAACAAAAGCTTGTACAGAGGTCAGCAAGCTCTTTCATAATGGAACCCTCCTGTGGACCCAAATGTGCACTGGGTTCACAACGGCTCTCATAGCGCGAGCACAACAGCCTTGCGCAAGTCTCCGGGGATCCAGTCATGACATGCTTTTCTGCTCTTTCACAAGTGTCCGATGTCCATGACGTGTCTTCCACTCCTTCATGTTTGCTTAAGAAGATGACCAAACCTGTTATTGATCCTGGGAAAACTGATGAAGCAACCTGGGGCACATCTGTTTCACACTTTGATGGGACGGTGTAAATGCACATGGCTGACCACTTTGAGTGTCCAGGGCTAATTTTGAACTCTCCCTGAGCTCCACATATAGACATGTTGCTCTTTCGAGCTGCAGATAAAAGGCTACTCTAATGCTATGACCTTTCTCTGAGGGCCTGCAGATCTAGGTGGCTTCTGAAGGTTTGCCAAAGCATCAAATAGAGGGCCAAACAAGACGGGACCTTTGGGGATGCCTGGTAGAATGACCACTGTACTATTAGTCTTTGCCTCAGATGCTCTTCTTACACAACTATTGTGTTTTTGGCCACGAGCTTCAGAATCTTAAAGGCTGCAATCTGATTGGCTATTCACTTTTATATGTATATGCACTTCAGTACTCAAGTACTTACAAACGACATGACACAATGAGCCTTTCGGAACAATATTCAGTCACTGGATTAAATCAGTAATTTTATTCTTTGAAACAGTATAAAGTAAACATGGTTGGTGGTTTGTGATGTCAGTCAAAAGCCCTCTTTCTCTGAAAGCAGACGGTTCTTGTCCTCTAGAAATAGACCAGACTTGCAAGTCAGACTTGTTGGATGCTTGGCTGGATCGTTCATATAGCTGTCATCCTGGGAACAGAGCCCGAGCTGGACTGCTGGCCTTTAATACCTTGTAGCCCAGAGTAAATACTGTTTGTGGATGGCCGCGCGTATCCGTCTGGTCGGCACAGGATATGCCTGTTACAGCCTGCTGACTTCATTACCTCCAGAATATCAGATCCGTTTCTTGGAAGTCCAATTCCTACTCAAAGCACACCTACTCATCAGGCTGAACCTGAGTCAGATCAAATCAAGCCCCACTTTCCTCATCTTGCAGGGACGTATCTCACTATTATCAATTCACTTGAATCTGGCTCTTGTTAAAGTCACTACCAGGAACCAGATGCGTCTGGCCCGTGTGTGTTTAAGTGCCCCCATCATGTCATTATCTCCTTCCACACATATCATTTTGCATCATCCGTATTAATAACAGCAGCATGTGTTTACTGTAAGCAGTGTTCCTGGAGGAACCAAAATATTGAGCCAGAAAGGATTGGAGAACCGCTGAAGTCACTGGATACACCGCTGAGGATGAAGTCAGCGGCACAATTATAATCAGAGAAGGGCTCGGTTTAAAGCGCCCACGCACATACATCATAGGCAAAGGAGGATGACAAGACCATGACCAAGGAATACTGTATGCAAGGGTGTGGAACTAATATCAGAGAATTACTCTTCCACACTGTCATGAAATTTTTGAGTTTTACAGATCAACTTTCTTAGAATAAAATGAAGTTTGGTCGTAAAAATGTATTTATTAGGATTTACTTTATAACACAGTGCTGATAACTTCTTGACTCTGATTGGTCAGAAGGTCTTTCGTGATTGGTCCGACAGTAATGCCGGCTGTAACTCTGTGATGTGCTCTTATTGGAAAATAATCAACTATGGAGTGGTCACAGTAATTCCGTTTGGCATCAGACCACCCCATCATTATATGATTATTTTCCTATAATAGCAAACCCCCATCATGTTGTATTACTTATTCATTCTGATAAGTAGAATTATTGTACTCTACTTATAGCTAGTGTGCGCCATTATTTCCAATTAAGAACTACATCTGGTTTATTCTAAGGTTTGGACGAATAAATAGTAGAATAAATCTGTGCATGTTCAGTGCTTACTCCTTGCCTGCTTCTGAAAATCCAATTGTTCTATTTTACCTGCGATCTTGATGTTCATGTGTCCATCCAGAAGCAGGTTCTCAGCTTTCAGGTCCCGGTGTACAACATTGCGATTGTGGCAATATTCCACTGCTGATAGAATCTGCCAGAACTTCCGACGGGCTTCAGGCTCACTCAGCCGTCCATGTTTGGCCAAATAGTCTGTAAGATAAAAGTGAGGATTAAATCAGTCATCTCTAAAGCACATAATATACAGTCCCCTCCAAAAGAAGTAGAACAGAAAGGTCAATACTATTGTTTTTGCTATACACCGCAGACACTTAGGTTTGAGATCAAAAGATGAATATGAGACAATAGATCAGAATTTCATCTTACATTTCCTCATATTAACACATCTAGAGGTGTTAAACAACTTAGAAATTGATCCCACCCATTTTTCAAGTGATCAAAATATTGGAACATGTGACTGACAGGTGTTTCTTGTTGCCCAGGTGTGTCCTGTTAGATTGATTGCTTAAACAGTTAAAAGCTCGGAATGTCTGCTCTTGATCTGAGACCTGGGTTTCGCTTGTGAAGACTGCATTTATTGTTATAAAGGATAAACCAACATGAAGATCAGAGAGCTGTCTATGGGAAAAAGCAAGCCATTCTGAAAAAAGAGAAAATCAATCAGAGCCATTGCACAAGCAGTGGGCATAGCCAATACAACAATTTGGAATGCCCTGAAAAAGAAAGAAACCACAGATGTACTAACAACCAGACATGGAACAGGTCAGCCAAGGAAAACAACAGCAGTTGATGACAGAAACATTGTGAGCGCTGTGAAGAAAAACCCAAAAACAAGTCAGTGACATCACCAACAACCTCCACAGGGCAGGGGTGAAGGTATCACAATCACCATTTGAAGAACACTTCAAAAGCGGAAATATAGAGGCCATACCACAAGATGCAAACCACTCATCAGCAGTAAGAATCAGAAGGCCAGACTGGAATTCTCAAAGAAATACAGAAATGAGCCACAAAAGTTCTGTAACCAAGATTAACCTTCACCAAAGTGATTGAAAGGCCTAAGCATGGAGAAAGAGTGGATCTGCTCATGATCCAAAACATACAAGCTCATCAGTCAAGCATGGTGGAGGTAGTGTCATGGCTTGGGCTTGAAATGGGCTCTCTAATCTTTATTGATGATGTAATTCATGATGGTAGCAGAAGAATGAATTCAGAAGTTTATAGAAACAATCTGTCTTCCAATTTACAGAGAAATGCATCCAATGTAATTGGCAGGAACTTCATCATGCAGGGTGACAATGACCTCCCCCCCAAAAAAAAAAACAAACAAAAAAAACAAAAAAAAACATACAACACAACAAAGGACTATCAGGGGGAAAAAGTGGAACGTTTTAGACTGGCCAAGACCTTAACCCAGTTGAGCATGCATTTCACCTCCTGAAGAGGAGACTGAAGGGAGAAACCCCCCAAAACAAACAACTCTAAGAAGCTGAAATACAAGTATGTGAAAAGCATCACAAAAGAAACAGTTTGGTGATGTCAGTGGGTCACCGACTTGATGCAGTTATTGCAAGCAAGGGATATGCAACCAAATAGAAATTGGATGGTCTACCACCAAAGGTTAATAAAAATTAAAATTAAAAAGTGATATTTTGAGCTCAAACATATTTAAACATGCTTTTTATTTACAAAACACAAAATGATTTTAAGCAGTAAAATTTCAATAGCCCATCAACCATCACAAGAACTCCCGAACCAAAACAGCCCCAAAGCATCAATGATCCATCTCCATATCTTATGGTGGATTTCATGTTATTTTCCTTGTTTGTAGTCCCCTTTTGTTGCCAAACATGCTGATGATGTGCATGACCAAAAAAGTCTGACTCTGGTCTGATCTGACCAGAACATGATATGAAATGATCAAACTGCAATTCGACTAACACTTGGAGGTAAGACTTTCTAAGGAAGGGCTCCTGTCTTCCAACAGTTCCAAGCAGCTTGTTGTTAAACAGCTTATATGGAAATGGTGTTTAACAACTGATTTTGAAACTCAAGGTTCAGCTAATATGTGAAATTCAAAAACTGAGCTGTTATTTCCCTTTGGGTGGTTAGTTCCCTGTGTGGGGGAACAGTGTGCTAATGGGTCCAATTTATGGTAAATTTCTAACCGTTTCATGCATATGAAACTTTTTGTTATGGCCCTAATTGTGTTTAATGGTATTTTTTAACTGCTTTTTTATTGTTTTTATATCCATTACCTGATTTGTGCTCTTTTATGTTGAAAGTTCTTTAGTTTATCACATTGTAATGGATCACAAAAACATTTTACGTGTCTATAACCTCATATCCAGGACATGGAAACAGGACATGCTTAACAACAACAACGACAGAGTTCCTGGGGACTGAGAGCAAATAAGAGCACATACACAGTATGTTTAACAGAAAATACTATTATTTATAAAATGTAGTTCTAATGAGAAAGAGAAATCGTTTCTCCCATCGTGCTGAGTGGACAACTTTTTATAGTGTGCAATGCTTATTTTAAACAAACACTGTATATAAAGTTATCTTTTATATATATAATAAAATTTGAGACAACTCGGACAGGAAGGCTTAAACTACAAACCAAGTTCTGTGAATTGTTTGACATTAATTTGCTTGTTTTTGCTTTTAACTTTCTTTAATGAAACATATTAGGAAAAGCGCAAGGTTCTACAAACCTAAGAGAATCAGCACTGATGATTAGGAGCATAATATGTTAACCCAGCACTGCAAAAGACGTGAGCAAGTTAGCTTTGTCATGAGCCACTGTTTTACATGTGCTTTACTCGTGTGAAAATGGGGCATGAGCTTGATGCAAATCAGCCACAACGGATGCAGATCAGGCAGCAAGTTCAGCTTGTTGTAATAAAACAAAAAATGCTTGATTCTGACTCCACATCAAGCATTCCAATAACAGTACTAAAGCAGTACCACAGAGAAAACCGACAGTGGAAAATAATTGAAAATGCATAAAAAAATATTGAAAAATAATTTCAGAAATTAAAACATGCACATGAACCATATGTATGTTTTCAATAAAAACTGAGATCAAACATTTAGCAAAAATTGTTACATATGATGTGCTTTGAGACGGAGTATGCACCTGTCTTTGTGCAGTGTGTGTATGTGTGTGTGTATTTTTCCAGCTCACTGTGGTGTGTTTACCGGCTTCACACAATAGCTGACTCTGATTGGTTATAGTGCTGGAGTTTCTGTTTGGCCTCAAGTCACCTGACAAAGAGTTTTTCCTTTTCGTTGGCAGGCTGTTGCTTACACCAGTTTTAGTGATTGTGGCTAATTTATAGCTCACACACAAGTAAATACTACTACATTACACTACAGAACATTCTGAACACAGAGTGTTTTGAGTACAATGATGAAATTATTCATATTGAATATCACGTGTGCAATGTCCACAGGTCACCTGACTACGTTCTCCTGTTATTAATATGGAAACATACTGTATGATCAGGGAATATCATAGTCTTTTAAGGACAACAATACACCTTCTATATGATCCTTTTACAAATTGGTACAGAAGAGCACCGGAGAGCACTGGTCAAAAAATGCTTTATATGTTAAAATTTTAACTTTGGTGGCATTCATAATAAATATAGTTAACTGATGTTACCTACTGTATATACTTTTCTAATGTCAGAATGTTAGAACATATGTTAAAAGATTTTACTTTATATTAATGAACTCAAAATTTTCTACATTTACCTTTACAGAAAGCGAGGGAGCCCGCGCACGTTCACGAGAGCACGTGAGATAGGGAGCTTCTAAGCAATTAATACTGAAGAGTTCAAAACACCTGCGTAGATCACTCCATTGGTTCATTGGCTCATCTCTCATACTTATTGGGGGGAAAATATATTGCATAAGCCTAGTAGTATTGTACCAATTTCAGTAATTAGACACAGTGACACCTTTGCAGTGCCACTATCCTGTTCAGCCCTAGTTTCCAGTCCAAATATTATCCAATTAACAAAGTTTAATAAATATTCACCTCATGTCACATTAAACAAGGCCTGCAAACTACCAGCCCTAGTCAATTATTCAGCTCAAGGTAAGATCTCAAGATCTAGCAACATTGAACAACTTGAAAGTGTCGGTGATGATCAGTGATAAAAGCGGTGTCATCATTTTAACCACAATGTTTAAGGTCCACTAAGCCAGCTGTGCCCTATCACGCGACAACCACTAACCGGGGAGGGTGAAGGTAAACATGTGCTTCCTCTGAGACACGTGAAGCCAACCTCCGCAACTTTTCAAACTGCTGCTCAGACAGCGATGACACAAGGCAGCGTAACACACTCGGAGGGAAGTGCTATCTGCCCTCTCTTACATATATGAGCTCACAGACTCCCACGATTGGCTAGTGTCCCTGTTATTGACACTGAAGAGACAGTACGCCATCCCTCCCACCCAGAGAGCACGGCCTATATTGCTCTCTTGGACTCCCGGCCACGGATAGATGTGGCATAGTTGGGATTCAAACTCACCATCCCCTGAAGGTTCTGTTTTGCGACACTCTGGAGCCACCTTTTTGTATTTTGTATCTTCAATTCAAATTATAAATTTTTTGTCAAAATGTGGTGCTTTTATAATCTTTTCCTAAAAAACCAAAAACATCATTTTTGGCAGAAAGATATTGTTGTTGGCTGAAATTTCAGTCCATCCCTAATTTAAAGCCCAATCATACCCATCATATCTTAACAAGAATGTAAAATGCACGTAACGTTCTACAATAGAATATTTCACCGATGTGCTCATTGTGTCAGGAACAAAACACGACGGGGCAGGCATGCCCTGAAGCAACGAGCTATATACAGTCATGCCTTCAATGCCCTCTTCTTTTCTCTCTCTCTTGAAGTTAACATAAAAACTTCCATCCATCCATCCATTTTCTGTACCGCTTATCCTACACAGGGTCACGGGGGTGCCTGGAGCCTATCCCAGGGGACTTGGGGCACAAGGCAGGGGGATACCCTGGACAGGCTGCCAACCCATCACAGGGCACAATCACACACATTCACACACTACAGACAATTTGGAAATGTCAATCATCCTACAGCGCATGTCTTTGGACTGAGGGAGGAAACCGGAGTGCCTGGAGGAAACCCCCGAAGCACATGCAAACTCCGTGCACACAGGGTGGAGGCAGGAATTGAACCCCCAACCCTGGAGGTGTGAGCTGACACTGGAGACTCCTTCCATAAATGTTAAATAAAGTCTCCTTTTAGACATTTTTTCTTTGTTAAATAACAATTATTTTTAAAAAAATTCTTTAGATTTATTTATTAGATTATATGGAGTGTCCACAATGCAAGCCCCTGCGAATTAGCTGTCACTATGGAAGTGATAACGTATAACAAATCGCACGTTATATACAGTGGGTATAGAAAAGAATCACCCCCCTTTAAAATAATCACATTTTGTTGCTTTTCAGCCTGAAATGAAGACGGACACAGTTTTTGTTTTATCCAGCTGTATTTACTCAGTGCAACTTATAACATCCAAGTGAAAGATACAACACCAACATGTCAGAAAAAAATTAAAAATAAATAAAAAACAGAATCAGAGTTGGAAAAAGGATCACCCCCCTCCTAAAAATGACTTGTAAACTCAATCAGGTGTAGCTAATCACCTTCTCAATGGCACACAAAGCCATTTGACTTTCAACTGTGATCAGCCGTGGTCATTTTGATTAGCTCAGCATGAAAAGAGCTTTCCTGGAGCATTTTGTAGTGCAACTGAAGCAAACAATCAACTATGGGTGGCAAGGCACTGTCAAAAGATCTCCAGGATAAAGTTGTGGACAGGCACAAGTCAGGAGTTGGATACAAAAAAGTTTCAAAGGCTTTATCAATGCCTAGAAACACAGTGAAGTCTATTATTAAGAAGTGGAAGGTATTTGGTACAACACAGACCCTCCCTGGATCAGGACGTTGCTCCAAACTGGATGAAAAAGCCAGGAGGAAACTGGTCAGAGAGGCTACCAAGAGGCCTACAGCAACTCTGAAGCAGTTGCAGGAATTTATGACAAAGAGTGGTCATTGTGTGCATGTGACAACAATATCACAAATTCTCCACAAATGTGGCTTGTATGGGAGGGTTGCAAGAAAAAAGCCACCCATGACTGAGTTTTGCCAAAACGCACCTTGAAGATTCTGAGGCCACATGGATAAAGGTGTTATGGGCAGATGAGACTAAAATTGAATTATTTGGCCTCAACACCAAACGATATGTCTGGCGGAAATCCAATACAGCTCACCATCCAAATAACACCATTCCTACAGTAAAGCATGGAGGTGATAATATCCTGTTACGGGGGTGTTTCTCTGCAGCAGGGACTGGAGCACTTCTCAGGATAGAAGGAAAATGGATGGGGCAAAATACCATCAAATTCTTGAGGAAAATCTGCTGCCTTCTGCCAGAAAGTTGTCAATGGGAAGAAGATTTAACTTCCAACATGACAATGAAACAAAGCACACAGCAAAACTGACCACACAGTGGTTGAAGGAGAAAAAGGTGAAAATCTGTGGAATGACTTGGAAGACTGTAGTCCACAAACGGTCACCATCAAATTTAACTGAACTTGAGCAATTCTGCAAAGAAGAGTGGGCAAATATTGCAAAGTCTAGATGTGCAAAGTTAGTAGAGACATATCCCAACAGACTAAAGGCTGTAATTAAAGCAAAAGGTGGTTCAACAAAATACTGACACAAGGGGGTGATCCTTTTTCCAACTCAGTGATTCTGTTTTTAATTTTTTTTTTTTCCCCTGACATGTTGGTGTTATATTTTTCACTTGGAAAGGAGTGCTACATGTAGAATTGGCACAGGTGACAGAGTCATGATAGGGAGGCTCTGTAGTGTGGGAGGTGGGTAAACATCCCCCGAATGGCACAACCATGCTGTGGGACAAACGTATAAATTTTGGACATTTTTGATGGCGCAGTGAGTCCTTGGTTATTCTACAACCATGCTGTGCTCACGTTCAGGAGTGCTGGCTGAGGCCAAAACCCGCAGCACTCACACATTCCAGCTCTGAGTCAGCCTGGCAGCACCGGGCACCGCACTCCATGTGAACTGTTTCACAAACAATGCTTGTGGTGAGCACAATAAGCGTGTCGCAGGCCTGTATCGCAGCATTCGCTCATAATATTTACCCTGCGAGCTGTAAATCCCACCTAAGCCTGCTTCCAAACACATGGGTACTATGGGTCGGTGTGGAAGCAGTCTGGAAGTGGGTAAGAATGTAGACAAACTGTGTTTACAGTGCATGTGGCTCCACGGTGCGCACACCACACCACCTGCCCGAAACGTGTCATAGCCTTTTCTAGCGCAAGACAACAGGGCAAACGTGACAAAGCAGAAAAAGATCCCCAACCACTTCACACAGATCTATGAAGAGCTGACAGTGGTGAACTAAAGGAGTCATTTATCCAAGGAAAACAGCTCTAGCCTATAGCTATTTGCACATTAAACACACACACACAAAAGCCCCAAAAGCTATATTTAATAAGCCAATCTCAAACTTCATCATGTGACATCACTAGCTTTTCTTTTTTTCACTTCACTGGCTTAGAGTATTGCTTTGCCTAAAATAAAAGCTTAATTCCCTAATTCATCTTCAGTAACCTTTATCCTGGTTAGGGTTGTGGTGGATGTGGAGCCTATCCCGGAGACACTGAGCACAAGGCAGGGATACACCCTTCACACCTAGGAGCAATTTACACTCACCAATCCACCTACTGCAGGGATTCCCATAATTTTTTGGACAAATGATCCCAAATAGACCTTATTGATGAATTTTCTGCAAACTGTTGTTTTGCCTGACTGTTGTTCCACTGACTCAGAGTCACTCATTCTTATTGCTGAACTCCTACGCTAGTACAAAGTACTAAAACAGCACCTACAGACTTAATGTGGCTTGTGGATCTGTAACATTTCAAAATAGTAGCAGGTCAAACCTAGTTACAACGATATTCATTGTATTCATTTGTAAATCCCCAATATTGGGGTTGCAACCCACAGTTTAGGAACAGGCATGTGGGTGGAAATCGGATAACTTGGACGAACCTACACGTAAACACAGGAAGAACACGTCAAACTCCACAAAGACGGTAACCTGAGTTAAGGATCAACCCCAAGACGATGGAGATGTGAAGGCAAAGCTACCTGTTGTGCCGCCAATTGTTAATTACACAGTGTAATAGTTTATCAACAAGCTAAGCCAACTAAGCTAGCAGGACTGAGGAAATGTCAGCTAGCTTACTAGTTAGTTTAGCTAATATAACCGTTCCAGCAGTAGCTATTACGCTGCATTTGACTAAAGATCTTAACTCGTATCCCAGACCTCTGACTAGGAAAGAAATAAAGAAAATGAGAGAATGAGAAACAGTGTAATGCTTTGTAGAACTGCTAAGGTTAAAAGGCACTATATAAGTGCAGACCATTACTAGTGTTAAATCTATAACACTATACAGATTGCTGTTTCGAGGAAGAAAAATATACACGCATCACAATTAGTTGTTAACAAACTTCAAACATGGAGGCATCCATATTTTTCCCACTTTGGAGCTTGAATGCACAGAGATCGATATTGATGTGATTCCCACTTCCGAGGTAAATCAGATACAGCATTATTAGCTAGCTACGTGTTCTTCGAAGCTAGCTAACATTAAGCACTGTTTGTTTGTGTAGTTAAAACTGGTAGCCAGGTCTGCTATCAGGCAGGCTAACATTAGGTAACTGATTCTATTGGCAACTACCAAATTGGGTGTAAACAGTATACAAAAAATAATGACCTAGTAATAACCTTCGATTAACAATTACAAAAGATTCTTACTGTTACTGACAACAGATCAGAATTTACTTTCGCCGACCCTGATGGTTGGGGTCTGTGATATTTTTTTGTTACGGTATTATATTATAACATTATAGTTATTAGGGCATGTTTGCCTCGCACCTCCGGGTTTGGGGGTTCAAATCCCGCCTCCACCCTGTGTGCGTGGAGTTTACATGTTCTCCCCGTATTCTGGGGTTTACTCTGGTTTCTTCCCCCAGTCCAAATACATTGTTTCTAAATTGTTTGAATATGTGTGCGATTGTGCCCGGCGATGGGTTGGCACCCCATCTATCCTTGTGCCCCGAGTTCCCTGGGATAGGCTCCAGACTCCCCCATGACCCTGTGGAGGATAAGCGGTATGGAAAATAGATGGATGGATTATAGTTATTAGCTTACTTGACTAGTCACTTGATGTCACTTAATACCTAATGTGTTCTCAGAGTAGAAAGTTCAGGAATGAAAAGCTTTATGAATCCAATAACATTTATATATTTACATTTATGGCATTTGGCAGACACCCTTATCCAGAGCGACTTACATCTTTATTTCATTTATACATCTGAGCAGTTGAGGGTTAAGGGCCTTGCTCAAGGGCCCAACAATGGCAGCTTGGCAGGTTTGAACTCATGACCTTCCGATCAATAGCCCAATGTCTTAACCACTGAGCTACCACTGCCCAATAAATAGCCAAGATGTTGTTCACTTATAAATAATGAGCCTAATATTTTCATAATATGAATCAAATTAAAGGGGTCCCTGGCTGCAAAAAGTAAACCATTACCAGTACCAGCAAATATGAAGCCCACTGCTTAAGGAGGGAAATTTTGTGGAATTTACTAACTAAAGTGTCACTGATTAGAAAGAGGGTGCAACATTCTGCTGAGTGTCTCTTCTGACGGATCACGCTAATCAAAAAACACACCAGGAATGTTTCATTCTCCTCTGAACTGGCAAGCGTAGCCTTTTCTAAAATACTACACTCGCATTCGGTGCTCGCTCGCTCGCTCTCTCTCTCTGCACTGCTCAGAAAGCGTTAATCACTACTGATTTAGCAAACGCGCTGCGCTTTGACCAACGGTGCAGAATATCAGTTTCGCATTAGTGTCTAGAGTGTATAGGCTTGCGTAGAGCTGCACTCTTTTTAATCTTAAGTGTATTTACTCTCAGGGCTTGACTGAACTCCATGGGTAAACGCACGGGTTCTCTTTGTCAAAGTTACCACATCCATGTCATTCAGCTGACCTTAAAAAGTTACGCCATTGCACTGCAGCACTGTTTCACTGTCACCAGTGGCGACATCAAGCAGCAAAAGACTTTGGCGTAGGAGAGAATTTTATTTTGCTTTTTAAATGAATACCATGTACTTCTATGGAAACTGAAACCCAAACACAAACCCACTATCTGTAACTGTGCTACAACTGTATCTGTAATGGGATTTAATACCCTAAGGGTTTTTTTTTTTTTTAGGGATTTTCCCTGCTGAAAAATAAAGCTGGTAGATAATCTTTGCCACCTACTAAGTGCTGGTGGAAAGGAAACCATTTCTGAATCACTGCTAGTAATGCTACTGGATATTATAAGAAAATAATACAACACTAAAGCAATGAGATGATAACTCTCCGACATGTATTGATCAATTAAGTCCAGTATTAACGAAGCTGGAAAATAACTACTTGCTTGACCAGCTCAGCCTGTGTTTTGGTAGCTGGGATCTGTGATCAGGATTTTACAGAAGGGTTACACAGGTGAGTGGAAAAAAAAATAATCGAGGATAAGCGTAAAACAATGGCAGGCTGGAGATTTACACGACCCTAAAGCACATCTGCTGCAGCGCGTGTGGACTGAAACACTTGTTAAAAGTGCAGAGGAGATCATTTTTTAAAAGACAACAGCACTCTTGATGTCGAAAGGCTTTATTAGCCCTCGCAATGTTAGCTAACACTGTCTTCTGGGATTTATTGTGAACACTCTGCTTCTGCCACAGGGCTACTGTAATATACCTAATACACCGTGAATGCGTATCCTGAACAGCCATATTATTGATGCTACAGGTTATTATTGGTGCTGGGGTGTCATCATGTATGCTAGTTCTAGCTGGCTAGTATTGTATTATCTTAACAAAGGACACGACTACATATGAAAACTTTTCTCTCCCCCTCCCCCAGAAGAAAAAACGAGTATCGGCAACTTCCTCCCGCTACGAAGCGATCAGATCCACATGCAGAAGCCAGATCTGCATAGCATTAGCATAGCAAGCATAACATCTTAATTAATTCCCCACTAGAGCCGTCTTTTCCAACTGAGTGTGGAATGATGAAGGGAGAAATCTCCACCTTTGTCCAATTGCTGATATTTTCATCTCATGTTTACTCACTGAGTAAGATATCATTACATTTCGGCATTTCTTCTGAATACAACCCTAGGTGGGTAATTATTTATAAACATACATTTATATATATATATATATATATATATATATATATATATATATATATATATATATATATATATATATATATATATATATATATATAAAATGAAAACTGAAGGCTTTTTATAAACCTTTTTTTTTAATCAACAAAAATGAACACTGCTGGAGCGCAGTCTCATTTCCCAACCGTGCACCAACATCCAGCTGCAGTGTGAACCTCTGGTTTAATTAGAAACTAGAACGAGGTGGCTGGTGGGATGGAGGGTGAGGGTGGAGGAGATTAGCTGCGGGCTGACGTGAATGTCGTGATTGATCTGATTCAGATGACATGCACTTCCTTATGTTGAGCTCCAGGATTCTGTATTTCTAAAATATGCATGGCCTACATTCCAGTCTGATTCTAGCTTCAAACCGGTACCCTGTGTTTGAGCTCGCTCTCTCTCTCTCTCTCGCTCTCTCTGCTTTGGCACAGCTCATTATTTGAGCTTGACCCAATTTCCAGGTTCTTCTGCTGCAGCAGCTCAGCTGGTTTTGTAGCAACACAGTCTGACGAAGCTTTCCTGGCACACTCCTTCACAGCCGGGTTCCACGCGATCCTGCACACCTGACCACACCTTTCACACAGGAGTAGCAGAAACTGCTCTTTGTTCATATTGAATCTGGGAGTCAAGAACCTCTGCTTCAGCTTAAATGCTTTTATATTAGATTTAAAAAAAAAAAAATCTTTCGTTTCCTCCACATCAAATATCCGAACAGATGTGTACTCACTGGGCTCCTGAAGATGCTTCAGTTTCAATTTCAGTTTGCTGGTATTCAATTTACTAACCTGCGCAAGCTTTGGAAGATTCTCCTGGATTCTTTTTTTTTTTTTTTTTTTTAATTAATATTGCTTTATATCTGATACCCACCAAATATCATGAAATTCTGATGGAAATCTAATAGGCTTTTAAAAACGTAGGTTATACAAAATAGCTCAAAATCCAATATGGTGCAAGTTTATGGTCCTTGAAACTTTTTGTTCATTGTAAAACAAAGAATCTGGGGGAAAAACATTTTGGCTGTTCAGGAAGTACGGACCAAAACATAAAACATCAGGCTAAGGAGGGTCTCCTCATTGTTTTGAGTACTCTGTACCTTTCTGCCACTTTCTGCCCTCCATGTCATTATAAGGCATGAAAAACATTTACAAAAAAGATATTTTAAAAAAACTTTATATCAGCCAGGTTGTGGTGGATCTGAAGCCTATCCCAGGAACACTGGGCATGACGCAGGAATACACGTTGGATGGGGTGCCAGTCCGTCTCAGTGCAAAAAAAAAAAAAAAAAAAAAAAAAAAAAAAAAAAAAAAAAAGTTCATCTAGAGGCCAATCCACCTTCTGGCATGTTTCAGGGAGATGGGAGGAAACCGGAGAACCAGGAGGGGAACCCACTCAGGCATAAAACTCCACACAGACAGTTTAGGATCGAACCTAAGCTGGGAACAAGAAACTCTAAGATGGTGACGCTACAGACCGCACTACCGACTTATAAATGAAACAATTAATAAACAAAAGGCGAATAAAACAAAACCCTCATAACACTTTTCAATTCAAAATCTCAATTAAGCAGGAAGAGTTACTGAATGGCCATGTGGATGGGCCCCAAAAAAGGAAATTAAAAATTATAAAGCTTAAATACTCTCTATCTTTTGGTTATAAAGTCATAAATATAATATCTATAATAACATTTCAATGTCCATCAATCATAGCATGGGCTAAAAAATAAATAAATAAATAAATCTTGACTCACAATCATTCCTGCACAGATCTTTGTCAAATCAGATGTCCAGATGTTTAAATATTCGGATCTGCTTCCATGATACGATTTTAAAACAATTCTGTGTGTATCTCGATTTTACATTTTTATAATCTGCATTGTGTGTGTGTGTGTGTGTGTGTGTGTGTGTTTCTCAGCATAATCACTCACACAAAACAAAAAAAAACAACAACACTAGGCTTGATGCATTTCCATTAGTTAGTAAAATGAATTTCAGACTATTTCATAAGATTTACATATCTGAAGGCAGAAAATCCACATTCAAATGTTCAGCATCCCATGTGCTACTTTCAGTCGCTGACCGAGAAACTCTACTGAAATTTTTCACTAGTCTTTTCAGCCATGTAACCCTTAGCACCGGATGTACTGTAATAAAACGGCTGTGAATCACTGTGCTGCTTGATTTTCATGATTTTGTCCATTCATATTCATTTTCTAACTAAATCTCACAAAATGAAGAAAGTATGTGCCGTAAAAGTGTAAAAAAAAAAAAAAAAAGAGTCAGTCTTTTTCTGTGACTCTTAAAACGCATATAGTTATGCTACATCCCATGTAGTAAACAGAAACAGTTAGCAGAAAGCCTTTTGGGTCTCACAGTGAATTACATTTGTGTCAAAAGGAGTGAAAGTTGGTGTAATGTTAATTAAATCTCATTAAAGTGAAAGTGAAAGTGACATGTGAAGGCCAATGTATGGTAACCCATACTTGGAATTTGTCCTCTGCATTTAACCCATCCAAGTTAGTGCACACACATTAGGAGTTGTGAGTAGTGAACACACACACTACAAACCGTGAACACACCCGGAGCAGTGGGCAGCCATTTTTGCTGCGGCGCCCGGGGAGCGGTTGAGGGTTAAGGGCCTTGCTCAAGTGCCCAACGGTGGCAGCCCGGCGGTGCTGGGATTTGAACTCACGACGCTTGAATGAATTATTTATTCACCCACAGTTGTGTTCCTGATGAAGTTTCTACTACGATCCATGGCAGGGTTAGGTACAGTTTTTATGAGAATGACTTCAATCTCTCCTGTATTCTCCTCTTTTGACCCAGTTCAACCGTATAGGCGACTTCATCACACTGAGTGTCTATTGGATGACTGTTCCAGTCTTAATCCCCACAAACAAGAGGACTACCATCAGTCTGTTCAATTCCTGACACTGTTCTTTATCCTGCTCTATCAAAACAAGGGCTGTTGCCACATTTGTCATGAATATTTCTTTACCTCAGTATCATACTGTTCTAGCTGGGTTTTTAGAAACTTGTAATACTAAGGTCGTGACTTATTTATCATTAGAGATTTTTTAAGATTGTGGAGGGCTTAGTGTTCCAGTAGGGGCAGTGCTGATACCAGTATTCTTCAGTTTTGTAATTTGAACATGGACACCACAAAAAAGGAATTTCAAGAAAGTAAGACAGCCTTGTTTCTGGGAAATAAGTCTTATTTTTTGTGTAAAAAGAAAAAAAAAATCTTGTCTAGCATGTTTTGCATTAGAAAGGTAATCTCATTTTAAGAAAATATATCTAACTTTGTCTTAATAAGGTCTTCCAGCAAATATTAAGCTAGACCAGTAACCAGTAACAAGCTATAACAATGGTTTGCATAATAATCCAGCAGAGGAATACAATTGTTTTATTTATTTTAAGAGTAGGACCACTTGAACAACTTTTACACGAATTTTTCAACGAAGCAGCTGTGTGTCATGGTTATACTGTAATCCACACTGAACTACATTACCCATCAGCCCCAGCATGTCACATGACCATGTCACACGTCCCACTGATCACTCACACCTGTTCTGTGTTACCCCTAATAAGTATCCCTATAGAAGTTCTGGTTTTTCAGCACCTAATTGTCAAACTTTTGTTGTCGTTGTGTTTGTGTTGTCGTGTGCCACAGCCGCGCTCATAGTGCGCATGTTTTTGCCTTGTGTCCATTGTTACTTTTATGGTTCTTGTTTTCACAGTTTTGGCTGTTTGTTTTGTACTTTATTCAATAAAAAAATCTGCACTTGCATCCGCTGCCTTTTACAATCCCTGACACTATGCACGAGTTTTTTCCTGTTTTAGTAAAAATGCTAAAAATAACATGTTTATTGGCGCCTTAATTTAAGATAAACTCACTTATTTTTATTATGCTGTTTGAAGAAATTGTGTCTTGTTGTGAGCTTTTTCCCCCCGGCTAATTATTAATCTTAGACTAAGGGGTAAATTCTTAAAGTCAGCTCAATCAAGAGGCCAAAATACTCATTTTAAGTAAGTCTATCTTGAATAACTGAGTGTTCATTGCTTGTAATAAGCAAAGCTTGCTTAAATGTTGGCATTTTTGTCTAGTTTTAAGATCCAATAGCATTTTTAGTGACTAGATATTTATGCTATTTTCAAGAATTCTTAGTCAGTTTTGCTTACCCCATTGGCAGATTTTTCTTTGCTTGATTTTAGTACACTTTAACTAGATTTAAGTGTCTTGCTTGTTTCAAGAAAGGCATTTTTTGCAGTGAAATTTAAATACGAAAACATGGCAGAATTCCACATTTCTAAAGATCATTTCATTTTCAGCTTGCTTGAACTTGCATGTTTGATTTTAACTTATCTCATGACTCCTTTGACAAGTCATGATTGTGCCCTACAGGCAGAAACCCCTGTGTTTTACAGATCATTTTACGCAAACATTAATGCTGCGTTCAACTCAACGTTGCAACTTGTAATTTCCCACCTCAAACCAGTAAAAGCCAAAGAAAACACCCCATCAACTTGAAATTCCAACTCGTCAACTTAAGGTAGTCTTCTCAACTGCGAGTTCCTTCCCCGTTTATGGAGTGATGCCAAATTAACATGGCTGCCCACAGCGTCAGAAATAAACAAAGTAGCACTTCTTACCTTTAAACGATTTATGCTGTATATACAAGTACTTGCTTTAGATCTGAGTATACAGATTGGTTTGAGGAGGAAAATATACATCACTCCAGTTAGCTGGCTAGCTTTCGAGGCATCAGACATGCTGAGGTGGAAAATGACATCATCCCGCCCTGCAAATTATTACTTACAAGGCAAGTCGAACGCAGCATAAATTACCATTTCAGCTCCAGTAGTCAATTCTCTGAGGTTATTTTTATGTACAAGGTCAATAGGATTACCACAATTTCTGCATAGTTTCTTTCAATTTGTTAAAGATTTTGTGCAAGTGGAAATATTCTTGTGAATTTGTTTTGAGCAAATGTATCATGCTAGGTTGATCAGTGGATCATTTAATTTTTCAAAAAAAACAAACAATATTAGGAAACATGACTAACATATCACCTTGGTTCATTATGTTGGCTGTTTTTATTCCTGTGGTTCTTTATTTGTCAGTCAGTATTGTTATTTGATGTTGTTTCAGTTGTTTTCAAGACATTTTGGTCGATATATGAATATAGAAGATGAAACACACACGTTTTTGGGTCTAAATTCAATGTTTTGTTTTACCAGAAATGAATATGTAAAATTTAAAAAAAAAAAAAAGAATAACAACCTATAACAAAATTAGTCTTAATCAAGCATGGAAAGTAGAAATTTCATTTTGCTTGACAGATAACAGGTTCATCCTACTGCACTGACTCACAACAATGATTTCTGTTCTATATGAAAGCTCCTGTAAAAGTCTGATATAATATCTGGCTGACTTACTGGTAATAGTGATAATGATTAAGATAAATGGTTCTTTATTAGTGCCTCGTTCTCAACTTGGAGGCCATGCTTGAAGGTGGACTTTCATTTCCTCCACCGACTGTCAACAAGTGAAATCTCTGGTTGTTGTGAATATAACCCGTATCAGAAGAATCCAACAAAAACAACAAGGAATTCCGCTATGCCACATTGCTTTACTCGGAGTCAAACCCTGGAGAATCTGGATCGAGCGCTGCAGGGGTCATTGTTTTTTGCGACTTCTTGGTAAAAAGCCAAAAAGGATCATGCACCATGAACAATAAAACGATATTATGCAAGTGCGATCTAGGCCGATAGCAAGTTTTAACAGGAAGAGGCAAAACTCTGCACCTTCGAGCCTTCATCACAGCTCGAATTCACTCACCGTCCCTCAAGATACAAGGAAGACCTGCATCAATACTCTTGTCTGGCACTGGTACTCAGGTGGTGGAATAAACTGTGGAGAAGTCGGTGCACGATATAAAAAATACAATGCAAAATGATAGGATGTGCTGGATCAAGTGCTATTTTATAACCTACCGATTAACAAGGATGAATTGAACAACTATATTGTTCAATTTAACCAAATTTGCAGTGAGTACTAAGAGTGTGAACTAAGAACTAGAAACTAGGACTATTCATACAGTGACATATCGTACACTATAAGGCCAAACGTTTTTGGACACCTGACCGTCACATCCAAATGTGGATCCTCCCTAAACTGTTGCCAAAGTCGGAAGCACACAATTATCTAGAATGTCTTTGTATGCTGGAGAATTACAATTTCCCTTCGCTGGAACTAAATGGCCCAAACCTGTTCCAGCATAACAATGCCCCTGTGCACAAAGTGAGCTCCAGGAAGACATGCTTTGCCGACGTTGGTGTGGAAGAACTGGAGTGGCCTGCACAGAGCCCTGACCTCAACACCACTGAATACCTTTGGGTTGAATTGAAACGCTGACTGTGCCCTACATCAGTGCCTGACCTGACTAATGCTCTTGTGGCTGGATAAACACAAATCCCCACAGCCATGCTCCAAAATCTAGCAGAAAGCCTTCTCAGCAGCAAAGGGTGGCCCAACTCCATATGGTTTTGGAATGGGATGTTCAGCAAGCACATCTGGTTGTGATGGTCAGGTGTCCACATATTGTTGGCCATATAGTGTATATCAGTGGTCACCAACCCTGTTCCTGGAGATCTACTTGGGTTACATTTGACAACAAAGAAAAGAAACGCTATTTCCGTCTTCAGTTCGCATTTTCTATCCTTGATTTTGTTCAGGCTTAAAGGCTAGTGCAGTGGTCACCAACCCTCTTCTTTGAGATCTACCTTCCTGCTGGTTTCATCTCCAACCAAAATCTAACACACCTGTTTTAGCTGATCATGAACGTCTTAAGGCAGTGATTACATGGTCAGGTGGGCACGATTATGGTTGGAGTTCCAGGAAGTC
This sequence comes from Cranoglanis bouderius, assembly GCA_023630585.1. Taxonomy (NCBI): domain Eukaryota; kingdom Metazoa; phylum Chordata; class Actinopteri; order Siluriformes; family Cranoglanididae; genus Cranoglanis; species Cranoglanis bouderius. The sequence continues at coordinate 8,368,074 of CM042548.1, read as the reverse complement.
TTCAGGAAGGTAGATCTCCAGGAACAGTGTTGGTGACCACTTGGCTAGTGCTTGTGTTTAAAGTCTGTAATCTAGACGCTACTGAAAAACACCACCATGGATGGTTCTACTCAAGAAAATCTGGCAAGCTCAGAGGTGCAAACTTAACGCATATTTGCATATTCTGAATGGCTCATTCAGAAAATCGACTCATGCAGGTGTGTTACTCATCTTTAAATTCCCCAGGGTAAATACTGAAGCAAATATTGAAATGAGCAGTACATGTAAAAATCCTCAACCATGCTGTTTTGTTGCTGTACTAACTCATTGCACTAACTCAAGTTTGACACTATTCGTAAATCCTGACCTATTTGTACTAGGATGAGGATATGTTTATGACTGAGACTACAAAGCACTTCCGTAAATCGTTTTGCATAATGACGTCCGCCGAATGCTGTAAATGTAAACTCAAAGTGCTTTCCATCCTGCTAGCGAACTTTGAAAGATAGAGTTGAGTCTTTTTGAGAGGTTGCGTAACGTAACTGTATATTCAGTTTGTAATGAAAATCATGACTAATGAGAGCACATGGAGCAGACAGCAAACCGATTGCTTATTTGGCCGTGACGGCTGCTCACACTCTCCGTGTTTAGTCTCGTCTTCGCGTCTGCTCCGTTCTAACCTCGAACGTTATCATCTACGATAAACACGTTGGCACGCGTCGAGTCCGACGTTGTGAAAGATGATAAATGCTGGAGCCATATTTGGGCCGAGTCTAGTGAGATTAATGAAGTTATATTGTGGTGTTTCTGGTTAATAAAATAACTATTTTAACAAAGGCTTTCACCTTTTTCTGTTAGCACAATGCTCTCTTTAGACAGAAACTGAACATTTTGCAACATTTAGCTGTGCATGTAGTTTCATTTTTCTCTGCACTACTTTCACTTTCTCCTTTACAACAAAGGGAGTTTTTAATGCAGCAATAGAAAGAAGAAAAGCAAAAAAAACCAAAAACACTTCTGACTGCTACTTAGCTAGCAGGAAAAAAATACTTCTGGATTAGGAAAGCTTTTATACGGCTACATTGTATTATTTATAACATGATCAAGCGAAATCTAAGAGCCACTTACCAAAAATTTCCCCATTTTTGGCATACTCTGTCACCAAGTAGAGCATATTCTTGGTCTCCATGACCTGTGCAAGAACAAAGAACATTTTCAATATTCAGACTCTACTGCTATATGTTTACACTACACACGCAATCCCTTCCTTCTGCCTTGCGCCAGCTGATCCGATTGAATGAGAAAAGGCAAACAAAGCGCACGGCAAGTGCACGAGGTGCGTAAAAATGTACAAACAGTTTAGGGCCTTGTGTTGTCTTGCGTTGCAGCAGGATTCATGCCTCTCCGTTAGCGCTACAATGGTGTAGGCATGAATCAGACTGGTTGCTTGGTACTCTGCTCCATTGTAAGCTTGATTCATAGTGCCATGACCGAGACGGCGATATGTGGGAGGACTCCAAAATTAGCCGAAGAAAACAAAGAGATGAATACGGCTAAAAAAAATATTTTTTTTTAAAAAGTAGGAGGCAGAGAGGATCTATTATAAATCAGATGCACACAGCCAATCATAGACACACAAGGGAGCTACTGATACAGATTCTGATACTCGTTCATTCATTTGTACTGGCATTTATTTGTATGACTTAACACTTGAATTTCAGGTGACGTTTTAAATACAATAAGCTGTTGGCTACTATACCACAGCACCGTTGAATGTTCTGATTGGTCATAAGGTGTTGATTAATGTTCTATTACAGCATAGCTCGGACAGAACTACCAGCCTTATACAGGGACTTCTTAAGTTTTTAAACACATGATGGAGGGCTTTGCGGTTCCTCTGTAACATAAGCTCTAATGGTTAGAAACTGTATACAGAAGCTATAACACAAGTGATGACAGGAACATTACACAATGTTTAACATACCAATAAACAAATAAAAAGTATAGTGTCATTCGTTAATTACAAAAATTTTTAATCTCTGGCAGATTGTTGTGGGATATAACACAGGATAAAACACTTCGCAATGCGCTGTCATTGGAAAACAATCAACTTCAGGGTTCTGCCAGTAACTGAGTAACCCTGTCCATGATCATTTTCCTATAGCAGCAAGCACTGTTGAGTTTTATTCCTCACATCCGACAAACAAATCATGCCCTACTGTCGTTTTTCTTGCCTAGACATTGTCTTCTGGAGATTTTCATAACACGCTGACCACGAAGTACTTCTGATCCAAGTCAGCTGCCAAATATGCAAATCTCTGGAAACCACTTGAATCATCTCATGTAAATTAGATTACAAAAATTGTCCTGCCGGTGTTCTACGTGACAAACCACTAAGGCAGTGTTTAGTCAAATCGGCTTGAATTATAAAGACATAATATTATTCAAACCCATCACCACACAATTACATCACAGATAAATAAAGAATATTGGAAAGAATATAACGTCTGGGAATCAAACTTAACTAAGCTGCATGGGTCTTTCTCGTTGAGAACTCCATACACATATTAAGCCACAGATAACTTTTTACATATGTGTGGACTTGCTGTGGACTTTGCTTATGTGCCTAAAGCATTTCATTATGCGTTCCATATTGTTCATACATGGCAAGCTCGGAGTGAGTGTATTTGTGTGTGGAGCCTGGTTTCAGGGCTGTGGGAAGCTGGGGGTTTAAGATGACACAGCTCGAGCCTGCCGTGCTGCCCTCTGTTTATGTGGCCCGAGAGGAAATGACTAATTGACCCATGCAGCCTGAATGGAAGAGCTGTTGGAAATAATGATACACAGCGATTACGTGACCGCATTTGGACCGGTTGTATAATAATGAAGCGCTGTTCACATTCCCTACAACTGAAGCGACCCACAATCTTACACAACGGGGCTGTGAGGTCACTCCGAGAGAAGGATTATCCATTGACTCGGTCCTGATATGTTAAACATCATCGGCTTATCGTAAAATGTGACGCGGCCTGATAAAACAAGTGGGATCAAACAAGTTACCTGGTACAGCTTAATGATGTGTGGGTGGTCCAGCATTTTCATGATCTTCACCTCGCGATAGATCTTCTCCAGGTTTACCGAGTCCAGCTGGGTCTTGTCTATGATCTTTATGGCCACCTGTTGAAGGGCACAGGAGCACTCTATAGTTAGAGGACGGCCGAACGCCCAGGGCTGCAGTCTATGTGTGTGTTGACGAGCCTCTGAGCTGTGTGTGAAGGGCTCAGATCCAGTTCTCACATGCCCTTGTGAAGTCAGATCACACGAGAGAGGAGATGACAGACACCTATCTGCCGGGCCTGTTTAAATAACTTTAGTGTTTCAAATCATTTCCTCAGGCTAAAGACTGCTGATCGGGGACGTGCTGAAGATTAAAGAAGGTTACGTCTCCATAAACACTACTCGTTTTAATGTTCTGGTGTTGCCTGAGTGATTAATTCATCTCTGCTTCATTTGAAAGGAAAAGGAGAATAAGCTCTCGACGAGTGCGACCTCATCAAAGAGACAAATGAATCGTCCTGGAGGGCTGAGTGCTTTCTCTAGCATGTCAGTGCTTAACATTTTCACTAGAAAACCTGTCCTAATCACATTTCATCGAATCTGTCAGTTTGTGCATGTCATCACTAGTGGTAAGCGGGGTGGCTTGTCCAGCCGACCACTGAATGACCTCAGGGTTCACGGACAAAGCTGACGCCTTGCACGGAGCGACAAACGCTTCTGATTGTGAACTGCAGCATTCAGGTCACATCGGGAAATTTGTCAATTACGTACAACATTCTTACATTCCTCTTAATTGTGATCATTCCCTAATGTTTTCTCTCTCTCTCTCTGTCTCTCTCCACTGCCGACGTGATTCTTGCAGTGTCCTCTGAAACCCTGATGGATATCATGAGCACGTTGCTGTTATCAAACAAAAATAAATAAAATCAAATCTGTCTGTGGGCCACTGTGAAAAAGACTGGAGATAAAAAAAAAAAAAGGTCTCAGCTACCAGTGAGGGCTTGTTGATGAATTTGGACAAAACAGCAGCTATTATCACAAAATCACACTTACGCAACCGCCACACAATTCAACAGCAGGCACCACATGTCCACACGCTCCACGGTCTTTATCGCTTTTGCAATAATAAATAGCAGGATTGTATATTTTATACAAGGCCCTTTCCCCCCCCCCATACTCTGCTTTACATATTTCCCAATTCGATCAGTTGGACGTACACATGAACACAGGACACACGTATTGTTCATATACGCTTCCAGAAGAAGCTTGCACAGTTAGAGATTTTTTATTTTTATTTTTTATTTTTTACAGATTTCAGTATCAGGTATTGATTGGTATTATGGAAAAGTGGAAATATGGGACAGGCGCGGTGGATATTTCACACCAACTGTTGACTGGGCAATGAATACCAGTCACATGCTGTGCACATTTCAGATTAAAGTGCTGTGCAGGAAACATTGCCAGTGAGATCAATTTTGTTTTCATGTCTAGTAGGATTTGCTACAAGTGTGGTTTCGAGTAGAGAAGCTGCAAAGAAAAGAAAAGAAAAAGAGAGAGAGAGAGAGAGAGAGAGAGAGAGAGAGAGAGAGAAACCCCAGAAAAGTGCACACCAGCATTTAGAGCATTTCCAGAGCACAGAGTTTGGTTACAGATATAAATAATACAGTGTGGATGGTTTATGTTATTATGTGACATTTCGGCTACTAAGTTGCAGCGGAAATCTAGTGTAGTATTAACACAGATATGCATGAAGTTTGCACAGGTATGAACAGGTGTTTCAGTGCTGCAAGTTGTTCTAGTTGTCAGGGCGCTCGAGCTTCTGCACTCACCTCAGTTTTGGTGATTCTGTGTCTCGCGAGTTTGACCACGGCGAAGTTTCCTTTGCCGAGCGTGCGCTCGATGTCGTAGAAGCCCACACGCACCGGCCCGCGGAGCGCCGCTTTCGGCTCACAGTCAGCCATGACCATGCTTTACGGCAGGACACGGAGTGGGGGGAAGAAAGAAAAAAAAAAGAAAAAAAAAAAACTCCAACAGACAGGAGACTTCAGCCTCGAGTCAAAACACTGCGCTGATCGGAACGCACCGACCCGCCAAAAGTAAAAACAAGAACCATGTCTATGAACGAAACGGAATCGCCAGCGCGCGCGCGCGGGGCCACTTTTGACCGCTGCCAGCCACCGTAGCCGAACTAAGGGCGAGAGAAATTTGAGAAAGGGTCTGGGAGAAGTAGTACGACGTGTCACGCCAAAAAAGCGCCCCCCTCCCCTTCTCCACCTCTCGTTTCCCCGATACAATAGAGCTATAATATTTCAGCTCTTATTAGCGCCAGTGCGCGAGCTGAATCGCGGGAGGCATCGTGTTCTCTCTGCTGACGTCCATTGACGTCAGAGCCGAGGGGAAGGGGGGGGGGGGGGGGGGTATTTGTACCGGAGAGGGGCGGGGCTTTGAAGCGCTTCCACACTTCAGTGCCAAACTCGTCGCCACGGCGACCAGAGCCACCGCTTACGTCAAGCAGCAGTGTTGCTCTTCCGAAAGACAGACAGAGAGAGAGAGAGAGAAAATGTTTGCTTTCTAGTTGGATAGCGGTGAACTAATGTCGGCCACAACTTTGTACCAACTTCTCACTGCAAGTGTGACACGCGCTCAAATCGTGATCTCGGATCTCACGATAGTTTGGCCCGAGTTTCTCAGTTAGCTCACAGTTCATTTGCAATATTTAACAACAGGGAAAATAATTCCGCTACACAACCACAACAGGGAACTGAGTGCACTGTTATAATCAGCCTGCGTTCAACCTGCACGCAGTAACAGGCCTCACTGCATATGCAGTCTATAAAAACACCTTCAGTACTGGTGGGTTAAAGGGGAAAAAAAAATCAACCACAACGACTTGTCTGTTAATCTTGAACATTACCCGCAATGCTGTCTGATTCCTGCTGACAGTGGCGCTAGTGCAATTTAGCCTTTGCTTCATTTCTACCTAAGCAGAGCGATGCAGCAGCGCTTTAATCTTTTCATCCGCCGAACTCTCTCGGTTTGGTCAAACTGGTCAAGCATCAACTTTAAAACCACTGACGACATTAATACCGCCATCAGGACCACTGTGTCTGTCACGTTGTAGCCGAGCCGAGTTTCCGCGTCAACTTGCATCATACCGCGCTAATAACTGCGCAAATGCAGCATATATCCGCATTGCATTCTGGAACTTTAAGCTTGACCTTTACTGTCTCCACTACTTCTATGTCAGAATTCTCATTAATTTGATAGTTAACATTGTTTAAAAAAAAAAAAAAATACTGAGTGAGAGTTGCACTTTTTTTTTTTAATGAGCTAATGGCAAATTCCCGACCATTATGCCTTATGTTTGAGATTGTTGAGTTTTCCTATTGAACAGCATTGTAACTGCACTAGCAGCTGATGTCCCCCTGTGACATCATCGCGGCACAAAACTGCAAACTTCTCACCGGAATAATGAAAATACAGCACCAACCAATTAAATGATCACCAGAACTGCTAAACACACCGCAAATATTTCAATATAAATATACCCCCCCCCCCCAGTGGACCTTTCCTTTAAATACAAGTTTGCTCACTTTGTTAGTGTAGAGATTCTCAATCAATAGCATTCATGCAGTGTTACATTTACGATTACGCACTCCACGGTCAGTTCTAACATATGCCTGAAGTTATGTACTGAAAACAATAGTACGATTACATCTTACGCTGCATGCTACCATACTGAATAGTACACAGAATTATAACTGACAGTATAATAATTGACAGTATTGTGTTGAGTATTGTGGGTTTGGCATGCATGTCCCTGCAGGACAGCCTAAAAACACAAGGCCATGACCGTCTGAATAGACGCACACATTCAAACTGACCTTATTAAACAGGGACATCTGCTGGCAAGGCTCATTATTACATTACTAGTTAGTTCAACAGCTCTATATCTTTATTATTATTATTATTATTATTATTATTATTATTATTATTATTATTATTATTATTATTTAGTACTTTTTAACAGTATTTTACAAAATGCAACATCAGTTTTGTAACAGACAATAGTAGTATGTTTAACAAGGCAGAAATATCCAAAACTAATAGCCACAATGCACCAGTAACTTGTTTATTAGTCCTATGGCTAAAATGAATTAAAATGCTATGATGGCATTTAAAACATATGCTTATAAGAACTGATTACTATACAGTCAGCTTCAGATATAATAATGAAAAGAGCTCTGTGTAAAAGTTCATCATTAAATGCTTGCCATACTGTATGTTTAGCTGCAAATATCCTAGCAAGGTGCAAAATGTTGGAAACAGAACACGTTGACAATGTTGTCTTTTTAAAAACGTACTGTGGACACTGTCCAGAACGAATGATAACTGACCTGTTGTAAGATAATACCAACAGCTATGAGAAAATTTGTACGGAAACGGTCAATCATAGTGTAAAAGGTATTAAACACAACCAACAGGATATATTTCCACATATGCACAAATCCTGAACTCGGAAACTCTTATTTGTTATGAACACGAGTTAAAACAGTATGGTGGAATTTGTGGCGATATTTCATTCAGTATAATTTTAAGCACAACAGGAAAAGAATGAAACCCTGACAGTTTTATGCTTTTGCAAAACAGGATTTTTTAGCACTCTAAAATATCCAAGCTAAGCAAAACTGCCATGATTTCGCCTTTGAACTGGTATGCCACTGCAGAATCAACAGAGTCTGAAAAACAAAGTGGACCTCAATAGGAGAGACAGGACAGGACGTTGTTCAGATGGGCAGAAAGGTCAGGGCATTATTGTGCGAGTTTCCTTATGCACTGTCTTCTTCCCGGACACCGGCGTGCACAGAGGAAGTGGCTATGAGGTGATGACACCTTTGTGTTTCTTTGTACTGCCCATTTCAGAGAAGTGGGCTTACTGTCCACCTTGGGGATGAGCATTCACAGGACCCCATGTCCTTCACATTGGGTTAATCTAGATTACATTAAAGTCCAAGCACAGACAATGAAGAAGTTGAGATGAATTTGAGCCAGGTGGGTTAGAAGTCATTCTGGTCCCATCTTCTGGTCCCATCACTGGACAGGTTTAGTATCCATAAATGTCATTATCCACCCATCCTGCCTCCACGGCGGCTGGAGTGCGGCAGGTCTCGTAGATGTCGTTGGTGACAAAGCCAGCGGTATTGCTGGGAATGTTCTCATAGTCAGTTGAACTAAATGTTCTGTTGATTTCTGAGCTCATGTATTCTAGCTGGGGCCTATTCCGGCTGGGACCCTCTTTGGGGGCTGGGCTACTGCTGTTTTTCAGGGCACCAGCAGACACCCATTGACCAGGAACAGCGTAGATGTCATTTTGTTCCTTTCTCCTGAAAAGATATAGTTATTAATCTCACATGTAAATGTCTATGAACGATTTCCAGGGTCTTTGAAACATCTAGTAGTACTAAGTGAAGGTGACTGGACATATGGTATTATCTCAGAAACATCTCACCACTCATCCAAGTTATTTCATTTGAGCAATAAGGTCTGCATACACATTGCAGACTACAGAAGGTCACTAGAATTCATATATTGTATGTTCACATGTATATTCACAGATATTTCTAGCCAGCTAGCTAACATGAGCTAACCTGACAGGATTTCTGAGAGCATTTTCATAATCCATACTACTAATGCTTGCCAGCTAGCTAACATAAGCTAACGAAACAGAATTACCATAGTGACAGATGATGCAGTATTAATAAACGCTATGAACATTACTAGCATTACTAGCTATCACACATAGCACTGTTCACTATATAATCTCTAGGAACTTGCAGCGTGTCATTTTTTTCCCTCTCCACTTTGTAAGCAGCACTCACCTCTCATCCTCCCTAGCGGGTTGGTTTTCTCCCTTGACACGATCTCCTCTGAGTATTCCACATCTGCCACCATCTAGCTGTCTAGCGGGCCTATGCTGCTAGAGTACTTCAATAATTTTCCCTCGCCATACCATGAGCTGTTCACAGCTGAGTCTGTTAAGTTAGCTGTAATTGTGTGTATTACACACAGCTCTGGGGCTGGAGTCAGTCTTCCCAACACACAACGGCTCTCTCTGGAATTCTCCCATTTGTTCATGATACACAAAGGAAAGGTTACCCAGGGAATACACCGTGTGATAGAGTACTTTAAGGCCTGTGAAAGTTGCCAAACTGAAATGGGTGCCTCTGACACCTTCAATCACTTTGACAATAAGCTCTCCTTGCAGGCACTAGTGATCAAATACACTATATGGTCAAAAGTTTGTGGATACCTGACCAATCACACAATGTGTTTGTTGAACATCCCATTCCAGATTTAGTTCCCATTTGCTGTTATGATAACCTCCATTCTTCTGGGAAGACTTTCCACTAGGTTTTGGAGTGTGGCTGTGGGGATTTCGTGGCATTCAGCCACAAGAGCATTAGAGAGGTCAGGCACTGATGTTGGGTGAGGAGGCCTGGGGTGCAATCGGCATTCCAATTTATCCCTAAGTGTCCAGTGGGGCTGAGGTCAGGGCTCTGTGCAGGCCACTTAAGTTCTTCAGCTCCAACCTTGGCAAACCATGTCTTCAGGTAGCTCGCTTTGTGCACAGGGGTATTGTCATGCTAGAACATGTTTAGGCCCCTTAGTTCCAGTGAAGGGGAAACCGTAATGCTACAGCATACAAAGACATCCTATACAATTCTGAGCTTCCAACTTTGAGGGAACAATTTGGAGAACACCCACATATGAGTGTGATGGTCAGGTCTCCCCATACTTTTGGCCATACAGTGTACCTCTGGAGTGATACTGTAGTTGAATATCGGATTTATGCCCAATGTCACATGACCTAATCTTGTGCATGACCTTGCACGCAATCAGTTGATTGTCCTTGCAGGGCTCCATGAAGTGGAGCCTGCAGAGTGTTGCTTGCAGTGCCTGGTACTACAGACAGGCTGAACCCTGCCACTCTACAAGGAGTGCCACTCTACAAGACTCTCCTCCTCCTGGTCACTGTGTACTTTCTCCAGGTTCTACAAGGATAATTTACATCTCCCAGTAATGTAACAATGATAGTCATCTATGAACACCTTTCCAGAGATAAAGCTGCAAGGAACGATGGTATTTATTGCAAATACTGATTCACACATCATTAGCTAACTTTGTTGGAAGGTCTCATCATGCATGGGCTCCCTTGGTGCTCATCTGTAGTTCACAGAACATACGTGAGTAGTGTTAGCTAGCTAACAAGCAGAAAACCTCTTTAAAGGTGTAAACCTACCCTAATCAGAAACGTTTGAAAGGTTTGTTTTTCAGTCCATCTGCTCAAAGGTATACCCACTGGACTGCGATCAACGGACAGAGCCTTATTGTTTGGAAGGGTGAAATGGCTTTAAGATCCAGTCTACTTGACTTCACTTAGCATACATGAGTTATCTTGTTTGTTTTTTAAGTTTTCACTCACTTCCTAGCCATGACTCTATAACAGAGGATCCCAGAGACCACCAGTATAATCAAAAGCAGTGCAGGTACAGTAGCCAGGAGGATGTAGGAAACATTGATGGCTTCATCTGAAAGAGACACTGAGAAAAGGATGGCATCAGCTATACAAAGTTGTTTTACTCATTTCAGGCCAAAAAAGAATGCCATAAACTGGTCAAATAAGTTACCTGATGATTCAGAAAATCCTGTGTTTATCTTTTCATCATTTGGCGTGACAGGAAGTTGTTTGAGAGTTACTGCTGGTACAATTACATGCAGACATTCAGCATTTTTAGATCCCATCCCATTAGATCCCATATGTTGTGCAAGCTCGTTATATAGAGTTATATACAGTGTGTTAAGTACGCTCACCGTCCACTTTATTAGGAACACCTGTACACTCGCAAATTCATGCAGTTGTCTAATCAATCAATCATGTGGCAGCAGCGCAATGCAGAAATCCTGCAGATACAGGTCAAGTGCTTCAAGTAATGTTAACATCAAACATCAGAATGAAGAAAAAATGTGATCTCTGTGACTTTGATCATGGCATGGTTGTTGGGGCCAGGTTTGAGTATTTCAGAAACTGGTAATCTCCTGGGATTTTCACATACAAAAAAAAATCATCTGGTCTTTTTCCAGTTTTCAACTGTCCAGTCTGGATGAGTCTGTGCTCATGATAGCCTCAGATTCCTGTTTTTGGCTGACAGGAGTAAAACCTGATGTGGTCTACTGCTGTTGTTGCCCAGCCACCTCAAGGTTTGATCTACTGTGCATTTTGAGATGCTTTTCTGCTCACCACGGCTGTAAAGAGTGCTTATTTGAGTTACTATAGACTTCCTGTCAGCTCAGACTGGTCTGGTCATTCTCCTCTGATCTCTCTCATCAACAAGGTGTTTCAGCCTGCAGACCCTCCACACACAGGACGCTTTATGCTATGTAAACACTAGAGACTGTTGTGTGTGAAATTCCCAGGAAATCAGCAGTTTCTGAAATACTCAAGCCAGCCCATTTGGCACCAACAACCATGCCACGGTTAAAGTTACAGAGGTCACATTTTTCCCCATTCTGATGTTTGATGTGAACATTAACTGAAGCTCTTGACCTGTATCTGCATGATTTTATGCACTGTGCTGCTGCCCCATTATTGACTGATTTGATAACTCCATAAATGAGCAGGTGTAAAGTGGACAGTGAGTGTATATTATATTGGTTGCAACATTGACATACAGTTATATATTTATACAGTATATAAATCAATAAGCAAAATTTAGTGTATAAAATGTTAAAGGTGCTCATTATAGCAATATATGAGCCATTTTCAAAATAGCTCCCTACTGGGTTAATAATGCAAGCAAAATGTTTTTCATGTGAATGTTTGCGCCATTGCTTTAGCAGCTGTGCTGCCTGTGACAGATGCATTAGTACAAAGATAAGCCTGAACCTGTGAAAACAAACATGCTTCGGGTGCAACAACAGAAGCTATGATGGATGAGGTCTGTTATTCTTATCTTATGTTTGCAAGCAATTTCATTCATTTATAAGGGTCACAGTGTTTTCCCGACTGCAGCCCCTATTTCCCTGAATGTTCTATATTACGATCAATTATATTGCTTGTTAATTTGGCCCTGCCCAGTCCTGATGGTTTCATCAATTGTTATGCTTTTTGTCAGTTGTGGAAAAAGTACTGAGACATGATATGTAAGTGAAAGGATAGATAGTGTTTCAAAATCTTAATTAAAAGTGGACATATCCAGTCAAAAATGTACAACCCTAATTCCGAAAAAGTTTGAAAACAGTATGGAAAATACAAAAAAAAAAAAAAAAAACCTAACAAAAAGAGTCATTTGAAAATTCAATTCACCCTGTACTATATTGAAAACACATCATTAACACATTATTTGATGTTTTATTTATTTTTGAAAATGTACTCATTTCAAATCTGATGACTGCAACACCCTCCAAAAAAGTTGGGACAGTTGACTGTTTACCGCTGTGTAACATCACCTTTTCTTTTAATAACACTTATTAAGCGTTTGAGCACTGAAGACACCAGTTAGTTAAGTTTAGCAAGCGGAGTTTTCCCCCATTCATCCATTATGCATTTCTTCAGCTGTGCAACTGTACAGGGCCTTCGTTGCCTTATTTTGTGCTTCATAATGCGCCACACGTTCTCAATCAGAGACAGGTCAGGACTGCAGGCCGGCCATGCTGGCACCCGCACTCTCTGCTTATGCAACCATGCGCCTGTAATCTGGGCAGAACGTGGTTTGGCGTTGTCCTGCTCTGGATGGCAGCATATGTTGCTCCAAAATGTGTACATATCTTTCTGCATTAATTGTGCCCTCACAGATGTGCAAGTTACCCATGCCATGTGCACTGACACGCCCCCATACCATGACAGACACTGGCTTTTGGACTTGACGCTGATAACAGCTTGGATGGTCCGTTTCCTCTTTGGCCCGAAGAACAGGACAGCTGTTTTGTCCAAAAACTATTTGAAATGTTGACTAGTCAGACCACAAAACATGATTCCACTGTGCTACTGTCCATCTCAGATGAGACCGAGCCCTGAGAAGTCGGCGGCGCTTCTGGACAGTGTTGATGTATGGCTTCTGCCTTGCATAGTAAAGCCTTAACTTGCATCTGTGGATGCAGCGGCGGATGGTGTTCACTGACAAAGATTTACCAAAGTATTCCCCATGTCAGGATATCCATTACAGACTCATGATGGTTTTTAAGAGACAGTGACTTCTGAGGGATCGGAGATCACGCAAATTCAGAAGTGGTTTTCGGCCTTGCCCTTTACACACCAAGATTTGACTGAATTCCTTGAATCTTTTAATTATATTGGGCACTGTAGAAGGTGAAATGCCCAAAATCCTACCGATTTGTCTTTGGGGAATGTTGTTCTCAAAGTGTTGCATAATTCTGTTGGCCTTGCTCCTGGCCTTTTTTGGAGGCTCCTTAAATACTATGATTAGACGATTGCCTCACCTGTTTCACATCACCTTCTTATTTCAACTTATCACATCACTATTAGTCCTAAATTGCCCCGTCCCAACTTTTTTGGAACATGTTGCATGCATCAATTTCAAAATAAACATTTATTTTCAAAAAACTATGCAGCTGATTAGGTAAAACATCAAATACTTGTCTTTATACGTTTTTTTGTTTAAATACAAGTCAAAGTGCATTTACAAATCACTCCTCTTTGTTTTTATTAGCATTTTCCATACTGTTCCAACTTTTTCAGAATTGAGGTTGTATTCAAGTAACAGTAAAAAAAAAAGTTGTTACTTTTAAATGTACTCAAGTATTAAAAATCTTTTTAAGTTAATGTACTTTTATTACTTATTTAAAGCTGTGTGTTAGAGTTTTTGGCGTCCAGGATGGTACAGAGCTTGTTAATTTACATAATTCCATATGCCATAACCTCTTAGATACAGTCCCCTCTGAAAGTACTGGACGGGCAAGGCCAATTCATTTGTTTTTGCTATATATAGAAGACATTTGGGTTTGAGATCCAAAGATGAATATGAGACAATTTATCAGACTGTCTGATCTGTGGAAGCTGAAATTCTGATCTATTGTCTCATATTTGTCTTTTGATGTCAAACCCAAATGTCTTCAGTGTATAGCAGAAACAAAAGAATACTTTCCGAGTTGACTGTATGCTTAAAATGGGTTCTGTATGCACTGTTAATGTAGTAATGACTTCTGAATGAAGTCATTATTATCTCATAATATAAAAACATACGGGGAATGTTTGATGATATAATGGATGACCAATGGATGCCATTCTAATTATTTTACCCCGATTTTAGATCAAAATTTAAAATGCACTGAGCTTTTTGCCTTGATTTAGGAGCAGTGTTGATCCAGTGCAGTTCTGTTTTTTTTTTTTTTTTTTTTGGTTGTATTCTAAACAAATGAGAAAACATAGCTCTATGTTTGAATGGTTGGATGATTTGCTGTTATGGTAAGCTGATTACAACTGCAGAAGAGAATAAGTAAAAGAGCAACTAGACCTGTGAGACTGATTTTTGACTATTTTTACCTGAGTGAGCTGTGGAATTTCCTGCAGGAGTAGGAACCAGAGATATTTCTAAATTATAAAGAAGCAGAGGATCTTTTAAACAATGTTTTTACATATCTTAATAGTATATCTTAATAGTCTAAACTAAAAAAAGCTCTGACACTATATAATAAATAAAATCTGTGTAACATATATCGCACCTTCTGCATATTTGCATATGAAGTTATTTTTGCTGTTGCATGTGATATCACTCCACTTGAACATATAGCGGTCCTTGAGAGAAGCAGGAGCACTGGGTCTGTAGTACAGGGCCACACACTGCTCAAAACCACATGAGGGCTCATTCCACTGCCAGTTCCTGCAAAAGGCAACATAACACAGACCCTGAATAACTGCTGCTATTGTAAGAGACAAGATCTTATAAGATAATTACACTAGCATGAGTGTCTTCAAATAAAGTTTTCTTTGTGTACTTACCCAATGCTCTAGTAGACATAGTGATTTCTGGTGGGTGGGTAAGCATTAATTTAGGTCTAAAACTTTTATCTCAAGTCCCTGCGGTTATTGTGGTTTCCAGGCATACACAGACACATCTGTCTATTTTATTGTTACAAATCACGATAGATCAGAATTTCAGCTTTCATTTCCTGACATTTAAATCTAGATGTGTTAAACGCAGAACATTTTAAACGCCTTAGAACCTTTTGTTTGAACCCTACCATTTTTCAAGTGATCAAAAATATTGGTGACAACATGTGACTGACAGGTGTTTCTTGTTGCCCAGGTGTGCCCTGTTAGATTGATTGTTTAATTATAATTAATAGCTTTGGATGTCTACTCTTGGTTTGAGCCCTGTGATAAACTGCATTTGTTGTTAAAAAGGATAAACCAACAAGAAGACCAGAAAGTTGTCTATGGGAGAAAAGCAAGCCATTTTGCAGCTTAGAAAAGAGGGTAAATTGCTCAGAGCCATTGCACAAGCATTTGCCATAGCCAATACAACAATATGGAATGCCCTGGGGAAAAAAAAAAAACTGGTGTACTAACAACCAGACTTCAAACGGGTCACCCAAGTAAAACAACAGCGGTTGATGACAGAAACATTATGAGAGCTATGAAGAAAAACCCCAAAACAACAGTCACTGACCAACAACCTCCACCAACAACCGCAGGGGTGAAGGTATCACAATACACCATTCGACGAAGACTTAGAGAGCTGAAATATAGAGGCCATACCACAAGATGCAAGACACTCATCAGCAGAAAGAATCAGAAGGCCAGGTTGGAATTCTCAAAGAAATACAGAGATGAGCCACAAAATTTCTGCAACCAAGCTCAATCTCTACCAAAGTGATGGAAAGGCCAAAGTGTGGAGAAAGAATGGATCTGCTCATGATCCAAAACATACAAGCTAATTGGTCAAGCATGATGGAGGTAGTGTCATGGCTTGGGCTTGCATGGCCGCTTCTGGAACAGGCTCACTAATCGTTATTGATGATGTAACTCATGATGGTAGCAGCAGAATGAATTCAGAAGTTGACAGAAACATTCTGTCTGCCAATTTACAGAGAAATGCATCCCGTCTAATTGAGAGAAACTTCATCACGCAGCAAGACAGTGATCCAAAACACACTGCCAAAATAAAAAGGACTTTATCAATGGATAAAGGGGGAAGGTTTTAGACTGGCCAAGTCAATCACCAGACCTTAACCCAGTTAAGCATGCATTTCACCTCCTAAAGAGGAGACTGAAGGGAGAAACCCCCGGAACAAAAAACAACTGAAAGGGGCTGCAGTAAAAGTCTGGAAAAGCATCACAAAAGAAGACTGCAACAGTTTGGTGATGTCAGTGGGTTGCTAGCTTGATGCAGTTATTACAAGCGAGGTATATGCAACCAAAAATTAAGTGTTATTTACTTTTATATTATCTGTCCCAATACTTTGGTCACCTAAAAATTGGGTGGTCTGTCACCAAAGCTACCATGTTCTACGTTGATTAACCTTTCTGATGTAAATATCAGGAAATGAAACCTTTCTGATATGAAATTCTGATATATCATCTCATAGCCATCTTTAGATCCCAAACCCAAATGTCTTCAGCCTATAGCACAAACAAAAGAATTGACCTTGTTGTTTGAATATTTTTGGAAGGGACTGTATGGTTTTAAGTTAGGCCTACTGGCAAATATACTTATAGGCTTTATATATATGGTATTATTGGGAATCAGTGCCCTGCACAGTTTCAGGCTTTTGCTACTCCTAACATACCTAAAGGGATTAGTAATTAACCAATTAGCTTATCAGGTGTGTTAGGAGCAATAAAAACATGCAAAATATACAGTACAGTGCAGAGCTGGAGCTGAGAGGCCTTAATCTACATACAGATCCAAAATGAGTTATATAAATATTCTAGTATGCTGCTGCTTGGTAACACTCTCTGACCATGCCAGACTGTTTAATATGCCATAAGCTGTGTAGAAATGCCTATTAATTCAATTCTTGCATTACAAGACAACATTATTATTAACTGTCTTAACTTCCATGACAAGTTGCAAGAAAAGTGAATGTATGTGGACATATTTAAAACTTCGGTTTGTAATGTATCATAACATAACCATGCAAAATAGTCGACTAGCTTCTACATTTCAGGCTTCTGTTTACATTTTTTTGGGACGGAAATTTGCTCCACCAGCAGCTGGAACAGAGCTGCTCAGCTCTGCCCCGTTTCCTTAAAAACAAATCACAAGGTACACATAGTTTCAACAGAGAAGCTGGCGCCAGTTCGGGAAAGGTAAAGGCTTGTTAATGTTTTCATTGTGATTGCAGTAAACCTTGCAGTCAGCAGAGGGCCCTAGGAAATTGCAAACTGCTCCTTTAAGGGCTATGTTGCCAGCAATTTGGCTAGTTTTCTCTAGACCAGGGGTGTCAAACTCATTCACGTAACGTGTTACGTAACACATAGTCCAATGTC
This sequence comes from Cranoglanis bouderius, assembly GCA_023630585.1. Classification (NCBI taxonomy): domain Eukaryota; kingdom Metazoa; phylum Chordata; class Actinopteri; order Siluriformes; family Cranoglanididae; genus Cranoglanis; species Cranoglanis bouderius. Next base: position 8,350,529 of record CM042548.1, on the reverse strand, counting down.
ACGTGAGCTGGACCAAAAAATAATTTTAGTGCACGCTACCACATCAACAATTCCTGTTAAATGTGTTCACTAACATTTATCTGAAACATACTACATTCTGAACTTTTTCACATTTTAGTGTTACAACCTGGAACTGAAATTGAATTAAATGTCATGAATCTACACAAAATAGCCCATAATATTGTGAAGTGGGGGAATAAAATCAATATAGTTAAAAAAAATTTTTTTTAAATTTACAAATAAAAAGATTGCATAAGCATTCACCCCTGTTATTGTGAAAATAATGAATAATTAGTTCTTTTAAAAAATTGACATGTTTACAGCGTCAAATCTTACTAGCTTGCTAATGAAGAATTATATATCTTTCGTACAGTGGGTCAGTTTCTGAGCTTATGGCCCTGACTTTATTGCTCTATTCTGCCCCTTAGTGGAAAAACAGACTCTTTTTTTCCAATCTTTCAATTCAATTATAATCCACAAGACGATTTTAATTTCGAACACGGATTCTAAATTCATTTCCTAGGACGGATTAGAACCTTAATCAGACCGCTCCCTGGCCCACAGGCCATAGAGTGGGGTCCAAAAGTCTGAGACCGCTAGTGAAAATGCTTCTATTTTGCTTTCCTTTCTAATTTAATACAACAACTTTCATTACAAATTGTATTATTGACAACAACTTGAGTGAAAAGTAGAATCTTTGAAATATTTACATGAATTTCAGAGTTTCTTAGTATTTGGTATGTCTCCTTTTTGCTTTAATGACAGCGTGCACTCGAGCTGGCGTGGACTCCACAAGTTTGTGCAAAACATTATTATCCATTTTTAGATCAAATCCATTGGAGTATCGGCTGAACACATGCTTCAATAGAAGAGACCAGGCATGAGGAAAATCTGACCGAAGTACGAAGTAGTGAACATGGTCAATATCACAAATTTGCCATTTTTCATACTGCTTATCCTACACAGGGTCGCGGGGAAGCCTGGAGCCTGTTCCAGGGAACTCTGGGCACAAGATGGGGGACACTCTAGACAGGGTGCCAACCCATTGCAGGGCAAAAACACACATTCACACACCCATTTAGCACAGAATCTTGAATATTAAATATTCAAGATATTGAACATTTACTTTCTTTATTTTAAATATTTCAAAATGTTTGACACCACTGTTCCAGACCTTGCGGTATTTAAAAAAATACATATCCCATAGTTTCTGGGCCAAAAATGTAAGCTGTCTAGCCTAAGCCATACCTGTAGGTGGCCTGGTTATGATCCAGCCAGTAATACTGTGATGAGCACTTTGCAGCTCCTGACTCTTTGTAGCCTTGATTCCTTCGCAGTCCAATCCAGAAGTCACCTTCAGCGACTGATGCGCCTCGAACAAACATCTCCATTAGCCTCTGCTCGCTTTCTGTTTCGATACTGAGCAGCTCGCCGTCGTCTTCCCTGCACGTCCGGCTGGCCTCCTCAAAGCTCACCCTGTACCCACTGTCCTGGTGGTAAGCAATCTTGTAACACGGCCTCTCAGTACCCCGGCGACATATGCGCTGACCTGTTCAGCAAAAATGTTTACAATATTAAACTACTTAAACTACCTGCTTAATTAACTCCCACAGTGTTTCTATAAGTTTATCAGGACATAAATGACCACTGAAGATATTAAAGTGAATTCGAGAGTAAATTAAATATCAGATACATCCACACTGTTTTTAGAAAATCTTTTTTCCAGGATATTTTCCATGACTTATACACATAACAGCTGTTGCACAAGGAAAGTCATCTTAGAATGACTCACATCTGCCACCATCTTTAAACCCTTAAACACAGAGGAACAGGTCCTGAAATTCCTTTTATTTGGTTGAGTCATCTTAAAGCGCATTACTTAGTAACTACTATGAATTATTCATTCAGAGAATAATACACTTTAAGATGACTCAACTCAAATATTTTGTGTATACAAGCCCCCCCTCTGATGCTGCTATTTCAGTAGCTCAGGACCTCACACTATTTACAGGGCCATTTATTCTTTTTTTTTTTAGGTGCTTGCATAACTGGAAAAATAGTCTATAACTGTCCAGGTTTTCCAGGATAAGTGGGAACCCTGATCATGCCGTCGTTGAAGCCCATAGCATATACCAGAGGCATAGATAAATACAATGCAAATACATAGGTACTGCAATACAAACTCAACACCAACTCTCTTGCAGACTGAAAGCATTCCTGGACAGATCGGAAATCAAGTCAGAAAATTTAATTGGTTCCTGTAGAGATCCGATAATTGGATTTAGAATCAGTTCCTGTAAATCAGAAAACTAGATCGAATTCAGAATTGGTTCCTATACAGATCGGTTCAGGAAATCAGATTAGATTCAGACTCGCTTCCTATGCAGATCGGATCAGGAAATGGGACCGGATTCAGTCAGTTCCTGTACAGACAGGATCAGAAAAACAGATCAGTTTCAGAACAGATTCCTGTTGAGACTGGATTAGATAGTCACGTCAAATTCAGAATGGGTTCCTGTAGAGATTGGATCAAAATAGTCAGATTGGTTTCAGAACTGGATCAGGATTCAGAATCGTTTCCTGTACTGACTGGATTCAGAATAAATCCCTGTAAAGATCCCGATTTGGAAATCAGCTCAGATTCAGAATAGGTTCCTTCACAAATCAGATTCAGAATCAATCCCTGTACAGATCGGATTAGGAAATCAGATCGGATTCAGAATCAGTTTCCTGTAAAGATTGGATTCAGAAGCAGTCCCTGTACAGATCGTATTAGGAAATCAGACCTGATTCAGAATCAGTTTCCTGTCCAGATTGGATTCAGAAGCAGTCCCTGCATAGATCGGATTGGGAAATCAGACCTGATTCAGAATCAGTTTCCTGTACGGATTGGATTCAGAAGCAGTCCCTGTATAGATCGGATTAGGAAATCAGTTCGGATTCAGAATCGGTTCCTGTACAGATTAGATTTGGAAATCAGATCGGATTCGGAATCGATTCCTGTACAGACTGGATTAGGAAATCAGATCGGATTCGTATCATTGTTCATAATCGTGTGATGATGTGTCCAAAAAAGCATGTACATTATTGTATGGACTCGTCCACCACAATTATAGCCTCTCTCTCTCTCTCTCTCTATATATATATATATATATATATATATTTTATTTTATGTAATATTAGGCGGTCTAATCCCTAACAGTGATGTATGACTCGTATAGCCCACATTTCGCTTACACGAAAAAGGCTGTAGCTATAGTTAACAGTGTACACATGGGCACTTGGCAGAGTCTGCCTGGTAGGCTAGTATACAGTATACAAAACATGTCCCAATAGCAGGCGAATAAGATAACCTTAAAGGAAACTTGTTATTTAGTTACTTGTTAATAACAAAGTTACGACTTTGTTATTACTCGGACTTGAAGCAGTTGCGAAGTTACTTTTGAGGACGCATTAAAGGCATTAAAAACAAGCGATACTCGTTTAATGTAGCTTTCAGGACAGACCATCAAAAAAATTTCTGATAGTTTTCAAACTCTGTGAAAAACATCCTCACATGACAGCTGTTACTAGTGAATAGGCCTATTGACCGTTAGGTTTTTTTCCACACAGTCTACTACACATCCGCTTACTTACTGGCGAAGCCTTTTAGTGCGCAGCCTGGATGACAACAAACAGCCAAAACAGTTCCGATCAGCTTCATGAAATCCATCTCCACATATTTATTTTGACATCAATGCTGAAGTGCAGCTCAACAATCTGTTTTGTCCAAAGGTCCAAATAAGCACCGCGCTGTGAAATAAACAGAAAGAGTGAAGAGTGTGGCGGCGCAGAAAGTCCTACAATCCTCCTCATGTCCCACACTGCATACTAGACTACTAAATAGTGTGGACTGTGTGATTAGTATGCCAACTGTCGCACACCAGCATGAGAAACTACTCGTCTGCTACTTTTCTCATCGTTTCATAGTAGTTTGACAAGTTTAAGGGTCTTGGGATGTGTTTTTTTTTTTTTTTTTTGTGATGTAGTTATTTTTCAAAACCCTGAATGAAGAAGGATACTAAGAAATTCAGCCTAGGCTATATGGAAGGGTATGAGATAGAAAATATACCCATAAATTGTGCAGTTAAAGGAATAGTCCAACCACAACCAAAATTAAATCTGCTGTAAACATGCATGTATACAGCAGTGGAGTCTCTATTGTCTGATTTCCCAGCTGGAATCCTGGGAGAAAATTCCTCCTGATGACACAAATAAATATAGAAGGACTACAACTAGGACCATTATTTTGTCCCCTTCCATATTCCACCACTCTATACCAATAATGTGGAGTTAACATACTTGTGTTATTCATGCAGGGTCTTGTAGTCCATAGGGTCCATCTAGGGTCCATGAACGAATACTATAACCTCAAATTAATGATATGCCAAGGTTGCATAACATTTACAATTACCTGAAAGACTGTGCAGGATTGTATTCTGTGTAAATTTTGATTTACAGTTTGGGGGGGGGGGGGGGGGGGGGGGGGGGGGGGGGGTTTAGTCTATAATTTTAATGGTAGATGTATTTTAACAGTGAGAAACAGAATAACAGCAACAACAAAAAAAAAATCAGAAAAACGCATTTCAAAAAAGTTATAAATGATTTGCATTGATTGATTTGCATTTTAATGAGGGAAATAAGTATTTGACCCCTTCGACTTAGTACTTGGTGGCAAAACCCTTGTTGGCAATCACAGAGGTCAGATGTTTCTTGTAGTTGGCCACCAGGTTTGCACACATCTCAGGAGGGATTTTGTCCCACTCCTCTTTGCAGCTCCTCTCCAAGTCATTAAGGTCATTTTCAATGCCCTGGATGAGGGAAGGAGGTTCTCACCCAAGATTTGACGGTACATGGCCCCATCCATCGTCCCTTTGATGCGGTGCAGTTGTCCTGTCCCTTTAGCAGAAAAACACCCCCAAAGCATAATGTTCAGACCTCCATGTTTGACGGTGGGGATGGTGTTATGACTTGGGGTCATAGGCAGCATTCCTCCTCCTCCAAACACAGCGAGTTGAGTTGATGCCAAAGAGATCTGATCACACCTGACCACAACACTTTCACCCAGTTCTCCTCTGAATCATTCAGGCAAACTTCAGACGGGCCTGTACATGTGCTTTCTTTAGCAGGGGGACGTTGCGGGCGCTGCAGGATTTCAGTCCTTCACGGCGTAGTGTGTTACCAATTATTTTCTTGGTGACTATGATCCCAGCTGCCTTGAGATCATTAACAAGATCTTCCCGTGTAGTTCTGGGCTGATTCCTCACCGTTCTCATGATCATTGAAACATTGAAACGAGGTGAGATCTTGCCTGGAGCCCCAGACCGAGGGAGACTGACAGTTTCTTCCATTTGCGAATAATCGCACCAGCTGTTGTCACCTTCTCACCAAGCTGCTTGGCGATGGTCTTGTAGCCCATTCCAGCCTTGTGTAGGTCTACAGTCTTGTCCCTGATATCCTTGGACAGCTCTTTGGTCTTGGCCATGGTGGACAGTTTGGAATCTGATTGATTGATTGCTTCTGTGGACAGATGTCTTTTATACAGGTAACAAACTGAGATTAGGAGCACTCCCTTTAAGAGAGTGCTCCTAATCTCAGCTCATTACCTGTGTAAAAGACACCTGGGAGCCAGAAATCTTGCTGACTGATAGGGGATCAAATACTTATTTCCCTCATTAAAATGCAAATCAATTTGTAAGTTTTTTGAAATGCGTTTTTCTGGATTTTTTTGTTGTTATTCTGTCTCTCACTGTTAAAATACACCTACCATTAAAATTATAGTCTGATCATTTCTTTGTCAGTGGGCAAACGTACAAAATCAGCAGGGGATCAAATACTTTTTTCCCCCACTGTAAATGCATTTGTATTATAACAGACATGATTAATCTGGTATGGCATGAATTATGACAACCTGAGTCACACATAGTTTTGAGTTTGGACGTCCAGAACAGTCGCTCAACTGTCATATAAATACCAGCAGCAGCGATGATAAAATGTTTAAGGGAATACATAACATCAGGTTGATGACTGGCAACCTAATAAATGTATCAACTTCACCCAACTTCTGTAGGAATGCACATGTGGTTGCCAAACAAATTTTAATGGGGGCCAGTGTCACCCCTTATCCAACTCAGCAACACCGACCACCCACCCCTCCATACACACCCCCACCCCCGTAGACACACCCCTGGGTGGAAGTAAATTCTCAATTTTGCAAAAACCAAGAGAGAGCCCAGCACTTCAGCATTACAGAACTACATAACAAATAACATGAGCTAGTTTTACTTCAGAATGGCTCTTTCCTTGAAACATTTTATACAGTACAGCAAGCATGCTATAATCATGTTTTTAGATGACATACATTTTGTACAGAAAGGCCAAGAGAATTTTGTCTTATTTTGTTTTATGCAACGTTTTTACGGTTGTCATGCTTGGCTTGTAGTCCTAACTGTCAAAGACATGAATGTGTACTGTATTGTTAGAATTATAACAATGTTTTTAATTTTTTTTTTTTTATAGAGACAGTAATAGTGTAGTGTCCTTTACTTTATTGTTTAGTTTTATTGTTGATTGATGAGCTGCACCAACACTGTACCAACACTGTGGCAATAAAAGAATCTTGAATCCCTGAGAGCTTTGAGTCATGAATCAATGAGTCAAATGAATCGAATCCTCTGAAAATTTCAAATCACTTAATGGCTCATTAGTAAGAATCGAATCAGTAGAGTGAATCACACACTTCTCGTGACTTGTGCAAGGAGTCAACACAGCCAGATCAGCAAAGGAAACTGGAGAGGAAGGAAAAACTCAGTTTTGTAAAAAGTCTGTATCCTGTCACTGATGTTTGTATTAGTCCTGTTCATTCTCAGCCTAAAGCCGACAAAGAAAATAAACTGATTGCACAATTAAAGATGGGGCAATATCTGTGTGCAAAAATAAAAAGAGAATAATTAACACTGAAATTTAGATATTAAAAAAGAGTCGATGTACATTTACAGCATTTGGCAGACACCCTTATCCAGAGTGACTTACATTTATACATCTGAGCAGTTGAGGGCCTTGCTCAAGGGCCCAACAGTGGCAGCTTGGCATTTGAACTCACGACCTTCCGATCAGTAGCCCAACATCTTAACCACTGAGCTACCACTGCCACAGTTGGGTTCGTAGAGTTCTTTTCATATTTTTTTAAATAAAATATTAATTCGTGTTTATTTGTTCCACCACACCACAAAGTCTAGACAACAAATATTCATGAATCTAATGATTAAAAATGCTTTCAGCATGAACCCAGTCAACCTGGTAAGCTATTCCATTCTCTGGTTAAGATGTGTATTCTTGAAACTCCTGTTTTCATAAATGGTATACAATGGGATCAGCATATGCAAACATAAATTTTGGTTGACTAAAATATTCTTAGATTGCTGAACCTGGAAAGTTCTGCTGATTTTTTTTGCAGCCGACATGTCATTTTCCTTTAGTCTCACCCTCTGGCTACACTATATGGCCAAAAATTTGTCCTTTCCCAAATTGATTCCACAAAGATGGAATCACACAAATGTATAAGATGTCTTTGTATGCTGTAGCATTACAATCTCCCTTCATTGGAAATCATGGGCCCAAACATGTTCCGGCATGACAATGCCCCTGTGCACGAAGTGAGCTCCATGAAGACATGATTTGTCAAGGCTGGTGTAGAAGAACTCGAGTGTCCTGCACAGAGCTGTGACCTCAACCCCACTGAACACCTTTGGGATGAACTGGAACGCCGACTGCTTCCCAGCGCCCCTCAGTGCCTGACCTCGCTAATGTTCTTGTTGCTGAATGAGCACAAATTCCCATAGCCACTCTCCAATATCTTTGTGGAGCCTTCTCAGAAGACTGGAGGTTATTATAGCAGCAAAAGGGGGACTAAATCTGGAATGGGATGTTCAACAAGCGCATTATGAGTGTTATGGTCAGGTGTCCACATACTTTTGGCCATATACTGTATTTTTAAAAAGCACCCAGAGATCTATCCATATTAACAGTACATCAATCTTTAATCAACCTAGTAGTCAAATTGCTGGTACACATCGGGGTCATTCAAGATCATTTATCAATTTTAGCCCCAGATGAATCTGAAATGATGAACAATAAGCAAAGGAGAAATACTATATATTTTTGTAATATTTAAAGCCAAAGTTAGTGAATATTATCTTATTGTGTTCTTTCAAAATGGAAAAATAATGCACACAATGATGTTCCAAAAGGCGTCTGGTTAGTCTACTTTGAGAAAATTCTCTAAAATAGTCACATATACACTTGCTGCATTTCCACAGGGTCTCAGGGGAACGTTTTGACATTCCACTGACAGTCCGCTAGCCAGTTTCCCATTTCACTCTTCTCTGTATTATCTGCCCAGAGAATGCTTCATGTATGGTAGCATTACTGCTGTCTCACATCTGTCCATCAATTTCACAGAGATAACTAGACATACAGACAGACAGAGCCTCTCATCCACCTGATGGAGCCTCTGGGATCATTTTTCTTCAAAGCACTGGACTGAGTCTGGTGACATTTCCTTTCTGTTGTCTCTCAACACATGGTTATATTCAGCTGATACTGATGTTTGAACAGTTTAGGTCTTGTGTAGAAATTATCTACAAAAAAGCAGTAACCAGAGCCCAGGAATGCTGGCTTGATCAGAGACATCACTGAATTGAGTGCGAGTCCTGTGCCTGAGGGGAAAGCTGTTTTGCCCATGCAGAGAGTGAAATCCTGCTGTGTTGCCATTACTGGTATTAGCCAAGGTGAAAAGTTTGAACCCCCAGTTGGTTGATTTAGACTTCATACACTGGGTCATTGCAGTGTGAGTTTGGAATGGTTTTCTGAGGATGGTATAAAGCCTTGCAAGTGTCCATCATCACATCAATAAGGGGTACAGTTGGTCTCGTGGATCTCAAGCGGAACAGGCAGTAATAATCTTCTGTGCCTCTTTTTCTGTCATTTTTGACACCATCCCCTGGATCACAGGTTCCATGAGATAATCCTGAATCTGTCCTTTGGCATAGTAGTCACTAGACACAACACTGAGGAAAAATTGTTGGTTTTCTAATATTCCTAGATATATTCCATCTTCTCCAATGCGGAACACAAGACAAGACGAGTTTTCCTTGGACGACCCATTCAATGACTGTTGCTCAGTACGCCAGTGGCTTCTTTCTTTTTCAAGACATTCCAAATTGTTGTATTGGCTATGCCCAATGTTTGTGCAAAGGCTCTGATTGCTTTTCCTCCGAGCTTCATGTTGGCTTATCCTTTTTTAACAACAAATGCAGTCTTCACAGGTGAAACTGAAGGCTAAAACCAAGAGTAGATGTTCAGAGCTATTTATTGTTTAAGCAATCAATCTAGCAGGACACACTTGGGCAACAAGAAACACCTGTCAGTCATGTGTTCCAATATTTTTTGCTCACCTACAAATTGGGTTGTCTGATACAAAATGTGCTATGTTCTATGTCATTTAACACATCTACATATACAGTAAATACCAGGAAATAAAAGCTGACATTCTAAACTTCTCATATTCATCTTTTGATCTCAAACCCCAAACGTCTTTAGTCTACAGCAAAAACAAATGATTTGGCCTTGCCGTTCTAATATTTCCAAAGGGGACTATATGTTGGTGTTGGTGTGGATGGGATGTTTTTGAAATAGAGAAAAAAATATGCTTTCAAAAATATCCATTTACATGTGGCCTAAGATCATCCTTGCTATGCCCTGTGATCTGCCCCTTGTCCTGGAGGGTGGCCTGGTGTGACCTGCCTGCTCCTACTGTGTGCTGACCACTTCTCAGGAAACAGATGGACCCATCTACTGCTGAGCAGCAGGGATGGTTGAATTGACATCCTATGTACTTCACTGCAAGCGTAAAAACACAAACAATCAATTTCACTTCAGTTACAGTATTGCTTTTACATTTGTTTCTTGTTTTTCTCACACAACAACATTCTACGCATCACCCCACCCCACCACTTCACACCATCAGTGGAAGATATGTGGTAAGGAATGCGCAGAAACAGAATCTGAATCTGAGAATCTGACAAAACACCCCAAACCTTTATTTTTTTTGTTCTATTACTTTACTTGTCAGAATCAGAATAAATAAACAGTCAAATACACAAATGCCCAACCAAATCCATGCAGCTGTCCACTAGATGGTAGCATTTCTTTCATAGTTCCATTGGTTCGCTGACGCTTATAGTTACATTTTAAATGTATCATGCTTCTAGCAAGTTCTGGAAACAAACAAACAAACAAACAACCAGACTGTTGTATAAAATGTCGAAGTAAGGCATACTGTGGATAGCTGTGGTTAACGATAAGGACAATATAGGACAATATAAAAATTGATCACAACAACAACAAGAGCAACAACAACAATAATAAATTGTTATTTAATATTCCATATTATAACTACCATTATTTACAATATTATTGCCAATATTAATATTAACAATTTGATAGAAGGAAAAGGAAGACAAGTGTTAAATGCTTTTTTGGGGGCTTTGGATTCTTAGAAACATATTTCTATTTTTCTTTCAATATTTTCTTACACCTTTTTCCTCATGCAGTTAGGATGGCTGCAACACTTCAATAAGTGCCCCCACCATGAGAGAAAGTAGGAAATGTTATTAGGAACTGCAGGTCACGTTGTTGAGCAGCTTCAATATGAAGTTAATTGGAGCTAAATACAAGGCAATATTCTGATAACTTCAAGCAAAATATTCAAAATCAAATACTAAAATATACTGTATGTAAATGCAATTTATAATTAGATCACATTTAATTATAAGAAAGCAATTACTCTTCTTTTCGAGATCCTTTTTGAGTTTACATGCACAAAAAATAGAAACTTTGACCCGTTCCAAGAAGTTCTGATGAACGTAATGTATTTAAATACTACAGATGGCTTTAAACCACCAGTATGCAGAAAAAGGTATGTAAGGTTACAACTGCTTTACTTTCTTTTGTTCCAGAACACCAGGGTGGTTTCTGTCAGAGGTAGAATGTTCCCGTTTGCTCATTTCCTCGCCAGTCACCAATAGCTACTGTGACTGTGACCTTGACCTCACATGGGTGGTCTATAAAAGGTCCCCACTACATCACAGTTGGCCTCTTTCCCTTGCTTGTCTTGTCAGGGAAATGAGTTCAGAATGCTTGTTAATTCTGCACCATCATATGATGTGCATTGATGCATAAGCTGGGAAGGACCCCTGTAGTGAAATTTCTTAAGACTGCTTCTTTTTTATGGCTATTTTTTTGCCATCTATAGGGCCAGACAATGTGTTATCAGTCAGTACGCAGTTTCGCGGTCCAGCACTTGTTCATAGAACCATGGTTACATACTGGACTCTATATAACTTTCCCATTTAGAAAATCTAACAAACTCCCATGGCCATGTTTCTACAGTGATAATCCTGTTTCTGCATTGACATTTTGTTAGACAACAGATTATACAGATCAACACTTTAAAACACTATAAAATACAAACAGATAACCATTAGGAAAATCAAATATATATTTTGTTTACATTTTAAAAATGAATTAAGTACAAATAGTATTCAAAACTCCCCCTCTGCATCAGGTCAATCTAACCAACTGGATTAAAAAAAACAACAACGACAATTATTCTGACTTTAGTTTACTCATTAGTTTAGAGTCAAGTTAGGTCAGCTTTATTTATAAAGCACATTTAAAGACAAAAAGTGTTGGCCATGGGGGCATGGTGGCGCCTGTTTCCGCTTTACAGCTCCAGGGGCCCCGATTTGATCCTGAGCTCAGGTTACTGTCAGGTTACTGTATGTTTTCCCTGTGTCCCTGCGGGTTTCCTTTGGTTTCCTCCCACCTCCCATAAACATGCCAGGATTGTCAACTCTAAATTTCCCCTAGATGTGAATGAGTATGCAAATGCTTGTGTGTGAGATGCCCTGTAATAGATTACTGGTGTATCCCTGCCTCATACTCAGTGTTCCCATGATAGGCTCTGGATCTGTCACAACCTTGTCCAGGATAAAGCATTTACTGAAGTTGAATACTGATCAGTAAAATCAAGTTTACACAAATTAGAGTAAAGGGGGGGGGGGTTTAAAATCTTTTCTCCAAATTCTTTGACAAAATCTTTGTATACTGGATCGAATCCTGCTCACAAAAAAAAAAATCAAAGAAATAATTAAATGTCGAAAAAAATATGAGTACACTGGAATATTTACACTTATTTCTGAGTATAAAGTATACTCAGAAATAAGTGTAATTACCATAGTTTACTTCTATAGACTAGCAACTAGTGTACTTCCCTTCAAGTCACTTCTTGGGAAATGCCACAATGGAAATGCTGTATATAAGAAAGATAGACTGTATCATTTTTGGAGAAATTGTGTATAATGTTGCATAAAGGATCGGTTAATTAATGGTCACTATTGTGACAGTCCCAAAAGTAAGCGTTTCTTGCTGTCAGTTCTTGCTGAGGAGGCAAAACTCTTCCATAATTCAAACACTTCTTGCAGATAGCCGGTTCTCCATTTTACTGCTCATTGTGTCCTTTTAACAATCTGATAATTGCTTCGATATTTTCCCTTTCAACTACTTCCTTTGAAATTTTTTTTGTTTTTACTGGTACATGAGCCTAGAGCAAAGTGTACACTTCAAATAGCACTTGACCAACAGTAATTTGGGACACCAAATCCTCTGATTCACCAATGCGTCACACCAGGATTCACGACTCCTTTCACGTCATAGCGTCAGAGTAAAGTCTCACTAGTCTGTCTACCTAGTCTTACAATTCCCAGTGTATCTCTTTACACTGTTAAGCTGGTATCATAAATAAGTCTGGTGGCCACAGGTCCTTCAAGAAATGCGATCACGCAATTGTTGGTGCATGAAAACTTACCCAGGAAGAACACACAATGGCAGATATAGCAGGTTATAGTTTTATCTCCTCTTTACATCATATGAATGACATTTAGGACACTTTGTTCCTTCCTTCTTTTAATCCGGCCCCTATTTATGGTTTGTTTAGGGCTTAAAGATGGTTTCATTTAACTAAATAGGACACAGGATCATTTATTATTATTATTTTAAAAACTTTTATTATATTTACAAAAAGCTGTCTTAAAACCATACCAGAATTTATTACTGTTTTAATTGTGTGGCAGTTAAAAAGAAATAAAATTTGTAATTATGCGCTTGTGGCTTTACATCTCCAGGGTGGTAATTTGTGTAATTAGTGACTCTGAATGCATCAGATGTCATAAAAAAATCCAGCAGGTTTTTATGTGCAGTTAGTACTTACTAATGAGGTCATAAATAACAAATGAGCTTAGATCATTACATGGGAGTTGATGTATGACATTAATCAGGAGTCACTTTTGTTCTCAGTTTGAAGGCTGCTTTCAAGCAGCTTTAGCAAATTTCTTCATTAAAATCCTAGAAAAATATGATAACAAAATGCAGGCTGTGCCAAATATTAACATATTTTAATATCTTGTTAGTGAAATGTTTTTTTTTCTCCCACAAATGATTATTTAATTGTATAACGTGCAAAATGTCTTCAGAGCTCCTATCCCTAACCTCTGACATCTGCTAGCATACAATATTCTTCTTAATACTATCTTTGCTTTAAAGAACTGTGTAATGTAAAACTGTTCCCTTACACTCACGCAGGATTTTAATGCAATCTGAGCGCAAGATATTTGAGTTTAATATTGTACTGGCTTCACTGAGAAGGTCATGTTAAAAAGTATACACCAGAGGAGCGCCAGGAGTGGCAGAAACATGTTACTTACTTCTTTGTATGTTGTGTATCAGGCAACACCTTTCACTCGGTCAGGCTTTTAGCCTGTAGGGGTTTCTCGAGTCACTCAGATCCTGGAACATAATATGCACTAAACCCAACTAAAATTGATTATTTATGGCATTGTCTTATATTGTGTATATGATATCATATTTCCTGTATTCATACCTGTACATCCCCAGGGGATGATGCCTCATTTAGTTTATCATGTGGCTGGTCTTGAATTATGTATTATATGACTTATTGGCTTCTAGAAATGTTCAATTTTTTAATTTTGTTTAAAGGGGAATCAAATGTTAGAGTAAAGTGAGTGAGAACCATTCCCTGTTTTGCGCTTAAGGGTAGTTCATGTACTCCTCAGACTCAATGAAGCAATTAAAAGCAAATTATGAGCACTTTTAAGAGCTTTTGCTTAGTTTGTAAGTGATATATTCTGCATGCTGGACAGTTGGGTTTGACTGAAAACAACAGAATATCATCTTTAGTTTGAGGGTATTTATATGCATACTGAATAAACCATGGTGGTACAGTGGCTAGCAGTTCTGCCACAGCATGAACCCCAGCATGGGTTTCCTTTAGGAAAGTGAAGTGCTCTGCGATAAACTGGCATCCTATCTGGGGTGAATTCTCCTGGATTAGGCTTTGGATCCACCATAACCGTGACCAGGATAAAGCGCTTACTGAAGATGAATGAAAGAAACAGCTTGTGATCTAAAAAATACTGCATAAACTGTGAAACATGGTGATATGTGGCTGACAGGTTGAACTGCTCAGATGAAATGCCTCAAATACCTCAGAATTCAAAGGATAGCAATGAGCGTGGAGGCTGGACAATATTATCCAAACTATAAAACAATTAAAACAACAAAACAGTGAAAATCCAGTCACCCAAAATATCTAATACCTTATAGGTATTTGAAGTCATGGATTATGCATAAATGTGTTGTTTACCTGGTATATTACATTATATTGATTCTGCACTCAACCTAATTGCCATTGTTTCATTTAAAATCCAATAAGATGCCACAGAACCAAAGTAATCAATCCATCCATTCATTTTCTGTACCACTTATCCTACACAGGGTCACAGGGAGCCTGGAGCCTGGAACCTATCACAGGGGACTTGGGGCACAAGGCTGGGGACACCCTGGACAGGGTGCCAACCCATTGCAGACCAAAGTAATGACAATTATATTTCCAAGACATTACTGATACAGTGTGCTGTATGTCAAAATATAGCAACACAGTATGAATAGTTGTTTAATTGTCAGCCACTCAGGTCCTTGGACTTCATTCATTGATTGCCAGTAGCCGCTTTATCCTGGTCAGGGTTGCGATAGATCTGGACCCTATCCTAGGAGCACTGGATGTGAGGCCTGAATACACCCTGGACCTACACCTCACACCTAACCAATCCACCTACAGTGTGGGAAAAAAGTATTTGATCCCCTGCTGATTTTGTACGTTTGCCCACTGACAAAGAAATGATCCGTCTATAATTTTAATGGTAGGTGTATTTTAACAGTGAGAGACAGAATAACAACAAAAAAATCCAGAAAAACGCATTTCAAAAAAGTTATAAATTGATTTGCATTTTAATGAGTGAAATAAGTATTTGATCCCCTATCAATCAGCAAGATTTCTGGCTCCCAGGTGTCTTTTACACAGGTAATGAGCTGAGATTAGGATCCCCTCTTAAAGGGAGTGCTCCTAATCTCAATTTGTTACCTGTAAAAAGACACCTGTCCACAGAAGCAATCAATCAATCAGATTCCAAACTCTCCACCATGGCCAAGACCAAAGAGCTGTCCAAGGATGTCAGGGACAAGATTGTAGACCTACACAAGGCTGGAATGGGCTACATGACCATCGCCAAGCAGCTTAGTGAGAAGGTGAGAACAGCTGGTGTGATTATTTGCAAATGGAAGAAACACAAAATAACTGTCAGTCTCCCTCGGTCTGGGGCTCCTTGCAAGATCTCACCTCGTGGAGTTTCAATGATCATGAAAACGGTGAGGAATCAGCCCAGAACTACACGGGAGGATCTTGTTAATGATCTCAAGGCAGCTGGGACCATAGTCACCAAGAAAACAATTGGTAACACACTATACCATGAAGGACTGAAATCCTGCAGCACCCACAAGGTCCCCCTGCTCAAGAAAGCACATGTACAGGCCCGTCTGAAGTGTGCCTGAATGATTCAGAGGAGAACTGGGTGAAAGTGTTGTGGTCAGATGAGACCAAAATCGAGCTCTTTGGCATCAACTCAACTCGCCATGTTTGAAGGAGGAGGAATGCTGCCTATGACCCCAAGAACACCATCCCCACCGTCAAACATGGAGGTGGGAACATTATGCTTTGGGGATGTTTTTCTGCTAAGGGGACAGGACAACTGCACCACATCAAAAGGACGATGGATGGGGCCATATACCGTTAAATCTTGGGTGAGAACCTCCTTCCCTCAGCCAGGGCATTGAAAAGGGGTCATGGATGGGTATTCCAGCATGACAATGACCCAAAACACACAGCCAAGGCAACAAAGGAGTGGCTCAAGAAGAAGGACATTAAGGTCCTGGAGTGGCCTAGCCAGTCTCCAGACATTAATCCCATAGAAAATCTGTGGAGGGAGCTGAAGGTTTGAGTTGCCAAACGTCAGCCTTGAGACCTTAATGACTTGGAGAGGATGTGCAAAGAGGAGTGGGACAAAATCCCTCCTGAGATGTGTGCAAACCTGGTGGCCAACTACAAGAAACGTCTGACCTCTGTGATTGCCAACAAGGGTTTTCTCACCAAGTACTAAGTCGAAGGGGTCAAATACTTATTTCCCTCATGAAAATGCAAATCAATTTATAACTTTTCTGAAATGCGTTTTTCTGGATTTTTTGTTGTTATTCTGTCTCTCACTGTTAAAATAAACCTACCATTAAAATTATAGACTGATCATTTCTTTGTCAGTGGGCAAACGTACAAAATCAGCAGGGGATCAAATACTTTTTTCCCCCACTGTACCATCATATTTTTGGGAGGTGGGAGGAAACCGGAGAACCTGGAGGAAACCCAGGTGGACACAGGATGGAAAACCGAGCTCAGGATCAAACCAGGGGCCCTGGAGCTGTGAGGCAGCAACACTACCTACCCTCAGTTCTGATGAAACCATGAGCCGTACAGAATACAGCATTGGTGGGAGGGGTGATATGTGTGTATGGGATTCCCCTAGACCTACATACCCACCTGTTCACACTTATTTGGACTTCTGATACTATAAAAGGGGCAGCTTTGTGCACAGCTGTCTCAGGACTAAACAAGGTAGGGTATACTGACTTTTCAGCTAAAACTTAAAGGCTAAACTGAACTTACAGGAATGCAATGTATTACAATCAATCTAGGTGGTCAGTCAAATATCCTTAATAATAATGGTTCATTTAAAGACAAGATTTGCAATGTAGTCTTGAATTCTGTTATATTTCATGCAAGTAAAATTTGGTAGAACTTCATTTCTATGCTATTAATTTATATAGTATTAGAAGTTGGATTTGCTAATACTTGACTATATAATGCTTAACAATTCTTAGTAAGAATTTCTTTAGGATTTTCTCCAGAAGTGAGGATGCTGCATTTACTGTTTCTCACATTGCTGACCCTGGCCCTGCAACCGGTACTCTCACTCTATAACTGCTCCTCGCTTTATGAGAGGGTGCCAAGTGAGTCTCAAACCTATGAGTGCTGACCTTTTGCCATGTCACTCTTGTTACCAGATACTAATCTTCTGCCTGTATACTCAGATAATGATGACCTGAATGTGGACTGTGGAGTCAACGTCATCAAACTGGAGGTTAACCTGTGCACAGCACAGTGGGCTGGCTTCGACCCCAGTGGCCTGGCCCTGAATGGCATACACAATAATAGCCAGTGCAATGGCACTATAGACACCAGCGTGGACCCTCCAGTCATCCGGTATCAACTAGCTGTCAATGACAGTCAGGGCAACTTGTGCCGGCAGTCACTTCAGGTGAGCACAGTGCATTTATAGTTTACTCATTGAGTTCTTATGGAAACATGAATAATTTGTGAATTTATAATGCTTAAAGTGGTGGTATCACCACCTGTATGGAAAAAATCACGTGGAAAGAATCATGTGTAAAAATCACAAATGAAAATAATAATAATAATATGGACTGGGAGAATATGTTGATGGTCACTGTGTTCTTTGGTGCTCAGATTGTAAACGAGGTTCCCAGCGCCTCTGGACCATTCAGCCAGTTCTCCACCATCCAGTCGGTCATCATCACCAGCTACATTGACACCCCGAGCTCCTCAGCAGGTATTGTCAGCTATTCCACAGACCTCTTCTATCACTTCTCCTGCCGTTACCCTCTGGAGTACCTCATCAACAACACCAAGATAGTGGCGTAAGTTTCAAACTAATTTCTGTCCATTTCAATTGTTTCACTTGTCATACTTGTTCACGTTAAAAGCCAAAAACCAAAATCGCAGTGAACCTGACCTCAGTGGAGAGCACACTTAAAAAAGTGCATGCAACCATTTGAGTTGTCCTGATCGAATCCTATTCAACTGACTTATGTGGTATTTGTCAAAACAGCAGTGACTAAAATAAGGCATTATTTTAAAATTCCAGATCATCAGTGTCAGTGGCCACCAATGACAAAAATGGAAGCTTTATTGATACTCTCAGCATGAACGTGTACAATGTGAGTCAATTTACCAGCTTCATTTTAATGTGTTTAAAAGCTGTCTTTAATTTTGACACTATAATCCAATCTATTCTTAGGATTCTACCTTTTTCTATCCATTGGTGGTTCCACCTAGTGGACTACAACTGCGAACCAAGATCTACGTAGAGGTCAAAGCAGTTAATCTTTCTGGGAAGTAAGAGCACCTCTTTACTAGTGGCAACTGTAAAAACGTTAGAGAATTGTTCATTTATTTTGAAGGAAATGATTCACGCTTTATTTGTGTTTTATTTGTCTTAGCTTTAATCTCCTCCTGGACCACTGCTTTGCAACTCCCTCGCCTTACAGCTCCAACAACAGTGAAAAACTTGACTTTTTTACTGTGTGAGAAATACAGCTTCTGTACACAACTTGTGATTGAATAATGTTACACTACAGTACATTACTGTTTATTACATCCTGCTTAATTCACTCTGATTTATGCATGAAGAGTCAGGCCTTTTCTTCCACAGATGTAACACTGACACTCAGACTGTTGTCCTGAGCAATGGGGTCTCCAAAAACAGCAGGTTCTCCTTTGAGGCATTTCGTTTCGTGGAGCATCGCAATCAAGACAAGTCCTCCGTCTTCATTCACTGCATACTGAGACTCTGTGAGCCTGACAAATGCCTGAACATTATCAATGTAAGCAAAGAGGTTAACTTGGCTAATTTTTTGAATTACGGCAAAATAGATGTGATGTGTAATTTACAATGGATTGTTAACTGCTTGTGCAGGGTTGCAGTGGTAGGAGAAAGAGATCTGTGGAAGTGCAGACTGGACAACCGACCACGGCTACTGTGTCAATGGGGCCACTTTATACAGCCGCCCAAAGTAAGTGTACAAGCTCCACAATGCTTAATATGCACAAAGCATTTATTGAGTTTATGCAAAATGGCTAGGAATGTCCATCATTGAAATGATTCTTGTAACACTTTGATTTTTCAGCTGCTGAGCCAACTCCTTCTGCTTATGGTAAGAAGTTTTCTAAGCTTTATGTTGAGAATGTGCTGGCAATGTCATATATTGATCTAAAATTCTGTTATTATGTGATGCTCCAATGCTATAGAACTCGTTACCACTTACAGTGAGGGGAAATAAGTAATCAGAATCTTTTTTTTTTTTTTTTTTTAAATTTAATATACTTCCAGTGCATATATCCATTTCAAATTTACATACACATTACACACATCTTGGTAAAACATCCATCTTCTTCCCAGATTCAGTTTCTTGACAGATGAGATGAAATTCTCCTCTAATACAGTATGTCCTGTTACATTGATTCATTCATGTTTCTAGTCCTTGTACCAATTGCAGAGAAGCAGCCCCATATTATGATGCTCCCACCACCGTGTTTCACTGTGGGTATAGTATTCTTGGGATCATATGTGCAACCATTCTTTCCCCAAACATGATGAGCCGAATTATGGCTAGAGAGTTGTTTTTTTGTTTAATCTGACCAGAGTACATTGTTCAAAAATTTACATTGACCAGAGTACGTTGTTCTGATTTGTCTAAATTTGTGTAGACATTTTAGACACACATCTCTGTGCTTCTTTTTTTAGCAGAGGAGTTTTGCGTGGGGTGTAGGAACAGAGATGATTGTGGCGATTGTGGTGCGGTTCATTGTTCTCGGTGTAACTGCTTTCAGGTCGTCCTGCAAATATTTTCGAATGACTGCCAGCATTTCTCTTACATACTTTCATACATACTTTCATAAATACAAAGTCAAAAGACGTTTTAAATTTGAAGTGAATATATGCACTATATGTATATTACATAACAAAAACAGAAGTGTATGAATATTTATTTTCCCTCACTGTAACATTGTGACCCTTACACTGGACATTTTTAAATCTAGGTTAAAAACTATACAGTTTCACTTTTCCTTTTGGGTCTGTTTGTTCCTTTCCTCCCCTTTCCTCTTTAATTTTTTAATACTCCCCACTTCTTAATCTTTTAATTTTTCAATTATTATTACTTTAATGTGATTTTGCTTTATTTATGCTTTTTATGCTTTATTAGCTGTAGCTTTAAGGTATCTTACACTTTAAGCTCTCCCTATACAGCACCTTAGTTAATAAAAGTTGGTTTAAATGTGCTATATAAATACATTTGACTTGACTTGACTTATTCATTCAGCAGGAGGCAACGGACTGTCCAATAAAAGCCAGGATAACATGGCTGGGGTGGTGGTAGGGGTGATATTTGCCTCTGCTGGTGCATTGCTACTCGTTCTGGCTGGATGGTTTGTGCTGAAGAAGGTTTGGTAGGATGATGACCTACCTTATGTTTTCAAATAAAGGAGCCAGCAGCCGGTCATCTGCTCAGAGCTTGAGCAGCAAAATCTGATCCACCTGATAAGACAGCTCAGTATAACATAGCACCTTAATGAAGCATTAAAGCTGCTTGAGTTAGTTAAAAAGTCCACATGATTAAATCAGATATATTTGTAAATGCATGAAGATCATTAAAGATATTTTAATCTTGTGCTTTAGATTATAAAAAGTATTTTCAAATCATCCCAATGTGTAAATAGAACATCTTGAGTTTTAGATAACTTCAAGTATTTACAGAAGATAATGGTTTATAATAATAAAATGGTTTATTGCACTTACATTTGGAGATGTGCCACATTTAGAATTCCTAGATAATCTTCTCTCCACTGTGTTTCTCTTTTGAAATCATTGTGGTAAACAATCATTTAGTGAGAGTGCTGCAGCTTTGTATGCTATTTTGATCCTACAGTTAATTGATTACATATTACGCAAATTTTGTTGGTTTTATTTAAGAAGACACTGAACAATTGATTATATATATATATATCTATATATATATATCTATATATCTATATATATATATATATATATATATATATATATATATATATATATATATATATATATATATATATATATATATATATATATACACACACACACACACACACACACTTTAATTTTTCAATTCATATGCATTTATTTAAAAAATAGAACACTTTAGCTTGATTGATTACACAAAACTCAATAAACCTGCATCTAAAAAAAACATGGTCCATTGGTGTTTTCTTGCACTGGACTGTATGTCTAAAATAAACTAGACAAACAGACACTACATTTTTCTTTTCTGTATAAAAAAGTTGTCTTTACTAGACATTTTAGGAGACGGTCTTGTACAAAAAGACAATAATTCACACTGTTCAGTCTCACTTCTATTTACAATAAAGAGGAAATTATAACATAAATGGAGAGGGAGAGGTGTCTCTCTCTAGTTGATAGTGTGTACAATGTCCTGGAGTAATGCATTTAGTCTGGTGGAGAAATCCTCTTGTATGGAGTCTATGTTTACATGACTTGATGGCTCGCCTTTACTCTGTTTTTCCTCAAGCGTGGATATTTGCTGCACTAAATCAGCAATAAATTTATGATTCTGCCTTGAGGAACCATCACAGAACTGGTCCACTTTGGAAACCATTTCAGTTCCTAAGGGTTCCCTTGAACTGAGGAGTGTTGTTAATGAGACTTTCAGTGCTGCAATCTTGCCCTGTGCCTCCAAACTGAATGAGCAGATCTCTTGGCCCAGCCTGGCTGTCACCTCCTCCCAAAGATCCTTCCTACTGCTGTCTTTGTCCTCCTCAACTGCCTCAAATGCCTTTGTTTTAAAGTCCTCAAAGGCAGCGGTTCTTCTCTTATGACTCTCATCCATAGCTTGACTGATCTTCTCTATTGCCTCTTGGTAGAGAGAAGGTCCATCGGATTGAACCCCTTGGATGGTCATCATGAGATGACCGCAGAGTTGATGGGTGTTGGATTCGAGAGCCATCTGAAGGCCCTTGGTAAAGGGAGACAGGAGCTCATGAACATTAGTTGGGGTGACCTGGGGGTGGCTGGGGTAAGGAGCAAGCCTCTGACGGAGATCCAGAAGTTCCTGTCTTAAGCGAGATCGTAGACGGTCTGACTCCTGGCTCAGTTTGTGCCTGAGCTCAGCTGCCATGGGGTTCAGGGAATCTGGGGAGTAAAGGTCACTGCTCACCACGTGGCTCTTCCACATTCCACTGCAACATATGAAATGATTTGTTGTTTTTAGACCCAGCCTTCTTTTTACCATTGATATTAAATATGAAGTACTATAACAAAAACTCACTCAAATTGCTTGGTGGCATCTTTTTTATCAATGGCCAAGTTTGTACTTTCATCCTGGATACTCCAAAATCCTTCTCGACTTGCAGGATCTTGATTGACAGGAAATGCTACATGGTAGACAAGGCACAAGAGTGTGAGCTTCATCTTTAATCTTTAAAGCAGACTATTTCACGAATAAAACAGTTTATTACGGATTACAAAGGATACAAACCTGTTGTGATCCCCAGTGTCACAGCAAAGATCACATACAGAAGCATGTTTTTATTTCTTTAAAGAAAATGTTTGTATCCACTCTGAAATATAGGAGAGACAAAGTGAATTATTGATGATCAGAACCATCTAAACGTCACAGCTCAAGTCAGGATATTGTGAATTTCATGTGTCCGGTTCTTACCTTGTAGTAAGGGTCTGTAAGGTACACCTCTCAATCCCGTCTTTTAAAGCAATCTCTTATCAGAGACCTTCCTGCACTCTGCCTGTGTCAACAGATACCACGTGGAGGGTCAGTATGAGAGCAGATTGCTGCGAGAAGTGGCAGTGATCCCTTTGATTGGCTGTCTCGTAGCTGAAACATTCCTGACAATTCTTCTTCTTAGTAATCTTAGTGTTGTCATACCAAGGTCGGGAATGACGCACTGCAGAGTCAGGTGACGTCAAAGCTACTTCTGATGATTTTACTACCAGATGTGGTTTACACACTGATTTAGACTGATAAACATGTTACTTCACATCTAACTAAATATTGATTAAAAGATTGCCCATACATCCGAGTACCTGACAGGTTTAAAAAAAAAAAACAAACGGTGTAAAGTGAGCTCATTCTATTAACTGCAGGATAAAAAATTGGCACTATTCATCTTAACAAGGATATATCCTACATGGCTGTCAAGGCACAAAAGTCCCAGAAATTTCCAGAAATTGCTTTCCGTGATCTATGTTGACTGCGATATCTGATGTGCAGAGAACAAAGGTGCTGTTTGTTTGTATTCTTCTCAAAAGGTGTTGATTGAGGGTTTTTTTGTCTCCTGGGATTTAACTAGTAATAATCAAAGCCAAAGGTGGAGCTCTCTGAAGTTCTGACATCCACACAAACAAGAATTAATCTTTACGTACATACACCTGCAGTTCCCAGTAGGTTACGCCTACGAAACCTTAACACTTATTAGAAAACCCAAGGCTATTTTGACTTTATTTACTAAGGCAAATGGTAAGTGAGGTAGATTCCAGGGATTTGTGGGTGGAATTGGTCTTGCTCTGGTCATTGACTATTTCCTGTAGGCAAACAATTTGAACATGGTCAATGTTTTTACTTCTGTCCCTGTTTGCCCTTGAAGTTCTTGAATCAACGTGTGCATACGCACAAAGAGAGTGCACACCGCTCATCAAATAGTACACAAATAGTGTTAGATTTTCTTGAAATACATAACGAACATTAGAAATAAAGTCAACATACAACTCGTAATAATTTCAGGCACGAAAATTGATGACTGTCTCATTCAACCTTGTACTTATTCTCTCAAACAGTATCACTTCAAATATTATGCAATATTGATTTTCTTTATTGACACAAAAAGACAGTGCTTATGGTCATGTTACACACAATTCTTGTGTTAGACACAAGTTGTCAATAAATAATGATTAACAGTATGCTGAAAGCACTGTAAATAAGCAGTTACATTACATAAACTAGCTCGGTTGGTTTGATCGTAGTTCTCCTAACTGTTTCCCAGGCTTGATGAATGCATGTATTACTCTGTAAATGATTATGGCAAGTAGCATTAACTCTAGACAAACATGTAGGGACCCATTAACCTGAAACCAAAATGTGTCATGGGGAGTTTGGATAGAGCCTTTATGCAGTATGCTAAATTCGACATAGAAGCAATATAACTGATTAATAATAACATTTCCTATTATTGGTTAAAACAGGGTTGTATTGAATGATAAGTCTATTAAAATAAATCGGTCTGTTCTGTGGACACTGAATCATTTACCAAGATACACTCACACAGCACTTTATTAGGAAGACCTTCATACCTACACATTCATGCAATTATCTAATCAGCCAATTGTGTAGCAGCAGTGCTATGTTTAAAATCATGCAGATATGGGCCAGCAGCTACGGGTAATGTTCACATCAACCATCAGAATGGGGAAAAAATGTGATCTCAAATGATTTTGACTGTGGCATGATTGTTGGCGCTGGGCTGGTTTGAGTATTTTTACAGCTGCTGATCTCTTGGGATTTTCATGTACAGTAATCTCTAGAATTTACACAGAATGGTGCAATAAAGAAAAAAACCATCCAGTCAGCAGCAGTTATGCAGACCGAAATGCCTTGTTGATGAGAGAGGTCAAACGAGAATGGGCAGACTGGTTCAAGCTGACAGAAAGGCTACAGTAACTCAGATAAACACTCTGTACAATTGTGGTGAGGAGAAAAGCATCTCAGAATGCACAACACATTGAACCTTGAGACGGATGGGCTACAACATCAGAAGACCACATCGGGTTCCACTTCTGTCAGCCAAGAACAGAAAGCTGAGGCTGCAGTGGGCACAGACTCACCAAAACTGGACAGTTGAAGACTGGAAAAATGTATCTTGTTTTGATGAATCTCAATTTCTGCTCAAGCACACAGATGCTAGCCTCAAAATTTGGTGCAAACAGCATGAATCCATGTACCCAACCTGCCTTGTGTCAACAGTTCAGGCTGGTGTAATGTGGGGGTGGTGTAATGGTGTGGGGAATGTTTTCTTGCTACACTTTTGGCTCATTAATACGAACCAATCATTGCTTGATGCCACAGCCAATTTGAGTATTGTTGCTGACCATGTGCAACCCTTGAACACAGTTTACTCATCTTCTAATGGCTACTTCCAGCATGATAATGCACCATGTCACAAAGCAAAAGTCATCTCACACTGGTTTCATGAACATGACAATGACTTCAGTGTTCTTCAGTGGCCTTCCCAGTCACCGGATCTGAACCCAACAGAACACCTTTGGGATGTGGTAGAACAGCAGATTTGCAGCATGAAAGTGCACCTGAAAAATCTACAGGAATTGCATGATGCAATCATGTCAACATGGAGAAAATCTTTGTACGTACAGACTGTAAAAGCTTGGGACCCAATTGGGGACCCTGGAGCTGTGGGGCAACACTACAGTATGCACCAGCATGCATAGTTAGTGTTAGTATATCATTGATGCAATAGAGCTGTATCACAATATCAAGCTATATCACATTAAAATATATTTGATATTAGATGTTATCAAGGTATATATATATATATATATATATATATATATATATATATATATATATATATATATATATATATATATATATATATATATATATGCAAAGAAATCCAAGGTATGTATATACCCACACTCCAAACATTCCTGTCAATACACACAGCATATCCCGTATTTATAAATATTTAATATTGTTATCTTTTTCACTGCAACTACCTCAGGTCAATGTTGCACAGCACTGTATTGCACATACTGTACAACTGCACATTATACCACATACAATTCATACATTTTTTGCCATCTATCTTTTAATATATTTTATATTTATAATTTAAAACTTTTTCATTTTTATGTAAATTCTGTTTTATGTTACTGGACAGTCGATTGAAATGAACTGTAAATACATTTGTAATAGTCTAATGATGTATGACTTGTAATGAGCATTAAATACAGAATTATAGAAATAGAAGAAGTCATTGTATTACTGTAATACTGTATGTTTTAATGATTAACCTATAACCGTAACCTCATTTGAGATGATGACACTGTAATAAGTGTATTGTCAATCCTGGGCAGATAGTTGTGTCTCACAAGGTCAGTGGTCTGAATGAATTAAGTACTGCAAGTAGGTGAAAGGTCAGTCTAGTTTATGTGCGTAATAATGACATTTGGGTCATAGTATCTGCATATTTGCCAAAGACCATTATTTGGTAGTAAATTAAAAGATTACATAATATCATGTGAGTCCAGTTTTGTGAACTATAACCACTGCAGTAGTATAAACAGTGCATCTGTTTCCAACTATTTCAAATATTATTATCTATTTACCATTCCTGTTGAAATCTGGATATATGCAGAGGCCAAACATTTTAAACTATTTTGCTCATGTGGACATATTTAGGTTTACTGTTGTTGTGTATTGGTGTAGCTCCCAGGGGAATCAACTTTCACCCAGAAACCACAGAAGCTTTTGCAAATAAACAGGCTGGGCATGATTGACCTGTTTTGTGTAAAATAAACAGAATTCAATAATCCCTGTTATTAGGAAATTGGTATTATTTTTAAGAAAATCTTTTTAAGATTTTTAAGATTAATCCATAAAAAAAAAACAAAAAAAAACTTTATGGAATTTTTTTTTTTTTAGAAAATTTATTATTGTCATTAACCTTAAAATGCATTATTAAGAGTTGCAGCTTTCACAAACACAAACAGGTGCTGAGAGACAGGTAAAGCACAGCTCAAATCAGTAATCAGTTTCAAAAAGGCTGCAATATGACCTGGTCGCATTGGGTAGCCACTTTCTTTGCCCACTGGCATATGTGACACCTAACTCCTCATGAATCATTCAGCCTGGAAGAGAAAGTGCTTCCTATTTCCCTGAGAACCATCTCAGAGCACACTACTCAACACTGCAAGACGATGCATGAAACTAGGGACTGTTGCTGGCCAGTCCTTCTCTGGTGGCTCTCTAGCCCAGCACTAAGGATTGCTTTTGGGCTGAATGCAACACGAGTACATCAGCGCCAGCCCCCTTGTCAGCCAGGTAAGGTGCATAGTGTCCTTGCCGTGAGGCATGGGAATATAGGAATACCTTTTGAGACCAAAAGTATATTGTACCTGTTGTTTGCTTGCATTGTCATTTTTAAATTCTTTGAAGGATACTACTACTGCCCTAAGGGAATGAAAAAGGTACATGTGAATGTTTTTTGTGCCTTGCATAAAGGTCACTACTGTCCAGAAGGCAGTGAAACTGCAGTGCCATGTCCCAGAGGCACGTTTGCACCAAGTTTTTGGGCCAGGGACATCAACGGCTGTATCAGTTGCCCTCCACATCACTATTCTCCCACAGAGGGTCTGGCTGCCTGTCTACCCTGTGGATCCAGAGCACAGCAGCCTCTACCTGGGCAGGATAAATGTGTATGCCTAACAGAGGGCCAAGTCTTCCAGGTGAGCACATAGACCTGTTTTTTTTTTTTTTTTTTTTAGTATGTAACTGTATGCAAACAGATCAGCAGTGTCCAGTGGTGCAATCTGCAGTCTTCAGCTAAAACAGCCGCTCATGTTTCAGCCTAGAGGTGGTTAGGTTACAGGTTCTGTCTGTCTCCCACTCAATACTAAACCTTTGTCTCCTCAGATTCAACCACAGGAAAACCAAGCTCAATAAACAATTCACAGTCACTCAAGCCTGTACAAAAGGATGAGGTTTTGAACATATGATCTATGTTTCC
Organism: Cranoglanis bouderius; assembly: GCA_023630585.1. NCBI lineage: Eukaryota > Metazoa > Chordata > Actinopteri > Siluriformes > Cranoglanididae > Cranoglanis > Cranoglanis bouderius. Next base: position 8,322,298 of record CM042548.1, on the reverse strand, counting down.
TTCATGCAGGCCAGCGATGGGCGGTGTCATTGTGCTTTGGGGTACCACTCTACACAAAGAGGGGATGACTGTGAGCTAAAGATATATGAGATCTGCAAAGATGGACAAGCACGGGATCAGTATGGCAAGTGTCTGGATCGCAGGCAGTGGAAACACCTTTGTTCTAATGAGGTCGGTACAAGGAGCCACTTTGTAAAGTCAAACAGTGCTATCACTTGCATACCTCTGTGAACTTTGTCATACATTGTTGGTAGCTTGGAGCTTACGAATTGCTACGTTGGAGATCACAGCAAAACTCAAACCACAGTGTCTATTTCAGATACTCTATTAAAAATGGAAATGGTTATGATGGTAAAGTAACACATCATGTGCTTCTGCAATGTCATAACCATAACATATGCTATACCAATAATAATGCATTCCCAAATTAACTTTTTGTTCAGCCAAGCAGATTAACTCATCTAGTGCTCATTTGTTATACTGATATTTATTGATTGTATTGCATCAGTCTGTGAAATTACTATAAACATATGGGACATGCTGCTACAGAACTGGAATCAATGACTGATCATTTAAAGCATGGCTGTACTCTATACAATTAAAGATTGGATAAGAATATGTGTTTGCCTATAGCTTTAAATCCTTCAAGATGCTTTATAATCCAACATTTGTTTCAATGCTTTATTGCAAAGTAAAATAGTTACTATGTTGTCCATGCAGAAACAAGCAATGAAAAATGCAGAAAAAAAAAAACATAAACCTATAAGAATTATTTACAGAGTAACATTTAATTTAGGAAAGGACTATACCTTAGTAAGATTTTTATTGCCAGATGTTAAAAGCAAAATGTGAAATGTGTAATTATTGATTTTAGTGAACCATGAGGGGAACAAAACACTCTTTTCCGTGAATATCTTGTCACATATGCACTAGGAACTTTTGCATAACCTGCAGTTGACATGCAAGCTTGTAACAAGCAAGTTATATAACTGTAGTGAAGCGGCAACTTTCTGACTCAACATGTCACATGACTCCACTTCCCCAGGTTTGTGCGTCTCCACAGCTGTATGAGGGCTATGACGCCTCCCTGGGTCTGTGTGTCTGCAAAGGTCTGACTGACTCAGGAAGAAGTGAGTGCTCAGGATGGTGTGGAGACAGGATGAGACCTGTGTTGCAGCTGGTGTGCAGTTCTGCTATCCTTCAGCTGCTTTACACTGAGGCAAATAGACAGGTACAAAATACTGGCCCAATCCAATAGTGGGCTAGAACTCATACAAATTATTACACATTATATATCTACTCAATATGAACATTACTTGCCACTAGTCTTGCCACACTAGGGGTGGGTAAGTGAGTGAGTGAGTGAGTGAGTGAGTAAGTAAAGCTTTATTTATATAGCAGGTTTGAGGTTTGAGGAAAGGCCCCAGTGAACAAATGCACTTTGAGATACTTTTTTAAAGTGCTAATTGAATCAACTGCACGTAGGTTGTCAGGGAGAGAGTTCCACAGTTTAGGCCCATAGTGAATAAAGGCCAACTCCCTGTCAGCTCCCCGCTAGGGGTGTAACATTATGCCACTATCTGTATCGGCACCTGTTTAGTGCTTCAGTATTTGTATACATATCTATAATTGGGTTTAAACATAAAGTGTGAGTGGCCTAGACCGGATATTAAAAATAAATAAATAAATATGAACCCTATGCTCCCTGGAAAACACTGGACAAACAAGGTAGAAAAACCAGCACAGTCAGCATGATCTGATCTTAAGTTCATAATTCTCAACTAGAGATGTGTACAGGACTATTTGTTTTAATCCTCGCTTACAAGCTTATTATTATTTGGAACCTGCCTGCAATGTTTTCTAATAATTTTAGTTGGTTCTATTTTCCAGAATATAAAAAAAATGACTACAACCCTGACCAGGCAGTTACTAAGGATGCACTTTGCTGCACTGTCATGTCAATTAACATGGTCTTTGTTGGTTTGTCCCATAGCCCCTGTTTATCTTGTTAAAACAAACAAGGCTAGAGTTTCACTTTGATCTATATATCTTTGAGGGACACAGGTTAGTGCATCAGGAAGTGCGCTTTTATCTGTCCTCAAACGTTGGGAGTCCCGAGGAAGGCTGAGGTGTGAGCGGCATCATGGTTTCTCCAGGTCTGTGTACACAATACAGACAAGGGGTGAGTAACCATGGCCAAGGGCAGGATGTTGAAAGAATTTATGACCAGTTCTGTAATGCTTCCCACTGTTTGCCATGCTACAGAAAGTGGCTTCTATGGGTTCCTCCTCACTATCCCAGCAGAAGTACGGATGGTGATCTTGGAAGGTGGTCAAGTGAGCGATAGTTTTGCTGAGATCTCGGACAGAAACAGCATGGGTAAGGTGGTTCTTACAGGAAGTTAATTTATCAGCCTGGCATACTCAGAATGAGTGACCACAACAGGTGTTTTCATTGCTAATTCTTTTACCAGGTAACCATACCTACATGGATACAGAATCCTATTGGTCCATGGGTTCTGCTTCAAGAGGAGCCAGCAATAGAGAAGCCACTCAAGTGATGAACCCGATAGCATGCTTGCATCTGGAGGATATTCTTTTATTCACTGTGACCAGGCACCACTATCCACAGTATGATGTGTGAGTAAGAAAACTTTGCCTCATTTAGACAATGACTCCCTCAGTGACTTGAACTGAGGGTTTGTCTTGTTGTTGACAGAGAGAACTTATTCAACACTAATGCTGCTTTCGACTGGGGAGTCTTTAGGGTATTGGAACAAGAGCTAGCAATGGCACGATCTGCAAACTCCCTCTTTTCTGTTAGCTTCGGTGAGCCTGGTGTGTACGTCCTCAAACTGAGCAGCAATCAACACAAGCATGTGGTACTGTCCCCAATTAACTTGCCTTTAACTGCATACAAAATATTACCATGCTATCCATAAGACGCCAACAGAAAGGTCCTTCTCCAGTATGTAAAGGTTTTGCCTGCTGGAGGAGATTGCTATGACATCGGACCGTTCTTTCCTACTGATCCACATCACATGATTCGGATGGGCATAACTCCCCAACGCCAGCTCCTGCTGCGACCCGACTGGTGGGTGATTGGAGGTCTCTTGGCTGGAGCTACAGTTGTGCTCTGCTTGTGTCTTGCAGTACTGGTCAGTCTTGTACTAATCATATAAGAACCAATACTATAACTATTTACTGAGTTAAAATTGTCAAGAACCATTGACTTCCATTTCCAACACACAGATCTTGTTCAGGGAGCATGGCTGGCCAGAGAAGGTTCCTTCTCAGGCCAGGTACCGGGAACTACAGCTCAAGTACAACATGGATGTCTATTCATCAAAAGGTTCCAGGGTCATAGCACTGAAAAAGATGCACAGAAAGATACAGGTTGGGATGAATGAGGACCCAGTGCTGAGAGGTAACTGTGGCAGGATTTGTAAAGTGTTGGTCAAGAAGATTGTTTTAGCTACAGCTTGAGGTAGAGCTCTTACTCACTGTTCTCATATTGCTCATAGCTATGGCTGTAACATCAGACGAGTTCTGGGACTATGAGGAGCAGGTGGACCTGGAGGCTTTCAGTTCCAGCACCTTCTATGACATCTTGCTTAAGCACAGTGTGTCTGTCACCACCCGGCTTGGGCAGCTCAGAGAAGAGGTGAATTTTCCATAGTTTGTTCCAGATTTCCTCAGTTGTGGTCAGGGACCTCAATGGCCTCCTCCTAAAATAAATTATAATGAACACATGTTGAATGATGTTGCAGATATAACCACAGTAAATAATTCTTCTCCTTTTTGGTGTTGGCTGAAGTGGTGCTTTTGGATGGAGTGGGCTAGCCACTAATAACTTACTCCCCTGGAGCGAGCTGCAAGATGACAAAAGAAAATAAACAATATGTCTTCCCCCTTGAAGGAATAATATTGTTAATCACAATAACAATACACCTTGTATTCACAGGTGAAGCAACTCTATCAAGGGGTGCTGGAAAAGGTGCAGGGGCTCCAACCTGGCCTGGGGGCTGTGGTGGTAGGGGGCAAGCTGGAGTGTTTGGAGAGGCAAGTGGAGCAAGAGATAGCACGCAGGAAAGTTCTGGGCACTCAGGTTTCCCATCTGCTGGACAGCCAGCTTCAGATCCTGCGGAATGAGTCACAGTCCCAGCATGCCATGCACAAGGCTTTCTCAGCACTCCTCAGAGAAAGCTTTCGGTTGCTGATGCTGGTTTCTGACAACCAGGCCTCTCTCTGGAACAAACATATCCAGCAATGGTATGTTTTATGTGCACATTTATACACGCATCGGGCCTTGTTTATCAAGTTTTAATAAGCTTGTGTATACTGTACATGTTCTCATAGGCCAAACCAAACAAAGGTTTTGGCAATGCTGATTAATTTCATACTCATATGCGTATGTTGATGAATGCCAATCACCCGTAAAGTGCAAAGCGCACGCACGGCACAGCTTGTTTTCATTTCAGTGATGCTCACAAAACTCCAAAAAAGCTAAAAAGCCTACAAAGAGCTGAAAGTGCAAAATGAGGACAAACAGCAAAAGTAAAGGAATTTCTCAGAGGCAGAAATTGAAGTTTTGACTCATTTATTTACCATCGTGTATTTCTATCCATCCATCCATTTATTTTCTGTACCGCTTATCCTACACAGGGTCGTGAGGAGCCTGGACTCTATCTCAGGGTACTCAGGGCACAAGGTGGGGGATACGGTGTCAGCCCGTCGCAGGGCACAATTGCACACACACCCATTCACACACTACGGACAATTTAGAGATGCCAATCAGCCTACAATGCATGTCTTTGGACTGGGGACCAGAGTACCTGTAAGTAACCCACAAAGCACGGGAGAACATGCAAACTCCGCACACCCAGGGTGGAAGCGTGAATCGGACCTCCAACCCCAGAGGTGCGAGGCAAACATGCTAACCATTAAGCCACTGTGCCCCCTCTGTATCATGTATTTAGCAATCAAAAATATTATTGAGCAGCCTAACCACCTGAAAAGGCCAGAATCTGAAGACAAATTACAGAAAAGGAGAACAAGATACAAAATAAGTGAGGTGAAGGAAATGATTTGACATGACACTGGAGGGAAAAACAGATATCTAGACTGTACCCAGGTGATCATGGACACCAAGCACATCACACAGGGAAACTGTGTGTTTAATTGTTTTAAGTGTCTCAGCCTCTTTGGCTTCTCACACACCAATATGGAAACGGCTTATACGCCAGCTTTCATCTTAGAAAAAAAAAAATCATTCTAGCCTCAAAATAATGCAGTGTGTGCTAAATCTTTTAGTAGCCCAACGTCAGCTGAGCCTTTGCCGTGCATCAGCTTACGGCTACCATATGCAGAGACCAACCAGTCCTAATTTTATACAGTAGCATTTATTGTGCCTTAATTGAATGACTGGTCTCATTTGTCTGAATGTATGGAATTAACATTCTTTCCACATTTAATATGTCTTTAATTAATCCCATTAATTATTCCATTCACAAAATTGTCCTTTGTGTGTGTAATTGAAATAAATAAACTATTATTTATTCTTGGCAGTGTAATCCGTGTAGAAATTTGCAGTGATCAATCAAAGGTTACATTAGTGAATCTCTCAAGTGAGCTCTCAGAAGATATGAACGTTTTTATGAACTAACTGGCTTCCCAGGTTGGACATAATCATGAAATGTAACCATCACAAGCCACTCATGTTTTCTTTTTAATTTGGCTATTAACCATCGGGCCTGAGCAGGCTGATTGGCCACAGCTGGAGCTGATCAAAGTAGGTTTTATAAGCCTGCCAGTAGGTTTAGTCAGTTGGTTGAGTGATGTCATGCTGTGAATCACTCAAGCAATTATTTATTTATTTTAATAAATAATCCAAGCAATCCAAGTGTGATGTAGACTTAAAAAAGCTTCAGCAAGTACTCAAAGCATATTTTTTATTCAAGCGATTTACCTTGAGCTGATCCTCTCAGTTATTGATTCCCAGTGTCTAGTGGGCATTTTAGTGTGTAACTATTTTGCCTTTAAGCTAGAATTTTATTTAAAATTTCATGTGAATCATGATTATATTTAGAGGTTATGATGGACCTCTTCTTCTTCTTCTTCTTCTTCTTCTTCTTCTTCTAAGCAAAACCATTTATCTAACTTCACTAGTATCATCCACCAGAATACAAGATCAGGCATAATTGATTCTTCTTAGTTTTTGAACTCCAGTGACACTACACTTACAATTCAGTACTTAGTACTATTTAAAGAACTGTTCATTTTCTTACATTTCATTTAGCTGTTTTAAAAAATATATATATATATTTTTTGAACAAATCTAATCTTTGGATGGTCTGCCTATTAACTAACCACCATCAGCCGCAACAGTACTGCTTAATGTTCTTCTGCAATCCAATAACTGATTCATACAGAGCCGTGTGTATGAAGCAGCATGAAATATCCTGGACACTGAAAAACATTTCATTTCAGAAATGATGGGTCATGCATGCTTGGTTATATCACTTCAGAGTTCTCATTATCTCACCATGGGAAGTATACTTTTTGCCTCCTTGCTTTCATCTTAGTTAAATAATTAAAGAAGTATTTGGCTGGAAGCAGGAACTTTGAACTTAAGTGCTCAAAAGACACGAGTACACTCTCTTCTCAGAGGCTGCCAAAGGTCTGAATAACCCTATGCCTCCTGAAAGATTTGAAGCACAAAGAAGAGGAACATTTCTTTCAATATTTAAATAGAATACAGACTGTTTGCCAAACAGGAACTAAAATAGGAGTATCGGAGCACCTTTGCTCCCTTTAATGATGAATTTGATGGATTTTCCATTCCATAACAACCTTGATATTGATCTGTTGGGATAATTTTGGCACGACTATTGGGAGAAACAGTAGGAAACATTATATATTTCTCACCTATATTCAGTGGCAATGTAAATGACATTTACAAAATGAACCTTTTCTTTCTTTCTTTTTTTTTTTTTTTTTTTTTTTTTTTTTTTAAAATAGAAAACCCCAAGGTCATGAATTCCTGAATTAATCAAGTACTGGTTTTTAGGCTCTCTTTCCAAGAGCTCAGATTCTCCTTTCATTATTTTTAATCGGAGATATATTTCCTGCCATTGTGATTGAAATAATATGCATGTTGCGCTGTGCAGTGTCATGGACAGAGTGCATGTGCTGGCTGAGGAGATGGCAGAGCTGGTCTCAGTGGAGGCGCAGAGGCAGGGTTGCTGGACCGTGCTCAAACAGGGGACTGGAGCACGGCTACTGTGCCCCACTTCTGGATCAGTCCTCACTAGGGATGATATTATTGGTGAGTTATTGCACTTTTCCAACACATGGGATATGTCCAAGGTCCTTGCCCTACATAGGAAACTATGATATGACATTCCCCACCCCCACCCCTACCCCTACCCCTACCCCTACCCCCACCCCAGATTATTGACCTGAAAGTGTTAGTTCTATACTTTACGCATTTTTTTATGTACACTATCTCTGGACCCCCCTTCTTCTTGCAACATCAGCATAAACCTGTGTTCATTTTAAGTCCACAGCATACAGTATATACCAATGTTTCAAACAGCGTATATCTGTGTCAATTTTAAATCCACATGCAATTCGAATGCATGCCTGTACAATAAATATCTCTGACTTTGGGAGGTCTCACAGGTAAAGCAGCAGATCAGACTAATCCTGCTGTCATGAAGACAAAGGAAGCTTTGACAGAAAATTGTTAGGAGGAAAAAAGTTGGACAAGGTTATAAAAAGATAAGCTAAGCTTTGAACCTTCCTAGGAGCACTGTGAAACCCATTATAAAAAGTGGAAAAAATAGGACAAAACTCAGACATTACCAAGATCAGGCCAAACTGAGTGCTCAGGCAAGAAGGGCAATTGTCACAGAAGTGTCCAAGACTCCAGCTACAACACTGAAGGAGTTACAGAGCTCACTGGGTAAATTGGAAAGCCTGTGCAGACCTCAACTTTATTTGCTCTTTACAGATCTGGCCTCTATGGGAGAGTGGCCAGAAGAATCCTCTGGCCATTTTAGAAAATCGCTTAAGTGCTTTTGGGGGAAAAAAAAAAAAAATGGACTGATGAGACTAAAGTTGAGCCATTTGTTCTAAAACCAAAGAATAATGTTTGATGCAAACCAAATTCAGCCCAACACCCAAGTAACACCAATCCTGTAATGTGGTAATTTCATGCTCTAGGGCTGTTTATCAGCAGCAGAAACTGGAAAGCTGGTTGCCATCACAGGCAAAATGGATGAAGCAAATTGTTCAGCAGAACCTGTTCCAGTCAACCACACATCTACATTTATGGCGAAAATACACGTTCCAACAGCACAATGAGCCAAAGCACAGGGCAAAACTACAAAGGAATGGCTTGAAAAAAAGGTTCATGTTTTGGAATGGCCAAGTCAAAGCCCAATTGAAAATCTGTGGCATGACCTGAAAAATGTGTTCACCAACATTCTGGATTCAATTTAAGAGTTGGAAGAAATGTGCATTGAGGAATGGAAGAAAAAGCCACAATCAAAATGTGCAAAGCTCAAAAAAGACACATCTGAGACAACTCAAATCTGTACTTGCTGCAAAAGGACAATGAGGGGGGTGAATACTTATCAATTAAGCAGTTTTTAGATTTTTCAAAAAAATAAAATAAAATTCAAATAATTCTGAGGACATCTAAATACTTTATTTAATAATATTTCTGTAAAGAGTCACTTCAAAAGGAGCAGAAAAAATCACATTCTGATATGCTTCAATTTGATGTTGCAATATAACAAAATGAGACAATCACTAAGGGGGGAATACTTGTTAGAGGCACTGTATACATCTACAGCTCTGAGATTATAGTGTGTGGGGGCTGTCAAATCTTTCTTTTTTTTTGCATCAATCAATTAAGTAACTGCCCATGTCCATCAACCATATGTTATATGATTATATGTTATACTGTAGAATCTTGTAGATGCGTTTAATTATGGACTCTGTTTGCTTACGGTCTGACGTACTCACTGCTTCTTTACTTGTCGGGTAAATGAACTACCCCACCTAGTGGTAGTTGAATGTAGGAGAGAAAATTAGACCTCAGTACTGCTCATATAGGGATTCATCACACGTTTCTGGAAATTACTGTCTTTTTTTCCTGTCTCTGTAAATTAATAAAAATGGTTTATATAGCAAATGGTAACAAATTGTAAAAATTGCACCAACCTTTACACCAATACAGCACCTGATGGGTCTGTCCGGGCTTGCGATACTGTCCATGTGGACCCCTGTACAGGCCTTATCCATCCAATCCCGAATGCCCACATGCTCCTAGCTAGTGGCCACAGCATGCCAGTGCCCTCTGACTTCTTCCTGCATCCTCAGACTGGCCGGGTGCTCCCAGTGGCAGGGAATGTAGGATTTGACCCCTCCAGCTCCACACTTGTCTACACAGCCGATGCTTGTGTGGGTGAGTCGAGGATCCTGCTTTCAAACTTTAGCATTTAGCATAATACAATTAAGTCATTATGATGCCAGTTTATAGTATTGCAATATTCAGCACCAGATGTTGGATGTGACTCTAACATCTGTTCACTGATCTCAGGTGAGACTGGAAAATGGGAGTCTCCTGTGCTTCCCTTCATTCCCTACCCTTCATCTCGCCACTCAGAATTGCTAGGGCCACCCAAGTTGAGAAGCCTCCAAACAGGCCAGAAGCTTGTATTTGGGGGACCCATGTGCGACTTTGAAACTGGCGTACTTGTCCCTATCCTGGCAGTCACCATCCACCCCCAGACGGGGATGGTGTACCCGGTAGGTGGTGCTCATGTGTGCCCCGTGACGCGACTCCGGCAGCCCATTCAGATTGGTTGTCCAATGCTGGATCCTCGCACTGGCAATGTGGTGCTCATAACAGGTGTTAGTCTGGACTCACATACAGGTCAGTGCATGTGTACCTAATTTCTTCTACATTTACTAGAAACTTTCAGATTTGCAGATAAAAGTAATCAGATTACTGACATCTCTGGGAAAACAACTGCCTGTAGCATTACAGTAACACCTTATTGCTGTAATTCGCAAACTTTTTGTAGCCAGAGACCCCTTTAACTGTAAAATAAATTCCACAGACCCTCTCAGTATGGATTTATTTCATGAACATTTAGATTTTTCAAGTAATATTTTTTTTTGAGCCATAGAGCTTTCTCTTCCTGAGTTTTCTACTGATATAACACAGATCTGAGTTGATTTTGGTGCTTGGACCCCTAAATATAATAACTTTGCTACTGTGGGTTGTGATTTCCACTGGCTACGCTTCATTAATCCCTGGGCATCCCCAGACCGCACTTTGAGAACCACTGCCTTATTCTAATCTGCAGACTATAAACTATTCCCCAAATTAAAGTAAGTCAAAATTGATTATAAAACCATACCTTTAATATTCAACAATAAATTGACATCACGATTCCACATAATATGAGATTTTATGAATATGCAATTTAAAAATGCCCCAAGACTACACTTGCTCATCTCCTGGTAAAACCTTATACTGTACAACCCCATTTCCATATCCTCAGTTCCCAAACGATTAAAAAGTATAATTAAAAGGATGGGTAACACAGTGGTAAACATGCCTCTGTCCCAACTGAGTGTGTTGAAGGCATCAAATTCTAAATTTGTTTATATTTACAAAATACAATTAAGTTGGTCAGTGAAAACACTGAATATCTTTTCTTTGTACTTTTGTCAGTTAATTAAAGTTTCAAGAGACTTGACAAATCACAGATTTTTGTTTTTATTGCATTTTAGAAGAAATCCCAACTTTTATGGAAATGGGGTTGTATAAGAAAAGACTAGCATCATTTTGAATAAAACAATGTTATGTTTGTGTCTTGGGTTGATTCAGTACCTGACATTTAAGTCTGTGTTGCAGGTGCGGTGCTTCCAGTAGGAGGTCTCCTGCTGGGCGAATCCTTCATCGAGCCCCTGAGTGGCAGGTTGGTGCGTGTTGGTGGCGGCAGCATCCGGGGAGGAAAAGTGGTGCCACATGCAGGGGGTTTCCAGGCTCTACTGGACAGCCAAGCTCTTGGTGCGCGGGTGGGGGTAGTGGAGCTGATACGGGCCTACTGTGACGAGTGGAAATCTGGGAGTCTGGAGCTCCACAATGAGCTTAGCAGAGTGGAGGCAGCTGCCTCAGATTTGGAGCAAGCCTGGAGGAACAGTCAGCATTGCATGCTTCAGCTGCTAAGTTGTCTGGAGGCTCAGCAGGAGTGGGCCTGGCGGGTGGCTGAAGATGGGGGCAGTCTAGGTGAGTGGGTGCGCTCATAAGCGTAGATGTGAGTAAACACTTTTAATATGCACATTATGTAAGTTTTAACCGTACTGGTAGCAAAGCTCAATAACTTACTATGAATATAGGCTATTGACAGACAGAGTTAGCTTGGTAATATCTTGTATATATAGATAAAACTTTATGAACTTGTGTAATTTGCTATTGCTGACAGTTATGAAAAATAAGGAATTTTGACAAAACTTAGCTAGCTAGCCATCATGTACCCTTATGAGGGCTAGAACTAGTTAGTTAGGCAGTTAATGTGGAGACATTTAACAAGCCTGACTCTCTAGCTAGTTAAGTTTCACCCATGTGCTGCGTTCACATGCTATTTCACAAAATCATAAGCACATACACCAGCATGTTTGGCATTGCCAGTTTATTTTGTGCTCATGGCACTAATGACCGCCATTGTTATTGTGGGAGCGGATCTATGTTCCCAGGGTCCTATGTTCCCCAGATTGAACATAGGAGCATAATGTGCATAATGAGCACATGGTGATTTAAAGCTGGAGTTAGGCTTCAGCATAAGTGAGAGCTGAGACATGTTCATACTTAACATTTTGTTCCTTTTGTGACAGTTTACTGTGTTTTATAGGCTACAGTATGGCATTTCTTCAGTTTAGTGTATACATTTCACTATTGTTTATGCATGGAGTTGAACTGTATGAATATAGACTAACAGCTACTTTTAGAGCAGCACAAATGAGGGTTCAGCGTGTGCAACTCAGTTCATTTTCCAAGTTTATAACTTTCATAAATTTCAAGTGTGGATGGAGGATGGATTTTAAACTAATGGACCTTGTTATTCATTTAAATGTGTCTTTGGTGTTTAAAGTTAAAAGGTAATAAAGTTAATAGGGCCCTGGGAAAATGAGTCCTGACAGCATAAAACCTTTGGAAAAGTTTATTTAATGTGTGTTAACAGAATATTGAACTGGGGAACATAGGACCCTGGGAACATAGGAATGACCCCATTGTTGTTGTGATTCTGTTTCACTGACAGATGATGTTTGCATATCAATTATTCTTTTTCTAATTAAATAATAATAAAATTCTAACCAGGGACCTGGGTTATTAGCGAAATTTCACTGGTAAAGCTGGTTGTGTTTTCCTAGCTAGCATGATCATGCTGGTTGCTTTTTGGCTGGTCTAACTTTTTTTTCTAGCAGGTAAATTTTTTATTCTGTCACTTAAATTTTAATTATTTTTTTCTTTAGCAGACGTGTGTGTGTGTGTGTGTATGTGTATGCTCCTGTAGGTGAGATCAGTCTGCCCGGCATTGAGCTGTCCCTGCCCGCTCTGCCAGGACTGGAATATCCGGACCCTGGAGGTTCTGGCTTATCAGTCCCTGTTCTCGGTGTGTCGCTGGATTGGATGTCAGGGTGTATGGTGCCTCTTGCTGGAACAATGGAAGATGCAGATGGCAAGGGTCAGGCATAGTTTTCCAGTTTTGCATATTACACCCCTGTAGTGTTTGTAAACGCAAAGAGAAGCGCACACAACCTGGTTGCAAAAATACCTGAGTAGCCTAGCCACCTGACACTACTTGTTTATAATCTGACTGAAGAATGTTATTCACTTATTATTATGGATTACTCCCAAAAGACAGGGAGTGCTAGCCTGCAATGGCTGGACATGCAGTATATACATATCTTCTAGAAACTGTGAGTGTTTATACTACAAAGAAATTGATGGCAAGTTTTACGATTACTACATCACAGACGTCGTGGCAGTGAAAGCTAAGGGCATCCCAGCCAGATGCCATAAACTCATTTGTTAGCTGAACAAAGTTAGCTAGCTAAATGTGTCCATTACAGGCAACTTTTCAGAAAGAACCTAATCTACATAGCTTCTTGACGTAGATGTTTAGGTGAGCTTTGTGGGTTTGTTAAAGCAATATAAATTAGGCATGGTAGCTATCTAGCAAGCAAAGCTTGTTAAATTCTAACCTAGCAAACAAGGCTCACTAATTGTTAGCTACTTAACTGAGATAAAATGGGAGCTGTAAAGACCATTTATCCATTCTAATTATCTGTACTGTTCTTCTGTTTCGATAGTATACAGTAAAAATTGTGCTTAGGAACATGATTATGATTGTGGCCCCCAATGGTATAATGCATTTTAGAAAACCAATTCTGAGCTCATGTATGCAGGAGGGGGCGGACAGCGCTTTTCTCCATTGTGTGAGCAGCAGTTAGAAAAAGATGTGGTCAGCTGGCTTCACGTGATGCCTGATGGGTGGGAATTGGACATGACTTATATTAGGCAAAAAAATGGCTTGCTCTTAAAAAATGACCATAGATGTTTTTGCAACCAGGAGGCACGGTTAATGTCAGAGTGGTGTGTCTCACTCGGGTCTATAGATAGAATGATATGACCTGCTTTCTCATCATGAACACTAATGTGTCCAGGGTTGGTTCCTATACGCTTTGGGGCACAGACTGTAGACCCTGTGACAGGGGTCGTGGCTCCGGTGGTAGGAGCTCGGCTAGACCTGTGGAAAAGGACCGTAGTCCCAGTGACCGTGTCCCAGTGCCTGACCATAAGAGAAACTCCAGACATTGTGCTGGTGAGCAAATTTGGTTAAATATCTGAATGTTTCTAAAAGGCTGTGAGCACTGCAAGTGTGTGTATGTGTGTGTTCGGTGCAGGCGGAGGCCTTACAGAAGGAGTGCAGCATGAGGGCCCAGTTCTGGAGACAGCAGAGAGTAAAGGAGGAAGAACTGGTGGCAGATTTAGACAGAGCTCTGCGGAACTGCCTTTACAAAGCATTACAGGAGGAGTCAGATCATGTGAGGCTCACTGCAGGCTTGATAGATAAGGGATGGTGCTAAATGTGAGCGGAAAGACCTTAATTATGGTGTATGTGTGTGTGTGTGTTAGCTTGTGTGGACAGACACAGAGAAGCAAATAAGGGAGGCAGCAGCCGAGCTTCAGGAGGCCGACTATAAAGAGGCTCAGAGAAGAAACATTGTGAACTCGGAGCTGCCTCTCCTGCTGCCTGGACACATCCTACTCGCTCTTACTGGAGGTGACGTGTACACACATTATCGAAAGGCTGTGGTACTGATGGGTTTACAACAGAGAATGAATCCCACAGATTAGGTGTCTTTGTGTGTGTGTGTGTGTGTGTGTGTGTGTGTTTGCACAGGTGATGAAGAAGAGTGGAAGCAGCAGCGTCACTGGCATGCTGAACTGACCGCAGTGTTGAATAGAGTGAGTGTGTTTATGGCAAGGCAGCAGTGGGAGCAAGATCGGTCCCAACATCTGGGTGATGAGCAACCGGTCAGTTTCAGCGCTCAAATCTCTTTTGCTCATACACATTTTACTATGAAGATTCCCAACACAGACACAAATGCAAGCAATTCACCGTCTCATCTTGCTGTAGTGATGTCCAGCATAAAATCTGTTTTAAGTAAAAGACACTTTATATGTGCATTTTCCATACGTTCATATGGCATTTTGCACAAACTGCTTAGCACCAGGTCCGGGTGCCTCTCCGGGATCATTGTTTTGCTTGGAAGTCAGAGACGTTCTGTACCTTCAAGAAACATTTTGAGTAGTTTATGCACTTCTAGCAGCAAACCATCTATCTGTCCTCATTGCACGGATAATGCAGTGTCCTATGTAAATTTAGGGTAGTCTCAGAAGAGATGCTTTTAGTTTAAAAAACAGTACAATATAAGGAATTTATACCAAGTGTTTCACATTATAGTAAGAACACTTTCCACTTGCATGCAGTCGGAGCATGTGTAAGGAATAAAACACAACAGGGCGTGCTGTTATAGACAAATAATCCATGCCGGGGTGGTGTGATATGAGAGGGTGGTTTCTGATCTAACAACATGTCCCAAAATGTTTTATTTCTCTTATACTACAGTGATTTCCCAATGATTCCTAATTTTATTTTACGTCATGCTTTTGAACCATTTATACATATGTTTAAAATTAAGGAACATCCGCAAGACAAGTCACTTACATTATAACACCTACAAATAGTCGTTCCCTCACCAGACTTTTTCTCTCTTGATATTAATAAGACAAACTGGAAAGCGTAAAGTCCTTTGTCCTGAAGACTATCCCATAGAAGAAAACTTGTTGACCGTTACAAAGCACTGACACCCAGGACTCCTTCCATCAATGTTAAATAAACATCTCCTAACCGAAAAACGTCATATCAATGATTAGACGTTTTGCTTTGTTTAATATCCATTTAATATCCTTTTTGTCATACGTCTAACTCCTTGTGAGTGAGCTGTTACTATAGAAACAATAACACATTACAATGAGAATTAATATAAATAGATCTGAAAATTCAACAGAGCATCCACCTTAGCGTCATTCACTAACCGTGTCAGCTCCTTTATATTTGAATGCATGCTGCACAGATTTACCTGCAGGGTTTCATCATCCTGTGTGACTAGTGAGACCATTGGTGTCTATGTAGATAACCTTAGTGTTTCTACACTCACCACTGCAGCCAATATATGTGGCCTTTTCTCATGCTTCAATGCACTTGTGAATGTGTATAAATGCTCTTTAATGAAGACGATACTTTGTGGGATAGCTTGAGTGACTATACCAAGAAATGGGTTAGGCATTCAGTCATCTGTAGAAGATCCAGTTTCGGTTTCAGTAGCGTGGCATTAATATCAGCCTGCAGAGCATTTGCTTTTGCTGAGCTGTGCTTCTGATCAACAGAACACTCAGATGGCGGTTTTTGTCAGCACTCTCCGGCAAGGTGGGCTCATTATTCACGTTTAGAAAATGAGAAGCAGCTACTGAGAATACATCAAGGCCTGTCTGTATGTGAGGCAGCTGTACTAAGCTCTTCTGAATTCTACACTTTTCTACACATTTCGTTGGGTTGTGCTAACGGCTCGTATGTTTGTCTCATGCCTGCTGATGGCTCCTCTTCGTTCCGATGTTGTAAAACGACAGCTTATGGTTTTCTTCCTAGAGGGATCAGCAGCTGTGACTGATGTTCACGTAGCCTTTGAGGTTCACGGATTGCAATCAGCATCATGTTGCGTTTAGGGCAAGGCTCTATAATTGCTTGTCAAAGGTTTTTCAGTCTCAGGCAATTTGGGCATTGATCCCTGTCCATCATCCAACTCCATCAGGGTGTGGTAGAACAAACAGTTTGCCATTCTGCGCTCTCCCAAGATGTTGGGAAAGTTCAACAATTCACAACAAATTACGGATTCATGAATTCATAAATGTTACGCTGCATCCCAGCACCCACTACGGAGACACAAAAAATAGGCCACATGTTAGCTGGACTGTTAAACATCCTGGGCTGAGCCCAGATTCTTAATAGACTTTAGCATTTTTTCCCTTGCATTTCAGGGCTAATTGCGTTTAAAAAATGTGAAAATTGGACAAAAAGTTGGATTTATTACGTTATCACTGTTTGCAGGACTACCAGACCGATAAAATATAAATATAAACGTTTTGGCTATCTAACAGGCTAGTTTGGTGTCACTGGCCAAGGGGAAGCACATAAGATTGTATGGGTTTATATGCAAATCAATTTATAACTTTTTTGAAATGCGTTTTTCTGGATTTTTTTGTTGTTATTCTGTCTCTCACTGTTAAAATACACCTACCATTAAAATTATAGACTGATCATTTCTTTGTCAGTGGGCAAACGTACAAAATCAGCAGGGGATCAAATACTTTTTTCCCCCACTGTATGAGGTCATGGTCACAATGTGATGACTGTTGGGCCTTGGCAAGGAAACAAGCAAATGGGAATACTACCCTAGTTCTGAAGGAAATTGTCCTTACTGTCCAGAATGAAAGGAAGTAGAATGACCAGTTTTAACTGTGATTTGTCACTTTTCTCTAATTCTCATTTTAACTCTCTTGTTGGGTTCATCATTTGAACAAGTAAAGGTATGCAAACTTTTGTAATCGTGTGTACAGTACAATGAATTTCTTAACATTTATGGACACTGTTCAAGTGGTAACGATGACAATTACCATTTGTCAAAAAGTCCAAAATACTACACTATCGAGCAAAAAGAAAAATTTTAGCTACCACCTGTGGTTTACATTGTGCATGGAAGGGAAAAGGAAGTAACTCTCACTTAATCGTGTCTAGTGTTTATGCGCTTTGTTAAAAGAAACACACTCATTCATCTACATCTACATTCTCTAGATTCCACTAGTTTCACTGATTATTCAAGAGACCTGTGCTAAACCATAACAAGCAGTTTAATGTAAGCTTTCCCAGCCTTCTTAACATTGCTGATTAGCCGTAAAGCAAGTCAGTGTACTGTAGTGAGCATGGGTTTCACTAATCCTCTTGCATACTCGGTGGAATGATGTTCTGGTGCTATAGGATGAAAAGGCATGGCAGAAGGAACTGTGGGAGCAGTTAAATCAGAGACACACCGAGCTGGACGTTGCTCTTTCTTCACTGCACTGGGCCTGCGAGCTCAGCCAGCTCCGTGCTGATACTGCAGAGGTAACACACACCTTAAGCCAGCATGTTAAACACGGCACACTGGACTCGTATTGAGCTCGGTCAAGGCTAAATGCACTTTAAGAGGATTTCACACATCAGCATATTATATGGATGAGCTGGAGCCGCCTTACGAATAGCACTAAAGTTCTATAAGCATGCTTTTCTCCTCTCAATAGGCCATATTATCAGGCTCATTCTCGTATAGGGATTATTGTATGGTGCAGCCCAGAGGCAGAAAAAACCCTCTGAAAGCAATGGCTCTGACTCAGCACAAAATCCTCCCTCACTTGGAGCGCCTCATTCATCTGCTGGAGGATGGCAAACTTTCCAGTCTCTTCATCAGCGCCCAGAGCCAGCAGAGCTCCGGTACAACACGCTCATTCATTTCATTGACTTAGAAATGGAAATGAGTGTGTCCTTCATTCTTTAGTAGTCTTTACTGTTTCTTTTGCAGACCTGCCAACGAAGCAGGCGTTTGACAGGGACACAAGCTCTAGAGCATGGACTGTGTCAGTCCCTGTAGCTAAAGGTATTAATTAAAAGTATGAATGAGTTAATCTCACTGGTCAGAATGGCAGTTTTTATATTTTCCTCATGTTTGCTCTGTATGGTGTTGTATTCTGACTGCCCATTGTGATATTAATGTGCTTTTTGATGCACAGATGCCAATCAGTCTTGCTGTGCAGCAGTTTCCACTCAATCCCTGAAAGATCATGAAAAGGCTTCATCTGTGAGTGAGCTGAATGGCTTAAAGGGTGTATTGTCCAGTACATCACCTGCACACAGAGAACAGGATGTAAGCCCCACTCAAAGCCAGGGTAAGGCTATTATTCAGGCTAAGCTAATATTCTGACTGTTGCTGAGCACTTCAGCTAACAGTCTCAACTTTGTGGCCAATCAGATGCCCAAAATCTCAAGGAGACAACATTTCCCCAGCACATGACAGTCCCCAAACTGTCAGGTAAGACAATTTGCATTTCTAGAAACTAAAAGTGTCCTTTCATATTTGAATCACTAGGGGGTAGTAAGAATCAACTTCAGATAGTAATTAACTCTTTTTACCAGAGGCCAAGAAATTGAATTTCCGCCTGTTTTTGGGGTGCCTGTGTTCAGCATTGGATTTATTTGTGATGTCACAGTCTATAATAATGGTTAATGGCTCATATGAAAGCAGACACACAGGGCTTTAAGATTCCAGCAGTTTTACATATGTTTTTCTTATTTGTACCTAGCCTACTAGGTTTAAATGTTATAATTTGAATGTGGCAGGTGTATATGGTGCTTTACTATCAAAACTTTACTCACACGCCTCTCCTTTCCTATCACCCTGCTCACCAGCAGCTAAACACAGAGTCATGATACTCTACACACAGAAACCCAACAGTGTCCTGACTAATCTTATAACAGACTTGCACCCACAAAATAACTCATTTGTCTATACTGATTGAAAATGTTCACCAGCAGAATGGAATGCCAGTGTACTGTGAGGAAGGGTTAAGGCTCAAGATGATTCAACAGCTGTCAAAGTCAAAGAGATTAGATGTGTTAAAGATACTGTAAAACAAACAAACAAACAAACAAAAAAAAACGTTTAATGATTATTATTGCCATGTGCTCTACTACACCATCCAGGTGAGGACTGGGCCAGTTTGCTGGAGATCTCGCCACTCTTCCGGCTTATCCAAGATGTGGAACAGCGGCTCAGAGACCAAGCAAAGAACGCAGGCCTGCTTAGCGGTGAGCATGCAGGTCTCTCGCTAAATCTATTTTGGCCACTTTGTGAAAGAAGTACAAACCATTTGCTGTAGTTTGTAGTTCATTTTAGTTAGTCTCTTAATTGTGAATGGAGGGCATGAGCGTGGTGTTTTTGTGCTACAGGCTCAGGATGCCCCTTTATTGATTTCTTGGATGCGCAATGGGATTGTGAGGGAGAGCTCGTCAAAGTCGGTGCTGACACTCTTAATCCCCGGGAGTTTCTGATCTACCAGCACGGCCAGCTTCTTCTCCAACTGCTACACACACACAGAGTGGTTTGAATCTCCTTATTTCTGTCTTTTACACACACACACACACACACACACACACACACACACACACACACACACACACACACACACACACACACCTTCATTTTGATTTATTATTATTAATATTTTACAACCACTGAACAATGACATAATGGAATGGTTGATGTATTGGAAAGTAACTCAGATTAGTTATGCTTGGGTTTGTACTTTCCAGGCACCAGCAGTGAAATTACACCTCGCCTCAAGTCTTCCTACAAATAACTACCACTGCAATGCCTTCCGTAATTCCTTTTATTATCAGGTATTTGTGGCCAAAGTAAGCATGTGGTAATATCAAACATTGTCTTGAAGATAGAGGACAACACAGGGGAAAAACTGCATGTTTTATTTAAAAAACAAACCAAAAAAAAATGCTGCTTTAAGTATATATCAAACAAGGGTTTCAATTAACATAATGTAATTTATGTTGATGCTTCGATCCATTTGTAATTTCTAGCAGGGAATTGCTTTTTGTATATTCCAACTTTGGAAGGAAGTTGGGGTCAGAGAACAGGGTCAGCCATTATACAGCAGAATCTGGAGAGGCTTGCCCAGCATCCTGCGGTCTCAGGTTGACAGTTCTAGGATTTGAACTTTCAATATTCTCATCAGTAGTGCAAAATCATAACCTCTATAATATTATCTATAATGTTAAAGAAATAGTTTATAATAGTCTTCATAGTCGTCTACTGAGACTTACTGTATACTACTTATACCTCTGTGTTCAAACACATTCATGTCTCTGTATCATGACGCATGTCATTCCATGTTATTTACGATGCTTCAGGTCAATAGTTGACCAGGAAACTATCAACCTTTGAAATCAAAGTGCAATTTAACATACTGGTACCAATTCTAAATGCATTCCTCTGTCTTGGTTATATTTTAGGTTAAATCACTTTACAACCCAGTTATATGATAATTTGAATACGATTAAAATGATGCATCCCATTTTAACAACACTAAAGCAGGCTTTAGTTTACTCTGTAAAGAATTTAAAACCAGCCATCATTCATAAACAGCTTTTCTGTAAGTACAATTCTTTAATTTGAGAACAAATTAGTAATAAATAATAAGTGTTAGTAAGTAATAAATAAATAGCTACACCACTATTCATTCTGCAGTGATATGCAATACTTTCGTTTTGTGGACATGTTCATGGTACATGCAAGTATGCTGGCAAACACCTATGTGACTGCTCACTCACAACGCCCTCCACTTTATTAATTACTGTACAGTGGATATAAAAAGTCTACACACCCCTGTGTGAAAAAATGGCAAGTTTTCGTGATGAAAAAAATTAAACCAAGAAAAATCATGACAGAACTTTTTCCGCCCTCAATGTGAAATTACAACACAAGGTTGCATACGCGTGCACATTATACAGAATGAACCAATCACATTCAGTCTCATGTTCAAAAGTAGTTATCATACAGCTGTCATCAATGAAATTATTCTGATTAACCCCAAATAAAAACCAGCTGTTTCTGTAAGATTTTCTTGACTTCTTGGTTTCATCTGACTGCTGAAGCCATGATCCGCATAGAGCTTACAAAGCATGTATGGTATCTCACTTGTTGAAATGTATCAATCAGGAGAGGGGTATAAAAGAATTTCCAAAACATTAGATGTACTATGTAACACTGTACAGGCCGTCATCAACAAATGGAGAAAATGGAGCACCACAGTGACCTTACCAAGAACAGGATCTCCCTCCAAAATTTACAAAAGTACGAGACAAAAACTTACCAGGGAGGCTGCCAAGAGACCAATGGAAACATTAAAGGAGCTGCAGGAAGATCTGACAAGTACTGATTACTTTCTGCATGTGACAACAATCTCTTGTATTCTTCATATGTCTGGGCTATGGGGTAGGGTGGCTAGACGGACGCCCTTTCTCACGAAAAAAATCCAAGCCCAAGTAAATCATCCCAAACCATGTGGCAAACTGTGTTATGGTCTGATGAGACCAATTCCAAAATGAATAATAATTCCATAATTCCAAAAAGTATGTTTGGTATCAATAAAAGAACACCATACCTTCAGCCTGAACTGGGGCTTTAATCAAGGTGGAGGTAATAATGAATAGCTACAAATACCAGTCAGGAATCTGTAAGTGCAAAAACTTTCAGGTGTCTGCTGGTAATCAACAAAGGAATGGCTTAACCAAAAGATAATCAATGTTTTTGAATGGCCTAGCCAGAGTCCAGACCTGAATCCAACTAAAAATCTGTGGGCTGACCTGAAGCGGGCTGTGCACAGGAGATGCCCTCACAATTTGATGGATCTAGAATGTTTTTGCAAGAAAGAGTGGGAAAATATTGCCAAGTCAAGATGTGCTATGCTGATAGGCTCTTACCCAAAAAGACTGAGTGGTGTAATAAGTATTAGTTTAGGGGTGTGCAGACTTATGTAACTAGGTTATTGTTAGTTTTTTATTTTTCCTATTTTTCCCTAAAACATTTCTGATTGTTTTTCACTTCATTTTTTATACATTCACATTGAGGGTGAAAAAAGTTCTGACATGATTTATCTTGGTTTAGTTTTTTGCATCACAAAAACTTGCCATTTTAACAGGGATGTGTAGACTTTCTATATCCGTTGAATCTGGACACAGAATAATCTACCCCTAATTACTTGCTAAGAAAACGTTGACAACCATTTTCCTTCCCTTCAACTGACCCCACCTTTACTTTTAAAACTACATATGCCTTGTGAGTAGCCTTTTAAGGAAAAATGGCGAGGCTTAGCAAATTTTGGCAGGGGAGGAGCCAAGTTCAGGGTGGAACAAAAGCCTGAAATAAAGAAACCAGCCAAAATCCCTATAAACATGGAAATGGCATTATTTCCTATCACTGAACTTGTATGATTATAGATCTAGAAACACTTTTAAAGGTCTCAGCTGTGCCTCTTCTTCCTTAAAAGGCAACACATAAGGCAGAGGAGGTGAGATCTATTGTTAATGCTGGCACTGCTCAAGCAACCTGGTGTTTTTGTGATCAATAAGAATGAAGACATGTTGATGCTGAAGTCACAGCACCACTACCACTTCTAACTGTGTTGATGTATGTCAACATTATGAAAGATTATGAAAAAATGAATATCTGAATAGTTCCCAAGCATTGACTCTGTCAGTAGGAGCTGGATAACACTCTGTACGTGCGACAGCAGAGGCTGCAGTCCGTAGGAGGTTTCTCTCTGCTGCTTATGCACTGTGCTGCTCACATATCCACCGGCCAACTTAGTGTTGACACAACTGTTGCTTTCCAAAGGGCTTTCTTTAAGGTACAAGCCAGGCCCATACACACATGAACCATTTCATTTCATAGCATTTTGGGGTTTCGGTTGAACTTCTCCCTTTGCTTTTTTTATGCTCCAGGTCCTACAAGTGTGTCTAAGTGAGTTGTTTCATGCAAGATTGGAGCCTGATTCGGCTGAAGGAAAGAAGCAAAGCACTGACTCAGCCCTTAATAGACTTGTGCTCGAGAGAGTGCAGAAATGTGACCCAGGAACTGTGTCTGAGAACCTGAATGTAAGCCAATTAATTATAACCTGTCCTGGATGTAAGGCACTATGCTCAAAGCTGGGACAATCACTTGAGAGGTGAAGTGTCACCTGGAAGCAGGTTGTGAATTTACAGAATGATTAATATGGTGTATATTTCTGACAGGAGGTGGCCAGGCTGCTAGAGAAGCACAAAGAAAGTTCAGTGTTCAGGAAAGTAGAAAGCCTGCTGAGAGATAAGAACCTGGAGGTCAGCCCAAGTGACAGTGAGCCGCCAATTAAACATGGAGCAGAAGGCCAGGACGTTGCGCCAGAGTGAAGTGATGTATCGGTCTTGAAATACGAGCACTGCTGCCTTTCGCTGAATGTGACAAGACCAGCTATCTCATCCAAACTACTGTAAGCTGCTCCATGGGAGACAGATGGCAGCCTAGACGATGGCTTTTGCTTTGGCTTTTTGCTTTGACATTTGAGTAACTACAAAAAGAAGCACATGGAATACACATTAAACAACATTAAACCAAAAGGAAAAATCCAAATGATGACAAACAGTAAGTAAGGACATGAACGTAATGCAAATCAGTGCACATTATAACGTTAAGATAATTATTCTGTAGTGGATGTCAATTATTAAACTAAGTAACAGTAATTGCTATAAGTTTAAAAAAGCAAGTTATGAAAGCTTTCAATATTTCATAAAGCAAGGCCCTATTTGCAGTGAGGTCATTACAGGAATATACAGTATATTGACCATTTTTTCGATTATGTTTGCACTCTTGGGATTGAACAGAGTTATTCAGCTCTGTGGACCTGTTGATGGCACAAAGTTAAAGGGCAGAGCTGGAATGCTTGATTTATTATTTTTTCAGTAAATATCTCTACATATTTATGGTTGTAACTGCCACTGTGTTCAGTTTTATGTCTGAATTTTTCAAGGCTCACATGGTTATGATTCTCCAAGGTGGAGAAAATAGATTCTTGCTGCTGAGAGACATGGAGCTTCAAATGTCTATGCAGTAAAGCAAATTATCCACTGTGGTCCTCTAATGTTTTTAATGGAGGTGTGTTATAAGATCTTAATTTCTCTCCAGTTTCATACTTATTAAATGCAATGTAAGTTATTTTCAGAACATGTTCTCAGTTCATTGCATACACTTAAGTTCAATCATAGTACTCAAAGTAAAGATAAAAAAAAACAATTGAGTTTACCAGTAATAGCTTTGTAGATGATTTGTTCCATAGATAAAGAACATTTTGCTCTTTTGTAACCTCTGTATTATAAGGTTCTAATTCACAATTTGGTCAAATATTATTTCAGTAGGGGGCACAGTGGCTTAGTGGTTAGCATGTTTGCCTTGCAATAATTAACATGTTGGTAAAGTTACTTCATTTTTTTTTGCTTTAAAGGTATAAATTATGACATCCTGTGATAGATAACTCTAGTGCTGTTCTTATTGGTCTAAAGACAATAATTAATTTCCTATAACAGCAGCTCTGACAGTTCCAGCTGTAAGACAAATCATGTGTTTATATTAATGTGTTATTGCTTCCATAGTAACAATGTACACAGAGACCTGTATGGCAGATGCTCCACATATTTGTATATTTGTAAATATGCTGAAGCTGTCTGTGAGGAGACAGTTATTTCTCTTTTTTTGGCAGGAGACTCCAGTATCAGTGCTGTAGAAAGAGGAAAAGTTATTCCTTTGAGTTTAGATACAGGAGAGTCTTAGTAACATGACAAACTATATTTTATGTCTTATTACCTTCAAGAGAAATAAAAGAGATGCTGGTGAGGGAACGACAATTTATAGCTGCTATAACAATATAAGTGAGAACAAGAACAAGCTTGTATCGTGGATGTTCCATAACATTAAATGTACAACCCCAATTCCAAAAAAAATTGCGACACTGTATAAAATGTAAATACAAAACAGAATGCAATGATTTGCAAATCTCATAAACACATATGTTATTCACAATAGAACATAGAAAACATATCAAATGTTTAAACTGAGGAAATGTACCATTTTAAGAAAAAAATAAGGTAATTTTGAATTTGATGGCCGCAAAAAAAAGTTGGGAAGGGGCAACAAAAGGCTGGAAAAGTAAGTGTTACTAAAAAGAAACAGCTGGAGGAACATTTTGTTAACTAATTAGGTTAATTGGCAACAGGTCAGTAACATGATTGGGTATAAAAAGAGTAGCTTAGAGAGGTAGAGTCTCTCAGAAGTAAAGATGGGCAGAGGTTCACCAATCTGCGAAAAACTGTGTCTACAAATTGTGGAACAATTTCAGAATCATATTCCTCAACATAAAAGTGCAAAGACTTTGAATATCTCATCGCCTACAGTATAATATCATCAAAAGATTCCGAGGATCTTGAGAAATCTCTGCACGCAAGGGACGAGGGCGAATATCAATATTGCATGCCCATGATCTTCGGGCCCTCAGACAGCACTGCTTTAAAAACAGGCATGATTCTGTAATGGAAATCACTGCATGGGCTCAGAAACACCTCCAGAACTCACTGTCTGTGAACACTCACGCCATATGTGAACATGATCCAGAAACGCCGCCGTCTTCTCTGGGCCAGAACTCATTTAAAATGGACTGAGGCAAAGTGGAAAACTGCTCTGTGGTCAGACAAATCGAAATTTGGAATTCTTTTTGGAAACTGTGGACGGGGCGTTCTCTGGACTAGGAGCGGGACCATTCGGCTTGTTATCAGCGCTCAGTTCAAAAACCTACATCTCTGATGGTATGGGGGTGCATTAGAGCCTATGGAATGGGCAGCTTGCACATCTGGAAAGGCACCATCAATGCTGAAAGGTATATACAGGTTTTAGAGCAACATATGCTTCCATCCAGACGATGTCTTTTTCAGGGAAGGCCTTGCATAGAGTATTTGAGCAAGACAATGCTAAACCACATACTGCATCTATTACAACAGCATGGCTTCGTAGTAGAAGAGTCTGGGTGCTGAACTGGCCTGCCTGCAGTCCAGACCTTTCACCAATTGGAAACATTTGCGCATCATGAAACGAAAATATGACAAAGAAGACCCTGGAGCAGCTAGAATCCTGTATCAGACATGAATGGGACAGCATTCTTCTCCAGCAACTGTTCTCCTCAGTTCCCAGACTTATACGGACTCTAAGAAGAGGGGATGCTACACAGTGGGAAAAAAATCGTTTAACTTGTTTTCTTTAATTTATTAAAAAAAAGTTTTTTATTTTATTACTTGTGGGAAGCATTTACATCAATAAAGTATTTTATATTAAAAATAATAAAATATTCTTAAAGCTAGCCAGGGTGACTTACATTCATCTCATCTATACAACTGAGCAGTTTAAGTGCTTTACGGTTAAGGGCTTTGCTCACGGGGCCAGCAGTAACAGCTTGGGGTTGCTGGGATTTGAACTCATATCCGATCAGTCCAACATCTTAAACACTGAGTTACAGTGGTGCTTGAAAGTTTGCAAACCCTTTAGAATTTTCTATATGTCTGCATAAATATGACCTAAAACTTCATCAGATTTTCACAGAAGTCCTAAAAGTAGATAAAGAGAACCAAATTAAACAAATGAGACAAAATACATATTTGTGAGTGACAAAAGTGAGTGAACCTTTGCACATACTTTTTTTGTTTAGTATCTGGTGCGACCCCCTTGTGCAGCAATAACTGCAACTAAACATTTCCGGTAACTGTTGATCAGTCCTGCACATCGGCTTGGAGGAATATTAGCCCATTGGTGGGTTTCCTCACATGAACTGCTTGATTCAGGTTCTTCCACAACATTTCTATTGGATTAAGGTCAGGACTTTGACTTGGCCATTTCAAAACATTAAGTTTATTCTTCCTTAACCATTCTTTGGTAGAATGGTTAAAGGGTCATTGTCTTGCTGCATGACCCACTTTCTCTTGATATTCAGTTCACGGACAGATGTCCTGACATTTTTCTTTAGAATTGGCTGGTATAATTCAGAATTCATTGTTCCATCAATGATGGCAAGCTGTCCCGGCCCAGATGCCAGGACAGTCACTTTCTAGACTTAAAAGTCATTGCTTTCAGTGTTTTTGCTTTTGTAAGTAAATTAATTTAGCTGATAGGAGTATTTCTTTTTCCTGTAGAATAAACATTGTGTTCCTTTTCATTTCACCCCCTTGGATATACCGGGGTTAAACAGATCAACCCAGATGAGCAAACAGACACCCTAGTAGTGTGCTCAAAATGATGACATGAGTGCATTTTAAGTTTCTCACTTGTGTGCAATGTCACACTGGACACATTATACCTCTGAGCTTATGGTGATGGGCATTTGACATGCCTGTTACTGAAAATGCTTTTGACTTGATGTCTGTCAAGTATACCATCAGAGACTTCTTCACATGAAAAAGAAGATCAATTATTTATTAAACTGGATCTTGCATTATTCTCTGACAGGGCATGAAACATTGAAAGAAAAATCATCAGGAAACCAAGACCCACAACATGGTATTTGAAAAGCCTTTGAAAAGCCTAGCAGTATAACCTTTAAAGAACCATAGTGTCAGAATCCATCCATCCATCCATCCATCCATCCATCCATCCATCCATCCATCCATCCAGGTCTTATAAAAATTATGTGGTAGACCATGAATAAGAATGTATAGTGATTATAACTGCATGCTGACTTCATGCATGCCACGTGAATGAGGAAAAGAACACAGCAAGTCTATAATTAAGCTATTTATAGTATACAAACTCTATATTGATGCAATAATCATTATAATTATTTCTTGCATTTTCTAAAGGTACTCATGTGTCTTCATTTCAAATGCACCACTGAAGCGGTGCTATACTAAATACTTTAAAAGCTTTTTGAGGAATTTATAAAGCTACTATTACCTGCCAAGTGTTCCTTAGCTTCTGATCTGCTGGTGGAGGTCTGAGATGGCTGATTAAATTTTGTAAATCCCATTGGACTTCCACTCCAAAGAGGTCTTAATGATGTTTGCAGTGTGTTTGGGTGGCCATTATCCTGTTGAAAGAAAGGTTTTACCAGTCAGTCAGTTTTCCCAAAGGTACAGCATAATGAACAAAACAAAACAAAAAAAATCTTGTCATCATTCATCATTGTATTGCTTTTGACCGTGTCTCCACAAGACCATAATTCCCTGATTCACAAAAACCTACAGACATGGATTAGAGCACTTCTCAAAGCTCTTTTTTCTGAAATATTAGTAGTTTGGTAAACAACAACAACAAAAATTAGTTTGAGACTTATCATTCCATTCTTCTTGTATGCTACAAAACCATTTCTAAAGATGCTCGAGTACATCAATAGGGCAATTGAAGACTGGATAAAGACCAGGTGATTTTTTTTTTCTAATCTTCAACTGTCCAGTTTGGGTGAACGTGTGCCCATGATAGCCTCAGATTCCTGTTCTTGTCTTACAGGAGTGAAACCCAATGAGGTCTTCTGCTGTTGTAGCCCATCCACCACAAGGTTCGATGTTTTGTGTATGCTGAGATGCTTTTCTGCTCATCATGGTTGTAAAGAGTGATTATATGAGTTACTATATCCTTCCTAGTAGTTTAAACCAATCTGGCCATTTTCCTCTGCCATCTCTTATTAACAAGGTGTTTTCATCCACAGAACTGTCACTCACTCAATGTTTTTTGTTTTTCGCACCATTCTGTGTAAACTCTAGAGACTGCTGTATGTGAAAATCCCAGATCAGCAGTTTCTGAAATACACAAACCAGCCCATTTGTTACCAACACGTTTCCCCCCATTCTGATGTTTGATGTGAACAAACATCTGTATCTGCATGATTTTCTGCATTGTGCTGCTGCCACATGATTGAATTATTGGAAACAGACTTTTAGAAAATGCATAATATGTTCTTTGTATTGTATTAATGTTAAAGTAGTGTTATTCTAACACTTTATACCTTTAGATTTTACACAGTATTAATGCTGTACATAATATTCCTCATGGACACAAATTGTCCTTCACTCAAGGAAGGTTAAAAGTGTTCAACAACTGATAAACTTATCACTAAATTGTATTCTTTTCTAAGTATTACATCTTCCTCCATCACCTTGTGATATCATCTGCTCATCTTACAACATGATGCTGTAATCTATACCACAAGCTAAAGTTAACAAATGTGTATTATTACTCAGAACCAAGTTATGATGAGGAAAATTACCTAATCATGCATTTTTATTCACACCAACTTAATAATGTTTTTAATTTTTTCATAGTCTCAAACAATGAATAAAATAATTTCAACTCTATATTTCTCCTCCTTTTTCATTTACTCTCCCTTTTTATTTTTCATTGTCTCATGTTTCCTATTTTATCAGTATCAACACGTTTAGTCATTTATTTCTTTTTTTATTTTACTTACATTTCCTAATCTCCTCACCACTTACATGATGATAAAGGGGTGTGCCCAGCCATTAGACCCCAGCATTGATGTTTAATGCAAATCAGGGCAATCGAAAGTGTCAGGGTTATCCACATTTTGTTGTCCAGCAAGCTGCTGCTGATTCAGACAGAATTTTACAGCCCCTGGAATTAATTATGCCATGTGCTCATTAATGTCAACATTATTTAAAGATGAGGCTTCATTAGTAGTTTAAGAAATATTTTCATTGTAATTAAAAATTTTATGACACAATATTTTGCCTATACATCATATTGTAAAAATGAGTTTGTTTGTATGTGTAATTGTTCTTAATTATTTTTGCAATTTATTGGATTTAATTAATTCTAATGAATTTGTACATTTTGCTATAATAAAAAATGTTTGCTATAACATCTATATCTGGCTAGTTATTATTGTATGACATTATTATTATTATTATTATTATTATTATTATTATTATTATTATTATTATTATTATTATTATTATTATTATAAACAATCAGACATAATGAATAACCAAGCACAATTGTTACATTGGATTAACCAACCAGTTGGATTAAAATAGCCCAGCATGCATTCTGTCCAATATTTACCTAGCACTGGGCTGTCAAAATACCTAAACTGGGTTGTTTTCCACTAGAATGTTCTAGAGTGTAACAATACAACCTATTAATTTTGTCCTTTCTGTTTTTATGATATTATTACCAATAACAGAACTGATTAAGGTTGATGACAGCAACAGTATTTACAATAATGGCACCTAATACAAATATATAACTCTTTTTCATACTATATGGCAACGTATGTGGACACCCTCACCATAACACCCGTATGTGGACCTTCCCGTAACAAAGTTTTAAACATACGTAATTGTCTAGAATGTCTTTGTATGCTGTAGTATTAGGATTTCCCTTCATTGGAACTAAGGGGCCCAAACCTGTTACATCATAAAAACATCCCTATGCACAAAATGAGGTCCATGAAGACATGGTTTGCCAAGGATAGTGTTGAGGAGCTCGAGTGTCCTGCACAGAGCCCTGACCTCAATCCCACTGAATAGCTCTGGGAGGAATTGGTATGCCGATTGCACCCCAGGCCTCCTCACTTGACATCACTGCCTGACCTCACTAATGTTCATGTTGCTGAATGGACACAAATCCCCACAGCCACACTCCAAAATCTAGTTCAAAGCCTTCCCAGAAGAATGGATTTTATTATAACAGCAAAGTGGGGACTAAATCTGTGTTAATGCCCATGGTTTTGGAATGGCACATATGGGTGTTATGGTCAGGTGTCCACATATTTTTGAGCATATAGTGTATATCAGAGGTCAACTATTGTCATTTTATGAATCATATAAGTATTTACTTTTTACTTAAAGTTAATGTGTATTCTCATTCTCACAAGTGGCAAATCTGTGCTGTTTTTCCATTTATAAGTACATGTTTCAATATAAAATCAAGCAAGTATGGCTTTTATTTTATTATTTCATGTTAAATAGGTAAGCATTTCTTTTCACACATATCTATATCTATAAAGGTATGATTAATTTCCCATATGCATCCACATTCATGAATAAGAGTATACAGTTGTGGCTGGCATTCTTTCTGTTTAAGGAGGTGCAAGGTTTTTTTTTCTTTTTCTTTTTTTTTTTTTAATCTAAGTAATCTAACTCGCATCTATTGTTATATCTACTATTTACTGATATGTACTGTGGCTTTAATACTTTTCCTAAATGAGAGCGTTTCTTGTGCACAAGGGTTAGACAATGACTCATCAGATTCAGTCTGGGTAAATAAGCCACGCCCCCTTATCATTATATTTATAAGCCGCGAGGAGATTCGAAAATTTTTGCGTGAATAAATTAGGAAAGAGAAAAAAAGAGTAGACATGTACTGGGATTGATAAAATAGAATAAGCAGTAAATTAAAAAGGATGAGTGATGTGGTGCTTTTAATGTATTTTTATTGAATATTTGATTTAATTAAAAACATTTTTATTATTTAATTTGTTTTCTTTTTAATAAAGTTTTGCATTCAGTTATACATATTTGTGCATCAGTAATATCATATTAATGACCATCGTCGATTTCAGATTCCATAGTAAACGGCTAATAGTGTCATGTTTTATTTATTCAATTATTTATTTTTTTGTAGTTCATTCACTCATACTTCCTTTATATTGTATTTATATTATATATTAAATATTAAAGAAATACTCCTTTTAATATTTATATATACTTTTAATATATATATATATATATATATATATATATATATATATATATATATATATATATATATATATATATATATATACACACACACACATACATATATATATTAGCAGACATAACCTTATTTTCTGTGATGGTTTCTATGATGGTTCAGGACTTTCTGTATTAAAATTGCACGCTACCAAGTACTAAGTACTCTAGTATACGTTTTTGGCCGCACAACAATGACGAAACGTACCACGTGATTTCCGACGTTGCTATGGTTACAAGTCTACCCGCGAGGACGCGCAGCTTGACTGTGTTGTTGGCTGATAGCTAAATTGAAGTATGGACTCGTTTGAAAGTGAGGATTTGGAAAAGTTCTTGACGAACGTGGACCGTATAAGTGCGTGTTATTTATTTTTTACCGTGCTTAAAATGCATTTGAGACAACGATACAATAGCTAATAGCTGTAGTTGTATCTAATTGTATATAACTTTGCAAGGAAGCTAGTATACATGCTAACTTGTCGACATGGGAAATTGCTCTATGTGCTATAATGTCACTCATTTCACAGCTTCCGCTTTTGTTATCAAAGTGGCACAAAAAGCTGAGTTTGTGAGTTGTTCTGAGTTTGGACTTTGCTCTGTCTCGGTACAGGTGAGCTGGTGAAGGAGCTGAACTCTGGTGATGTGGCCACTCAGGAGAAAGCTGTGGAAAAGGCAGATTGCCTGGTTGCCTCATTGGAAAAAGAGAAAACGAGCAAAAGTCACATCAACAGGACAGTTATTAATCCCAATCCCTCATGTGTGAGCAGACCAGTGGTAAATAACACTATGTTTATTTTTTTGGTCTTTGCCTACTCATGCATGCGAGCATTATGCGAGCAGTAGTGTCTGTTTGTCCAGGATTTTCCTTTGGTGACGTGAACATAATTTGTATCATAATCTGAAGGTCCAATAATTTATTATTATTATTATTTTTTTTTATGAAGAGTCTTAAAGTTGTTTTCAGTGGTATATTAACAATCATTTTATTTTCTAGAATGCAACTTATGTACCCAGTGAAAGTCCAGGTAAGTTTACTGCAAACTCCACGTGTCTTTTTCAATGCCACGCATGCTTGATATTGCGCTCAGAGGATGAATAATTATTTCTTTTGTACTACAAAAAGACTAGAACTAGAAATGTACAGTGTGTTTTTCAAAAAATGACGTGTTTGTTCATGTCTGTGGCGTTTTAGAGAATTTTATGAGAGCTTTAGAAAAGGATGCAGAGGAGAGAAGAAAGAGGAGACAAGTGAAAGAGAAGCAAGCAAATGGTGTGTGTGTGTGTGTGAACTTGAAATCATACCAATGTTATACAGCTGCATTTCTATACACGGTCACCATCTTTCTTTTGCACTCGGTTTGATCCGCAGCCTTAAAGGAGAAAGGAAACAAGGCGTTTGCCCTGGGAGACTATGAACTGGCTGTCAAGGTGTACACAGAAGGTCTAGAACAGCTTCGTGACATACCAGCCCTTTACACAAACAGAGCTCAGGTTCTCAATGCCATTCTTTTTGTAAAGCATTATTTCATTCGAACAGCTGAATTGCGTGGATAAAAATGATTTAAAATCCCAGTGATGGTATGTTTGCCTTCTCATGGATTCACATCCTGCAGGCCCTTATCAAGCTGGAGAAGTATAAGGAGGCTATAAGTGACTGTGAGTGGGCCCTAAAGGTAAGTGTAGCTGTGAGTAAAGGTGTGCCAGAGGTGCCCTCTCATTCATCATAGTGTCAGCTCAGCTACACCTCCTTTTATCCCATCCTGTTTAGGGACTGCCGCAGGCTGCTCAGGTGCAGTGTTTAATAAACGAAACACTTGTGCAGATTTAGAAAACTGGGTTGAAGTTGTGCCTTGTTCTTACCAGCTAAGTAACATTGCTCTGAATGCACCAACTCAATATTGAAGGGATATCAATAGGTTCATTTTCTTAGTGTTAATGCATTACTCCTTAAGTTATTAATCGGCAGTCGAATCAATCAGAAATTAATATAAAATAACCTGGAAGCCTTTCTAAGGAAAACACTCTGTTTCAGGGTCCTACATAGAACCTTTAAGGGTTCCCCCAGAGGGACTATCGGAAATCTTAATAATCAGGGGGCATGGTGGTTTAGTGGTTGGCACATTTGCCTTGCAGCTCCGCCTTGCGTGTGAGGAGTTTGCATGTTCTCCCCATGCTTCAGGGGTTTCCTCTGGGTACTCTGGTTTCCTCCCCCAGTCCAAAGATATGTGTTATAGGTTGATTGGCATTTTCAAATTGTCCATAGTGAGTGAATGGGTGTGTGTGGTTGTGCCCTGCGATGGGTTGGCACCCCGTTCAGGGTGTCCCCAGCCCTGTGCCCCCGAGTCCCCTGGGATAGGCTCCAGGTTACCCCCTACCCTGGGTGCCTCTCAATACACAAACTGATGCTTCCTTGTTTCCTCACTCCTCCATCCTCCAGCCCATGACCCGGAAATCGATCGATGTCAGCCATCTTGAAGGACATATTAATTCTCTAATTGCACTGCGAGGAGGTGAGGAATGAGGAAGCTTCCAGAGGAGCTAGGAGTGAGGATACACAGGTGTATCCTATGCGGAAGTGTTTCTTGTCGAAAAACCTGACGCACGTATAAACCCCCCTCCTCCTTTACATCGACCACAATCTCAAACAAAAGGTCCTGTGATGATGTGATGGCATTTTGTGTGAAATATAATTAAATAATAATATGCTTACAATGAGTATTGTAATTAATTGATCCTTGCATGTTTGGATATGCAAAGCTGCACAAAAGATGCGATAATTTATGTATTGTTCATTAATTCATTGTTGAATAACCCAGACATTTCACATACTATCAGGGCATTTAGCTTTATTAAGAATGCTGTTATTAACCAAACTCCAACAAAATAACGGCAGATCACTGAAGCGCAGTGAGGTAATCCAGCTGAGCACAGTCGTCGTTAATTGACGTCGCTTTGAAGTGACGCTTGAGAGAGCGAGGATATTCCATTTGACTTGCTTCGATTCCTCTCTCCTCGCACCTCATCCTCACATCCTTCCCTCACATCCTAAGAGGGTGGAGCTAAGATGCAAGGAAAAGAATTGAGGATGCACAAATAAGAAATGAGAAGCACCCTCTGTGTAGGATAAGCGGTACAGAAAATGGATGGATGGATGTTTGGGTCTGACATGTTCTGTGGTCCATTCTGAAGTGACCATCTGAACTCTTCCAAGAGAGAACACATTGAAAGATCTCCCTCCTTAGGGGTTGAATTTAAGAGCCCTTCAGAACACAACAGAGTGTCATTTTATAAAGTCGGTTAAATCCTGAGATCAGTTACTGTCTGTGTGGAGTTTTGCATGTTCTCCACACTGTCTGTGTGGGTTTTCTCAGGGTTCTCTGGTTTCTTTCCACCTTCCCAAAAACATATCCGTAGGTGGATTGGCTAGATGTGAATTCATCCAGAGTGTATTCCCACCTTAAGCCGAGTGTTCCCAGGCTAGGCTCTGGATCTACTGCAACCTTGTCCAGGGTAGTATGGTTATTGAAGATGAATGAATGAATAAACTCCATCCATCCATCCATCCATCCATTTTCTGTACTGCTTATCCTACACAGGTCACAGGGAGCCTGCAGCCCATCCCAGGGGACAAGGCGGGGGACACCCTGGACGGGATGCCAACCCATCACAGGGCACAATTGTACACACACTCACACACCCATTCACACACTACGGACAATTTAGAGATGCCAATCAGCCTACAACGCATGTCTTTGGACTGGAGAAGGAAACCGGAGTACCCGGAGGAAACCCCTGAAGCACGGGGGAGGTGGGAATCGAACCACCAACCCTGGAGGTGCGAGGCAAACGCACTAACCACTAATCATTAATGACTTTTGTCCTTTTTTGAGATTCCATAACAGTTTATACCTTGAGGAACAAATGAGCAACATGACATTAAAGTGAAAAAAAAATGTTCATCCAGAGATCACAAATGTGAATCCCGATGATGCCACAGCCTTCCGTGGCGAGGAGTCCAAGAGAGCAAAACTAGCCATTCTCTCCAGCAAGGGTGGCATACACTCTCTGCCCTATCAATCACAGTGACACTAGCCAGTCATGGGTGTCTGTGAGCTCATGCATATTTTAAGTGTGTTATGCCACCCCCTGACATTGTCTTTGATGAAGGATACACCCACAGTTTTGATATGTTTAACATTCTGGAATGTGTTTTTTAAATAAATTGAAAAAACTGGGGTACTTCTTCCTTTTTCACTCAGAAACCATGGGGTATTTGTTGCATGTACAAGACATGGTTGCCTGTACTGAGAGAACTTCTTGAACATATAATAATAATAATAATAATAATAATAATAATAATAATAATAATGTAATGGACAGGTGTTGGCTGTCAATAAATGCTTATGCAAAATATATATTTTTCTCCAACTCTTTAATCTTTCAGTTTAATATTTTTTGTAAATTAGGCCATACCATTTTTCCTTTTAAAGCTTTTCTAATTATTTTTGGTCTGTATACATGGAGGCCACAAAACCTTATACAAGGTTCAAGTAATTAGAATAGTTTTACTGCAGTGTTTAACAGTTTGATGAAACTACGTCATACAGCATTGGTAAGACTTTCTTACATGTCTGTCTCATCATAAGATTTTTGAATTTTTGTTAAATTTGTGACACCTTTTAAATATGTATTGAATTTTAACAAGTGCCCTCAGACTGCCGTTATACTCTTAAGTGCGTTTCAAGTTTCCGCAACAGGAAAATTAGAGAATGAAATTCTTGACCAAACTCGCTACAGATGTGATGAATAGACACTTGGTTGAAGAACTGTTGACAAGCTCAAATAGCTAACAATGCTCATATTCTGTTTTCTAACACAGTGCAACGATATGTGTATTAAGGCATACGTCCACATGGGAAGAGCACACCTAGGACTAAAACATTTTATTGAGGTAAAAACAGCTGGCTGCTTTGAATACTCACTTGCAGGTTATGTATATGGTGTTGAATTCTTCGTTCTGGCCTCCTTTCTGATCAATAATCTTCCCTCTATATTATCTCCATATTTCATTAGTCCAGGCTGTGTTATGAAAAGATACTGGATATAGCGCCAGAGCGTGAAACCCTTGTGAAAGGTAAGATTTAGACATACTATCAAGAGGTGTATGTGCAGTACAGTATATGGTGACATTTAAGTTTCCTACATCTACCTCGTTTTTGTTTCGCTTAAGCCATCACGTTGTGCTGCCATGACAACATGAAGTGTGTGCACTCTCTCTCTCTTTTCTGTCCCCCCTCCCCCTTTTTCTTATTCTTTGCTTGACTGTGCACAGCTTGGGAAATAATTGCATGGAAATGTGTCCGTAACAGCTTCACTATTTCAAGCTCTTTACATATTCACGCATGCTTGGTAGAATATTGCCACTTGACATTTTAAATGAGTTGAAAGGATCAACCGTAATTTCCAATAACTAGGGTACAACACTTTTTGTAGGTCAGTCCGAACAACTGCAGACACAGTCCATGTTAACAGATTTGATCGTTGTTGTCATGTTCACTTTTAAAAATAATTCGACAGAACAGACATTAGCTTTGGAGCTCTTCAGTTTTTGACAGTGCAATACTGAGTTTGTCATTTCTTAGTAAAGGCCAAATTTTTTATTAAAAATCCAGTTTTGTTTAAATTGAGAGAGATTAGTTGGCTGAGGCCAGTCTAGAAAGACGTGTGTTAAATATAGGCAAGATGAATTTGAGAAGATGCATGGGTTATGAATACAGAGAGTACGTTGTGAATTTTAGCTGAGTTCTGGAATAAATGAATTAGGTTTAAGGTTTAAGACTGCTTTGTACTGATTTCTTGTCAGTCCAGCTTTATGGTATAACAGAGTCAGATGTTTTTGTATGTAAACTGTATTAGCATAATTGTGCCCTGAAATTAATGATATTATATTGTATTTTGTAATATTCATTAATATTTCATGGAATACGCTAGAGTTTTCCAACCTAATCACTTGTCATGTTTAGTGCATGAATTGAATGGGTTTTCATGTGTTGAGAGAAAAAAAAAAAGATAAACCTGTTTACTGAAAACTCAAGTGTGAATGTCTAAGCTCCTTTCACATATGCATCATTTTAATCAATTTGAATCTGTGTGTTTCTCCCCAAATCAACCGCTCCGAGACCGTCTGAGCGAGATGTTCTTGGCACAGTTCGATGGCAGAGAGAATGTGATTCGACCCTGAATCAACCCAACTGCAGAAAGAGAACTGAACAGGCCGTGTATTTTGAGTCGTGTGCAGCATTGTATTTGCACATGTGAACTGCTAAACTGAGCCAAAGGACAGAGCTGTAGCACTGTAGAAATGTGAGCTGTTCTAGTTATTTGGACCAAGAAACGATAAGAGAAAACACTGGATGCAATACACAGTTATTCATAGTATTATCCATCCATCCATCCATTTTCAGTACCGCTTATCCTACACAGGGTCACAGGGATCTCAGGGAACTCAGCAAGCAGACTAATAGGTGTGAAAGCTTGTTGGGACAGTTGCTATTTATTGTACTTTTTACTACATTCTATCACAGCTGTCTGATCCATAGACCTCTATTATTAAAGTGTAATGGTTTATTGACGGAGTTCAACAATTGTCCTTAGACGTAGATTCTAAATGTTTACTTTTCACTGAAAAGAACCGTGTGGAAATTCTTTTCATAGGTAATCGCACATATGCAGAGAGATGATGACATTATTCCTTTAAAACAAACACTGACAAGCAGTAATACTGCATCCGCGATATCAATGGCAGTCGTTTCCTATCTCTGCTGCCACTATAGATTATCTGACACAAGTGGATTTGGAAGAGAAGAAGGCCCTTCAGGAAGAAACAGCGCTCAGGGAGTTGAACGATGGAAAAGAAGGGGCTGTGGCCATTCCTGCCTTGCTGACAAAGCTGGACAGGCCCAATGAGCACAACCTCTACTACTGCGGTGGGGTGGAGCTTCTCACACAAGCTGTTACAGACAGTGAGTGCACATAATGCTGAATTTATGGTCTTTGTCCTCTTTAGTTTATGTTTCATCTCATGTCTCTCTTTTTGTGTCAAGTCATCTCTATTCAGCTTTGCTGGTCCATTTTTAGTTCTGCACATTTGTGAATGTGTACTTATGCCTGATTTGGCATCGCCTCAGCAGCCAAGACAGTATTTGTTCTGCTTTATGGTCAGTAGGGAGAGGAGTGTGGTTGTAGATGTCTCACTGATTCCCCTATGCGCATCATTAACACTTTGATGAGATTCATCCATGCCATTGGTTACAGAGGCAGCCTCTGATCCCTTTAAGAGCAAGAATGAAGCAGAAGGAGGTAGCTAGGTATATTCTTTATGTTCTGCTCTTATCAGTATGTCAGCATCTGAACAGCACCAATTGCTTTACGCTGCTTGGTAGCTCAGATTTGATCTCAGTAATGCGACTTCCAAAGAAGTCACTTCATGTTACAAACCACTGTAGAAACTTGCCTTGTTCACACAACAAAAGGCTAGGTTTAATACATTTGTAAAAAAAATAAATAAATAAATAAATAAAAGTGCCTAAATTAAATAAAGTATAGTGAATTCTTTAGTGAAATAGTGAGACTATTTTCTCGGCTGCTTGTTATCAGTGAAAGCAGGATGAAGGCCATGTCCCGAAGTCATTCTTACAAACCATGCAGCCGTGAAAGCTTTCTAAAATGAAAAGATCCCAGCCCGCACTCTGGACAGGGAAGATACCTGAACAGGGCCTTTGTGAGCTAATTTCTTTCTGCAGAAGGTATACTGCTTTTGGCCAGATAAGAGAACTGTCCCAGACTCCTAATGAGTTTTTGTTTATTTCTCTCTCTGTCTTTGTCTTTTTTGCCCTTGACTATAAGGGATTTTGTTTCTGAGGCTGGCCAGGGTGGATCCGCATTGATACGTGGCTTTCACTGCATTTGTTTTCATTACAGTGACAGGATTTTTTTGTTCCAATTAGTTACTGGGCAGACGTTATTCCGATTAAACAATGGATTTAGCGTCATCGCTGGCAATAACAATATAAGGAGGTAAGTTTTAGAGAAAATACTTCTGACAGCTTGATCATTTTGAAAAGTTTTCTTGCTAATTCCTCAAGGACTTCAGTCTTTTGATGCAGCAAATATTTTCCCATTTTTGTGCAAACCAGCCCATAATTGATTACAGCTTTAGATGTCTTAGACAGCTCTCTTCATCAGCTGGCTTGTTGTGGACTAATTTCTAAATGACTGAATATGAATAAACTACTATGAATATGTATTGAACTCTGAAATTTTTTTTTTTTTTTTTTTTTTTTTTTAAATTAAAGTGCACTTAGGTTTTGTTGTGAGTCAACAAGATTTGCAGCAAATGTTAAGCATGGATAAGTGTGTTATAATCCCCCCTTTTTATCCATCTGTCTCTTTCCAGCTGTCTTGCACAGACTTCTGAAGAGCTACACAGCAAGGAGCTATGTGTTTCTGTCCTCAGATTATGGAGAATGGTTTGCAATGGAAATGGTAACTAGTGTATATATATATATATATATATATATATATATATATATATATATATATATATATATATATATATATATATATATATATATATATATATATATATATATATATATATATATATATATATATATATATATATATATATATATATACATATATATATATATATATATATATATATATATATATATATATATATATATATATATATATGTGTATATATATATGTGTATATATATATATATGTGTATATATATATGTGTATATATATATATATATATATATATATGTATATATATATATATATATATATATATATATATATATATATATATATATATATATATATATATATATATATATATATATATATATATATATATACATATATATATATATATATTTTTTAACATTCATTGTCCTAACTAACACTATTGTC
Organism: Cranoglanis bouderius; assembly: GCA_023630585.1. Lineage (NCBI taxonomy): Eukaryota > Metazoa > Chordata > Actinopteri > Siluriformes > Cranoglanididae > Cranoglanis > Cranoglanis bouderius. Next base: position 8,281,247 of record CM042548.1, on the reverse strand, counting down.
CAAGTCATGCAGAATATAATCAGCGTACAGTATAGAGCTGTAGAGGGAGTGAATCTAATTTTTCACCACAAATTTTTAACACAGAGGTTAGGAGAAAGTAATAGCACCCAGAAGTGTTGGTTTGTCACAAACTACAAATCACAGAAATTAACAAGTCAGCATTAATCTCAGATAGAAGAAATACACAATATTTTTTTGGATGTGTATTGAGATTCCTTCCTGTTTAGTGTTAGTTCCAAATAGGTTTCTTTGCACCACATTGCAGCACCATGAGTATGCCCTCAAGTGTAGTGCATAGCTACTTTTTTTTTTGGTATACCTATAGGCCAACCAGAATAGGTGAATTACAGCTATGTAACCATGCAACTGCTAAGTCATTTGGTATATTGATTAGCAGCCTTGGTCCTTTCATTTCAAGGAGACTGCACCCAGTTGTGCGCTTGGGGAAGCCCATCCAAGTGCCACGGCTTGACATTTAGTTCAAAGCAGAATCACAGGGCTTAAATCTTCACTGCTTATATTGAGTGCATTAGAGTGGGATGTGTAAGAGCAGGCACTGATGATGAGACTTCAGCTGCCTGGATAGATAACAGTTCTAAAGACATCTTTCTCCAGTTTATTATCCTAGCTTTTCAAATGGGGAAAATTCATTGGCCGTCTCTACAGGAATAATAAACTTGTGCTGATGTTGATCAGTTGTTTGCTTTCCTCGGAGGGTTATGTGTCACAGGCTGGTTCATAATGTTTGCAGAAAAGAACCAAGTTCTAAAAGATTACTTGTCGTGTCAGAAATGTTGTAGTTCTGGATATAAATGTTCTCAGAACACTGACTCTTGTCTTGCAATGCTGTCACTTACAGAGGAGAATCAGCAGCTGTTACTGCAGTGTCCCAGCACAAGGGAACAGATTGTCCAGTTGTTAACCTCAACTTCATTAGCAATCCAGCAAGAATGTTTAACTCTAGTCTGCATGTACTGTCAGACGCAGCACGGGAGACGCTTGGTAATTGAAAACCTCGATCTGTTCAGGTAAAAGGTTTTCTGTTCTTGGAGAGCATTAATCAGTTTCCTATTAGAGTGAAACTGAATAATGAAATTCAACATACCACATGGTGTAACACCTAAGGAATAAAACACAACGGGGTGTGCTGTAATTAAGCAATATTGCATGAGCAAGCTGCTTAATTGGCTATAAATTAGCAGCATGCGATCAAGTGAGTGTGGCTTCTTTCCATTGGCAGAGTAAAAATAAACAGAACATTTGGCCATATTGTGTTGGGGCTGGAGGGTCGAATCCTGCCTCTCTTCTTACTTTTCATCTTCATCTGATGAGCTTTTATATTTTAAGTCAAAAGTTATATTCCTGAAAAAGTATTATTTGCCATATCCGCTGATGATGTCACTAACACTCCTGTAGTAACCGTTTCAAACTAGGAAGTGGAATTTTATTTGGCGAGCATAGATGAGCGGAGGGATACACACAGTGAAACATCTCAGTGCGGTTATAGTGAATATAAGTACTCTTGGAACGCCAATCAACCATTCAAATTAGTGGACCGGAACTAACTGTTGTATAACAGCAAAATAATTCTGTGGATTGATGCCTTGAAGTTTATTAGTTTTCAATAACACATCTCGATGTGTCTTATTCCTTTTATACCACAGCTATTTGTCAATGATATTTTTTGATTTGTTAATGAATGACATCATATTTTAACCATTTATAGTTATGTTAAATGTTATGGAATGTAATGTCAGTTAAAGTATCTTCCATACAAGTCTCGGTGAACGAGTTGTAACTCCAGAAACGATAACATATTAGAAAAAGTGCATTAATATAAACCTGTGATTTGGATTACAGCCAGCACTACTGTCTGAGCCATGCTGTTATAGAAAATTAATCGACATCTTCTGGCCAATCAGATCAGAGAATTCAACAGTGCTGTGGTATAATAGTGCTGTGGTATAATAATCTATTGTAATTCACTTTTCTGAGAAATATGCACTTTGCTTCTCAGATCTGATTTCTTAACTTTAATTAAACTTGTTTGATGAAGTCACTTATTGGGTCTATTTTCTTTCTGGCTTTTACCTGTAGAATGGTAGAGTTCTTGATGGACTGCGTATGCAAAGAGGACAAATCAGGAACCACGGCCCTCGCTATTCTGGAGAACTTAGCTGGAGAAAATAAGTAATGCCCCATGGATATATTTACTTCTCCCTCTTAGCCACTTGCCCTGTGTGGACCTCACTAGAATCTATCAACCTGATGGCAAGAGAGGAGCAGCTTCTTCATGAAATCCTGCACACAACCCACATGGGAATCCATTATGCATCTGAATCTTTAAACCAAGACCTATTCAAATTCATTCAAATTAATAGCCAAGGCCTTGTGAGAATGCCAAATGAACTAGTATGAAGCAAAGCAATCCATCACAGCTCAGTATTTCAACAGTCATCTCTGAAAGAGAGGAAATTTTTTCCCCCTTACAATCCATTTGACCTCTAATCAGAGTAGTAAAGGATTGATCACACTTGTGGTTTTAGCTGCCTTTTGCCATGATTAGTTGTCTCAGGCAAATTCCGTACTCGGACCAAATCCAGAGCTTTAGGTCATATTGTGTGATGCTGTCAAGGACAAATGATTGAGTGCCTCTGTGAGCTTTTAGATAAGAACTGCCACCTCTAGAAATTTCAAGCATTGGATACGGTATGTGACATGGTGCAGTAAATTTTCTTTCCGTGATAAAACTCAGACTGGCCTTCACTACAAGCCCAACATACACATGTACAAGATTGTTGGTGATAGTATGATAGATGGCAGTGACCACCAGGAATGACTGCATTTTTCATTACATGTGGCTCATACCCAAGACATCAGTTAATTGAAATATTTTGTGAGCCACTTTACAAGAAAGTGAGTAAATATCCTTGATAAATTAATTGCTGCAAAGACTCAAAAGATTTGCTATTATATCAGCAACAGGGCCCCATATTTCTCCTTGCAGTAGCAAGGCACACTCATCAGTAATTCAAGATTTACAGGCTCTGCTTGGATCAGTGATCACAGTGGGAAAATACGCTCTTTGTATTCCAAGCCTGAGGCTCAATTTGCATACCATAGAGACACTGTAGAGTTATCAGAAATATAGCATACATTTTTTTTTTCGTGTTTTTGTTTGCAGGTTTCGAATCCAGTCTAGAGAGAGCATTACAAAGGTTTTTGCTCCTCCTTTTGAGCATTTGCTGGTAATGAATCTCAGAGGTCCTTCTGATTTGTTTAGTCATTACTTTTTGAGTTAACTGTATACTGAATTTTTATTTTATCTGTAGGAAAACATTGCAGCATCCAGCCAAGACTTGCTGCCCTGCTTAATTTCTGTGATTGGGGCCATGTCTGCGGATGAAGTCATTATTAACAAGCTGGCAAGCCGTGAAGAATTTTGGAAGAGCTCGTTTTCTGCCATGGTAAATTTGATCATCTCATATGATGAAGTTAAGTTTGACCTTGAACATCACTGAATAATGTATAATGTTTTCCCAGCTTGAATTTTGAGTTTAAGCTCATTTTCATATTACATTGTATGAGCTGCAGAACATTAATATGCTTTTTGATGTTTGCACATCTTCACAGGACACACATTTAATTTTTTAGCAATGTCAAGATGAAATAATGTTTTTATTCCAGGGGCGATGTGCTCGCTGTGGATACAGAAATGTTCTCTATCCTTTACTGGGCCTGATGATCAACATAGCCTCTAATCAAATTCCGGTCATTCAAGTAAGTGGCTGGCTGAATCTTTAGTTCAAGTCCAATAAAGTTCACTGAGAGTTTTGTATGTGCTTCTCACACAGGAGTATGTTGTTGTGGGCTGTAAAAGATGTGTGGATCTGCTTAGTGATCCTGATGGTGGCATCATCACGGTGAGGATATGTAAACCCCCCCACCCCCACCCCCTTTCTTAACCGTACATTTGTTTGTGTCGCAGTGGCTTCCTGTCTGCCTTATTTTCAGTTCAGATCATCTGTTGTTTTGCACATTTTTCCAATTTTGTTTTTAAACCTGCCCTAACTCTGCTATGTTACCTCTCACCACTTAGTTTCTGCACCTCATTACTTGTCTGAAATGACACCCTACGATTGAAAAAGTTGTTGCTCACAAGGCAGCAATTATATTTGATCGTGACCATATTGCAGGGATATAAACCTCAGTTACATTGCTTGCTCTGCAGTTTTCTCTTTGCAATAAAGTTACTGGTCTGTCCTAAGAAGTTTGTTTCCTCTTGGACAGAGGCTTGATAGAAAAAGTAACCTTGTCTGCATGTGTGCTGACCCCAGCCAATGCATATACTAATATTATAGTAACACTGTGTATATGTCCTATGTTAGAACATTACATTTGAAACATTACAAAAACGCATCGGTGTTTAATTTGCTCCTATATTGTTCACCTCTCTCATATTTTGATGGGTATATTTCACATGTGGCTGTCTATGATGAAAAAGATATGTTTTCTTAATATATTGATGTTTTCGCATGGTTAGCATGATAACCTCAAGTAAATTCTATCAGTATGCAAGGAAGCATTCATAATGATCCCTGTAGCAACCCTATTTCCCTATAACAAATTTCTCAGTATCTGATAGATATTTATGTAAATCAGTCTTCACATGCGGTCTCCCTGGCTTTGCTTTCTTAGCAGAATATATCCCTCGAACTGTTCCACAATGTACAATTATGGTGAAACAGCAACACCCTGGCTTGCCCAAATGTTGAATAATGGAGTGGATTGATTACCTGGAGTAGCAACCTTTCAGTGCTCAGATTATACATCAACACAGACTAGCTTTCTTTTGTCCTCCTGCTAGGATGCTAGGCTGCTGTGAAACACTCTAACTATCTGAGAGTGATGGTGTTACTCATGAATGACTTTGTCTATCACATCCATATCATTCTTTCTTTCACTTTTTTCACTGGCGTTAGAGAGCAGCGGGATTGCTAAGCGTGGTCCTTCCAAAATCAGCTGCTGCCACTCAGGAAGTTGTGCAGCAAGGAGTAGTAAAGAAACTGCTCAAGATTCTCAAGGTATCAAGTATTCACTTTCACCACTGCCAAAAAATAAACACTGTATGCAAATTTGTAATGTGACTGTTACCGAAGAATCTGTCAAAAGATGAAACATTAAGCTTAAAACCATATGCACAGAATTTTGTGCATTTTGACTATACATATGACTAATGTTGACACTCTGACCCTGTGCGGCACCATATGTCCAAAAGATTCATGTCACTCCTGCTAATTACAGTACATACTGTATTATAGCTAATGTTTTGGTCTTGTAGCTGCCAGTAGCATCCTTGTTTATATCTAGTATGTATGAAAATGGCAGATAACATCTGTTATTAGACACTCCTACATTCCGAGGGCGACATCTGTATGGTCCGTAGAGTCCAAATGCGTGCATATTGCAACACTGGGGCACTTTGACTGAACTGCAAAATCAACTGACATGAATCTGGGATTATTTGGAACAACAGGTTCAAGGCACAGGTGACATCCTAATCTCAAGGCACTGGTGGTGTCATAAGATCATGGCACTGATTAAATCCTAATCTCAAAGCACTGGTGGCATCCTAAACCCATGGCACTGGTGGCATCATAGTCTCAAGGCACTGGTGGCATCCTAAAATCAAGGGAGCATAACTAGGAGCATCATAATCTCAAAGCACTGGTGGCATCTTAATCTCAAGGCAATGGTGGCATCATAAGATCACGGCACTGGTGGCATCCTAAACTTAATAGACTGGTGGTATCTTAATCTCAAGGCACTAGTGGCATCCTAAGATTAAGACATTAGTGGCATCCTAATCTCAAAGCACTGATGGCATCCTAAGATTAAGACATTGGTGGCCTCCTAATCTCAAGGCACTGGTGGCATCCTAAGATTAAGGTACTGGTGGCATCTTAACCACAAGGCATTGGTGGCATCCTTACCTGTACTTGTCCACATTGTGATCATTGGCGTTTCACCAGTTTTTATGATTGAGGTTAAGTGATTTTGCCAGTCAGTGTCCCATATTGAACAAGTCACACACGCATTGGATCCTGCAGTTTTTGCCATGGAAGGTTGTAACATCAGTGTTGTGTTTTGCTGTGACATGACAAACAAAATGAAACCTCAGACAATCCGGTTTCATGCTACAACTAAGTATATTATCTCTAGACTATCAACCTTAGTCCTATCACAGTTTCAGATTCAGTTCAATTGGACTATTGGTCCATTTTTAAACATTTTGTTAAAAGATAGATAAACATCAATTAACATATTGAGAATCAGTTGATAGGCTGGTCATGACAGTGATAAATAAAGACAAGTATAACGTATAAAATAAAGCACTGCCAGCTATAATTTAGAAATAGTCACATCTTCAAATCACTACCGCAAAATGATGACTGAACCAAACTAGCTAGCTACTGGCTTTGCTATCGACAGTTCTACGTAGAGTTTTGAATGGTGTCAACTTTGTCCAGCATCAACTCTTGACATAGACAGTTTTACATATGAAAGAATCTTGAGCCAACTTTTAATAACAGCATTAATTATTCTTGTTTTTGTGTCACAATGGGATAACACCATGTATGTGTAATGTGGTGAAGTTTCCTGAAAAGCTTAAAATACTTCTTTTCATTCTATCAGGGTGAAGGGCAGACAAGCTCGAGATACTCAATTAAAGCTCTGGCAGTGTGCACTGCCTCCGGCCAGCAGGCCTGTGAAGAGCTGGTAAAGCTTGACAAGAGTAAGTACTGAGGGACAGAGAAATTATATTGGAGTGGGGTACAACTATTAAACAAAAATGAGCCTAAATAAAAGATAATTGAGTCTGAAATAATAGTAAGTAAAATGAGAAGTTACGTAAACTGTAAACAAAACGGTACAGTAATTATTTACGGAAAAACAGTATGTCGAGAAAGTATAGCAAAGTAAGTTTAGTGAACATACAGTAACTTTGTGTGAATTATACACACTTGTTTATTCAGGGCTGGTGACCCTGAGGAAGCTCCTGGGCAGCAATGATGAGTTGGTGGTAGGGAATGCTGCTCTGTGTCTGGGACACTGTTTGGCGGTGCAGGGAGCTGCAGCCAATCTCTTGGGCACAGATTGCGTTATGCTCCTGCTGCACCATGTGGCTGGCAAATCTAAAAGAACTGACGTGCAGCAGAACGCCGCCATCACTTTGGGGAAACTGTGCGGAGCCGAGCCCAGGTATTTAGAAGTGCCCTTTCTGTTATCCTGATCATTATGCCAATTAGTGCTGTGTTTCTAACCCAGCTATTACCTGCATTATTCTTGATTATCATTCCTGCTTCATTTTGGGTGTTCAATAAAATGCAAGGCAGTGCCACTCTAATAAACAAATGCAATTGTTGCCCTCATTATCTGCAGACTTCACTGTTTATCCATAGTCACGCAGTTATTAATAATGCACAACGTGGACGTGAGTGGTAAAAATATTTGGATTCCCTGCTTTTCTCATAACTTCAGCCTCCTTTGGCTATAACCCTAATTTACATTTCAAAATGACCCCTTTTTCCTAGAAGAACTGAGTCCTTAAGAAATATTACTTTTCCAGGGGATACAGGTGCATCTCAATAAATTAGAATGTCGTGGAAAAGTTAATTTATTTCAGTAATTCAACTCAAATTGTGAAACTCGTGTATTAAATAAATTCAATGCCACAGACTGAAGTAGTTTAAGTCTTTGGTTCTTTTAATTGTGATGATTTTGGCTCACATTTAACAAAAACCCACCAATTCACTATCCTAACAAATTAGAATACTTCATAAGACCAATAAAAAAAACATTTTTAGTGAATTGTTGGCCTTCTGGAAAGTATGTTCATTTACTGTACATGTACTCAATACTTGGTAGGGGCTCCTTTTGCTTTAATTGCTGCCTCAATTCGGCGTGGCATGGAGGTGATCAGTTTGTGGCACTGCTGAGGTGGTATGGAAGCCCAGGTTTCTTTGACAGTGGCCTTCAGCTCATCTGCATTTTTTGGTCTCTTGTTTCTCATTTTCCTCTTGACAATACCCCATAGATTCTCTATGGGGTTCAGGTGTGGTGAGTTTGCTGGCCAGTCAAGCACACCAACACCATGGTCATTTAACCAACTTTTGGTGCTTTTGGTAGTGTGTGCAGGTGCCAAATCCTGCTGGAAAATGAAATCAGCATCTTCAAAATGCTGGTCAGCTGAAGGAAGCATGAAGTGCTCCAAAATTTCTTGGTAAACAGGTGCAGTGACTTTGGTTTTCAAAAAACACAATGGACCAACACCAGCAGATGACATTGCACCCCAAATCATCACAGACTGTGGAAACTGAACACTGGACTTCAAGCAACTTGGGCTATGAGCTTCTCCACCCTTCCTCCAGACTCTAGGACCTTGGTTTCCAAATGAAATACAAAACTTGCTCTCATCTGAAAAGAGGACTTTGGACCACTGGTCAACAGTCAGTTCTTCTTCCCTTAGCCCAGGTAAGACGCCTCTGACGTTGTCTGTGGTTCAGGAGTGGCTTAAAAAGAGGAATACGACAACTGTAGCCAAATTCCTTGAGACGTCTGTGTGTGGTGGCTCTTAATGCCTTGACCCCAGCCTCAGTCCATTCCTTGTGAAGTTCACTCAAATTCTTGAATCGATTTTGCTTGACAATCCTCATAAGGCTGCGGTTCTCTCGGTTGGTTGAGCATCTTTTTCTTCCACACTTTTTCCTTCCACTCAACTTTCTGTTAACATGCTTGGATACAGCACTCTGTGAACAGCCAGCTTCTTTGGCAATGAATGTTTGTGGCTTACCTAGTGAACCAAACTGAGAGACCATTTTGAAGGCTCAGGAAACCTTTGCAAGTGTTTTGAGTTGATTAGCTGATTAGCATGTCACCATATTCTAATTTGTTGAGATAGTGAATTGGTGGGTTTTTGTTAAATGTGAGCCAAAATCATCACAATTAAAAGAACCAAAGACTTAAACTACTTCAGTCTGTGGCATTGAATTTATTTAATACACGGGTTTCACAATTTGAGTTGAATTACTGAAATAAACGAACTTTTCCACGACATTCTAATTTATTGAGATGCACCTGTATATGCAAAGAAGGGATTACCATGTGGAGTTCCAGACAGCATTAGAAGTATCTCCATATTAGGTAGCATCTCCTTAGCGTCTCTGAACTCTATTATGCCAAATAAAATTATTACTCACTTTGATAATAAAATGAGATTATTTCATTCTAAACATTGTTGTCTTATATTAAGTCCACAGCGGTGCTGTGGAGTGCATGGGAGAGAGACTTAAGTGCCTTTCTCAGACTATAAGTGGAATAAAATCATAAAGGCCCACAAGATTTGCTTATGAGATGCGAGATCTTGATTAGAAAAGTTCAAGATTGTAAATAGACATTAGTTAAATTAGACATTCTATCTTGATCTCATTTTCTGATGATGGAATTACCTAGTGTACAAAAACTGACTAAACTAACATGGTGATTCAAAAGGTGATAGAGCAGTCAGTTTCAGACTAAACAGTACTGGCCACTTTAATAGGAAAACCTATAGGCACCTGCTTATTTATACAATTATCCAATCAGCCAGTCAAGTGACAGTATTATGTAGACACAGGGAAAGAGCCGCCATTAATGTTCACATCAAACCTCAGAATTGAGATAAAAATGCGATCTCAGTTACTTTGACCATGGCGTGGTTTTTGGTATCAGACAGGCTGGTTTGAGTATTTCAGAAACTGCTGACACGGGATTTTCATGCACAATAGTCTCAAGAGTTTACACAGAATGGTGTGAAAGACAAAAAAGGTCTCGTGAATGGCAGTTCTGTGGGTAGGAATACCTTGTTGATGAGAGAGGTCAGAGGAGAATGGCAGCAGAACTGCAGAAGACAGCATAGGGTTCTCCTGTCAGCCCAGAACAGAAGTCTGAGGCTACAGTGGGCTGAGGCTCACCAAAACTAGACAGCATAAAATTGGAAAACATCACCTGGTCTTTTTCTGAAACTGTCAGGTTTGAACCTGTGCCCACTGTAGCCTCAGATTCCTGTTCTTGCTGATAGGAGAGGAACCCGATGTGGTCTTCAAATTCAAATGTTCAATTGTGCAATTTCATGCACCTTCACAAGTCTTTCACGTGTGATTACATAGTACTCACATAATCACATGTGAAATATGTATGATTATATGTGAAATGCAGTTTGAAATGTGAGGGTTGTATTTAAGAAAGAAGTTGAAAAATATAGAATTGAAAATTATACAAGCTATTTAATGCAATTTATCAGTATGTAATCGGGTAAATTCTCATTTTAGCAGGTCAGTAACAAAACATGACATTTTATGAATCGGATGCGGAATCAAGATTAGTTGTTCGTGAGGAGGCATTTTAAAATGCACTTATCTGCTTCATGCTTTAATTCACTGTAAAATCTGTCTTGCAGCCATTGCATTTATAACAGCTCCTGGGGCACCTCGGCAGGAATAGAATCTGTTTAAAAATTTAAAGTTTTCAGTTATTTGACTTTGCTTTAACTGGTTCTAATTAATGATGCTTCTTTCACACACTGGAAGTATGGGGGTGGCAGAATGCATAACTCCATGTAGGTCATGTTATGAGGATAATCTGGGTCTCAGAGACTAAGATGTAGTATGGGATCGGACTCTCAGTGGACACAGACTGGTATCTGGCTAAGAGGGCAGCCTGTTTAGGATAGTGGCCAAGAAAAAGTGTGTTAGACAGACAATGACCATACAGAAATCACCATATTTAAAAAATGGATATCTGCCGGAGTTGACGTTGTCTTTATGATATGACAGACAACCCCATTCACTTAGGCTGATTCTGTGCTTTTGTCTTATTTTCAGGCACATGGTGAAGCTCAGGGAGCTCCATGGTGTGGAGATCCTTCACTCCTGTATGAAATTGATCACGTAAGCCCTTCAACTTCAGGCAGACACACCCTCATGGACGTTAGATTAGTACCCTGAAAATCACAACCAGAACAATCTTCCTGATCTTAAAGTGAGAAACCTACACTGCACCAGGGCTATCTTCATTACTCAGTTCTTCCCAGTGTTCATTTTAATTACACAACACGGACACTGGTGAACTAGATTACATGCAGCCCAAAGACAATTCAAGTTTCATTTTCCTCCCATCCTGAATAGCTGACTTTGCATGTCTGTTTGGTTTCATTGCATTTTCCTCTGTTTGTTGCCAAAATTGAGAAATAAGAGGTTTTTCTATATGGATTTTAATAATAAATAAACTTGGATGTTTATTGTAAAGAATTGGAAAACACGCACAGTATATGGAAATGCATAGGCATTAAACTACGTTCTGAGAGTTAGGTGAGAGATATTTAATTTGATATCATTTCAGGTTCACATAGACATATTTGCAAGGGATCACTAATCATGTCAGAACCTAGTTTACAAACCTGACATCAGTGTTATGTTCTTTGGTCTGTACAGGACATTACTTTTAATTCAGATTCTGTTTCTTGTGCAGTAAAGTATTGGTTCCTAAATTTTAAATGATATTAAAGCTGATTCATGAAAATGAAATGCGTTGCTGTTTGTAACTCCATGTCTGCAGTCAAATTTAACCAAACCTCAGGCCCAGTCAAATTTGGAACTGAATAGACCTCTGGAAAGACTGGCAGGCAATGAATCTATTTAATAATGGATTTTGTGAACACATTCTTACCATAGTAACGTCATGCAAACTTTGAGACAGATGGGAAATAATAATACTTAGAAGTCACATGATAAAAGTAATGAATTCTTCCCTTGATGCATTTTGTTTTTTTCATGTTTGGTTAATTAAATCGAAGTATGAATGAGCCAAGAGGAAGACATAGCTTTCAGGATGTTATTAGTCATACAAGAGAACAATAGACTGACTGCTTTTATAAACACAGTTATAATTATCCCAAAGATTTGTTATGTTCTGCTGGCATAAAACAGTAGATTGGTAATTGTGGAGTTAACTCTCATAAATATTTCTCATGGTTGGACATAAAGGATAGCATAATATGCTATTTGGAGAATTCTTCACATGCTGAAGGCTTAGGAAATAAAGTTCTAGTTTATCCATTCAGGAAACCAATGTATTTAAAGAAGCGTTTTCTTTGGCATTTGTCTGCATTTTAGAGTTGGATCTGTGTTTTTGTTCAGAAAGTTAGAAATTAGGAGTAAGGATTTGCAAGTGTCCCTGCAAACCGAAAGCACAACTTTCAAAGCTGCTCTGCCGTCACAAGACCAAAACAACCCCGATCACAACAATTCAGAAGACTCCTCTGAGAGCTCATCTGAGTGTGGCTGTAATCGCTTCTCTTGGGACAGTTTTGTTCCGTGCACCACAGAAAAGGCCATATACAACTACTATAAACTCAATGAATGGCATTGCTAAAGATGTAATTAGCAGATGAGTAGAAGAGGAGAGGGGATCATTTCATTCTGGTTCATTCACTGTGAGTAAGCATAACACATCAGCTCAGCAGCTTGCCTATGGAGAAGATCTCCCATTGATCTCCGATGAGAGGAGATCCTCATCGCTTAATGAATCAGCACAGGATATTAGTGGTACCATGGCAGCTGCTGCTCATCCAACCAGACGCAGGGTAAAGATTGCTGCTTTGCTTCACACTCCACACTGAATCAAAGAGTCATGGAGCCTATTGCTCATTTGCCCACAAATAACATCCCTGTGGTATCAGGCTATGATCCAGCAATAACTGATAACCTTGAGGAGGCTGACAGAATAGTAAAACAAAAAACAAATACAAATGAAATGGGAGTTTGAAGTTGCTGGGAACTTCTAACACTCTGAAGGCTACAGAGCCCATTTTCAATGATGTAAAAGACCTTTGTACAAAAGGGCAGCCCCATGATAATGTATTTGACAATTCTGCCGAACAGAGCTGAGTCACACACCAAGGATAGTGCTTCTGTAGTTGAACTGGTTGCCAGAGAGCCTTGAGACGAATTAGAAAGCAGTCAGCTTGAGCAGAAAAGTATCCCTGTTCTAAGCTTACTGACCCATTGGAATGCTATCTCTGAGGTTAACACCAGGTTAAGGTTGGGTTCATCCAGCCAGGAAGCAGTTCACAAAAACAGCAGAAAACAAACAACCAACAACAAAAAAAAAAGCTCATGCTCAAAGACTACACAAGCATAACAAGAGTGTTTACCAATTCTGTGAATGAGAAGCTCCGTGTCTCCACATTTCCCCGCACTTTGAATGTTCCCTTCCCAACGACTGCCTTCACAAGCCTAATACACTTCCTTTGGCACAGAGAAGCAAATACAGGCTAGAGGCACCTAACAAGATTGTTTGTAACATCACTATGGTCTCTGGACCTGTCGCAGTGAATCTCGTCTGCAAGAGATGTAGTGCAAGTGAACTGAAAAGTCATAACACATCAAGTGGCGATAGACAAGTGGGAGCAGCTGTCCACTCACCTTCTCAGTCAGCTCACTCATCAAGAATTCTGCACTAGTAAAACATGGAGGAGAATTTAAGTTTCAAAGACTCCTTGTAAATAACTTCATGGAGAGACTCTGCGTTTTAATCAAAGTCGGAAATTCCACTCAGTCTGAAAACAATCTCCTTTTATACCCTGAAAACTTTTCATCTACTGACAGCAATTTTTTTCCATAGGCTTGATCACTGCTCTTAAGCTTCCATTGAAGATAGAATGTTATATCCTTATGGGAATGAGACCCTTGACAAATTATCCCCAACAGTACTGAGAGAGTTATGTCTGCATCTGCTCAGAGTAAAAGTGATGCATGGTGGAAGGATTTAATGAGATTGGTTGAAGATAAGTTTGCTGATCACGCCTTCCAAAATATGCATTGCATAGTTTTATCAGACAACCCTTATCAGTTGCGTACATTTCACAGACCCCCTTCCAGCACACTTTGGCAGAACTTGAAGCATCACTAGTGTTTGAAGGTGAAGCTGTCACGCAGAGTTCTGTCAGCAAGCCTCTGTATCCATCCCAGACAGCAACCTCAAAATCTTTCCTATCAAGCTCAATTGGCCATGCGCCATTTCCATCTGCCTGTGACTTTTAAAGAACACTCGTTGATTTTGGCCTTAGCACTGATGACACCTACTCCTAGATCTATGTCTTCGCTGGGAGTAAAAAAAAAAGTGCAAGGCTTGACAGGTTTTCATCCTATGGGTAAAAATAGAGAGGACCGTGTCTTTTATTACATTGAGTAGCTAATCAGAATCACAGAAACCTGGCCAGCAACAGGAGCAAGCTCAGTATCCACCTGCTACTCAAGTTTACCAGAAGAGCAGCAAGATCAGAAAAATTAGGTCCTCTGCTTCTGTGAATATCCTTTTAAAGTCGAACTACTGAAAACTACTGAAGGCCAAACTAACACATCTGTTTCATCAGCTGGTATTAACGGTTTTCAGTCAGCCCCTCCTTCTACCACTGCAGTTGGACAGACAATTAATCAGGTAAGTTTGTGCCACACTACATTGTCATCCATCATAGCTGCTGCTTCAAATGGCCCATTATCACCATATTATGCAACACAAAATCCAGCACCTGTAACCACCAAATCACAATGTCCTCATCAAGAAGCCTGACAGACTTTTTAGCTATACCAAAGATACATCCACATGTCTCAATGCCTGACCTCTTATCAAAAATAAAATAAAAAAATAAATGGGAAAAAAAATGTTGTGAAAGAAACTCATTACCAGGACTGCACGGTCATCTCATATCGAAGGGACATTCTTGACCACACATATGGAAACTTTGGCAGGTTCAGAGATAAGAGCAACAGAATTCCCTGAAACTGCTTTTTTTTTGTTACAGTCGTCAAAAGAAAAAGAAAATCGATTGTCTGATGTTACCTTCTGAGCCAAACCTTGTCAATTGAGTTAATATCTGACCTTCCAGTGATCCAGAGGACGATGAAGACTTCATCACCAGATTTTCTCCCTGGAGAAATATGGCATCTTACTTTCACATATAAAGCTGCATTATTCTCAGGGGTGGAAAGTAACATACTACATCTTACATTAGCTACTCACTGCAGTACTTGAGTGCATAGTCCACTAATAATTTTACTTTTTTTTAATATCATTTAAATATATATTTTTTTATAATTAAATCATGTAGTACTTGTATGTTTTAAAAATAAAATATTCAGCTTTGGTACACTTATTTTGATCATAGTTACAGAGTAAAAAAAATAAATAATGCATGGAGAACTGTCAGCCAATTAAAAGACAATATGAGCATAGTCTTGTAAATAATTCAAGCTTAAGCTATTACCTGATGAAAGTCTACACTTCAGGCACCAAAAACATAATCAGCAGCAGCAATGTCTGAGACAGTGAAGACAGATGAATGTTCCTTGGCCAATTTGTCAGGTGTCCTCAGTTTTAAATGCTTCAAAAGACACAGTGTGATAATGATCTGCAAGTTTTGCCATCCATAACCTGTGGAGACAGCTGTATTTCGCAGCTAAACATCCAACATGTGGAAACATGTACAGGTAAGCCATTAGCCAGCTGAGTGAGCCAGACTAGCTAGCCAGATTTTTGATGTTGTACAGTATACCCCAAGGATACAAGACATGGTGGAAGACTGAGCGCAAATGAAATCCTTTTTTCTTATTTTCAAGAATGACAATTTGTTTGCCTTTATTTTAAATATTCCACAGGGATGTTGGTAAAAACACCTAATGACTTTTTACAACTAAACTTGCTAACTCCATACGGGTACAAATATTTGTCTAAACCCCGACCTCATGGAACAGGGGGAGGACTAGCTGTTGAGATGACATGAGAGCGGTTCTGACTGAATTTCATAATGTCGTGTATTTTGAATATCTGGCTTTCAAGATTATTGGTGAAACTCCTCTCATTGTGGTATTGATTTACCGACCTCCAAAGTGTCAGCCTAATTTTTTCTCTGAACTTAGTGAAATACTCACTCTTGCCTGTGCTATGTCTCTCCATGTTATACAGCTTGGTGATTTCAATATCCATGTTGATGCTGATTGTTCAGATACAACTGAACTCATGAATGTTCTTGAATGCTTCAATTTAACGCAGCATGTGAAATTTTCTACTCATACCCATGGACATATACTTGACTTAGTTTGCACATCAGGTCTTAATAATGTTTCTACCACTGGTATACAACCTGGCATCTCAGATCACAAACTTACAGAATTTTCATTTAATTTTCCTCACTGTAAGCCATACAAGAAAACTGTTATATCTTATTGCAACCTAAAAGCAGTAGACCCCACATCATTCTCCACCTCTGTCTGTACACCCTTACTTTCTGACTCTTTGAAATTATCCTGTCCTTCAAACATTCTCTCAAGTTACAATTCAGCTATTTCAACTGTTCTTGAGGAGCACTCCCCCATCAAGACAAAGCTGGTGCCCTCTGCTCACTCATCGCCTCGGTTTACTCCTGAGTTGCGGACAATGAAAAGAGTGGGCCATCGTCTCGAACGACTCTGTAGAAAAACAGGCCTCACTGTTCATTCATTATCTCTTACAGAACATCAGCTGAAGTACAGAGCAGCACTCAACACTGCACGTTCAATATACTTTTCCTCTTTTATCCAACAAGCGAGCTATAGACCTAGAGCCCTCTTTGCTACGGTGAACAAGCTACAGTATGCGATCTGCTACATCCATACACACCAGTACGCACTCTTCGTTCTTCTCATTCCAAATTACTGTCTGTCCCTAGATTATACCTAGATCGTCTATCCACTTTTGGTGGGCGATCCTTCAGTATAGTTGTACCTAAACTGTGGAACTCTCTACCTCAGAGCCTCTGTGACATCTCCTCTATTACTATCTAAACAAAAACTTCTGTTGAAATGTATATTAATGTACTTTGTCCTGTTAAATGTATATGAAGTGTAAAGTGTCCTTGAGCTTGTGGAAAGGCGCTATATAAATAAAACTTATTATTATTATTATTATTATTATTATTATTATTATTATTATTAACCTCACAGTATTTCTACGGAGAATGATTTAGTGTTAGACCAAATATAAAGTTTCTCATATTGTTTGAGAGGAAAATTTGAATTATTGTGTGTAGTGTTTATTTAATACACTCACTATGACTCACTTTATGGATGCACCAACAAGTCTACAGGGCACTGTAGATGCTACCTGCAGTGCCGCCCCATCTTTGAAGATAACGACTCCATACATGCATCCAAATCAAGACAGAAAAAACTGCACAAAATCAGTGTTTTTCAATGGCAATCTTAGACTCTGAATTTGATCCTATTGAAAACCTGAGGTGTGAATTGAAGAGGCAAGTTTATATGGACAAAGCTTCAGTGCTCTGTGTATCAAGCCAGCAGATCTCATCTATGCTCTTGACCTGTGTGTTGTCCTCAGATAACAAATAACACCCAAGTCAACCTGGACATTAAGCCCTGTTTATTTATCACCCACCGTAAGATTAGACCAGCTGCTACCTGTTTGGTAAGGTAAACCACTGCTTTAGGAAGGTTTTATGGCCTTGCCATCAAATTTAGCCTAATATATTTCATAGTCCTTGAATATGGCATTCATATCTCACTTGTTTATGGGTATAAAGTGTAAATCAGACTCCTGCTTATGGGTAAATAATCAGTCTGTAATCTGATGGGGTCTTATCTCAGGAGAACAGCACTATCCGAATAATGTTCCCTTCAAAGTATTGGACTGTTGAAAGTTGTAAAGGTTTACAGTCTAACATCATATTCAATGTAGTGCAAGTGTTTTATTTTATTATTCATTTATTTATTTTACTTTTTATTATTTTTGCAAGTTGCCCAGTGAATTGTTGATGTCTGTGTCCTTGGTTTTTGCCTCGGCCATTACACCATGTCTACTTTCTGCACTGGAACTTGCACTAGGATAAGTTGTACTCTTATTAGTGATGTGTTAGTGTCCATACATTGTTTTTACGTAATATTCCATTAATACTTTCCACAAATAGAGCCTTTAAGTATTATATTTCCAGTGGGTTTTAGTCTATTCAGAATGTATAGAGACTCCTATACTCATTTAAACATTTAAACAAGTGCTTATTCAGTACTTTGCTATGAAAACACCTGGCAGTCACTTTAGCCTTAAGACTAAAGTCTGTGTCTGCAAATCCTGAAGCTATAGACTACAACTGCCATGGTCCTCAGCCACTGATCTCTAGTCAATGTCCTATCCCTGCTCATAGTCACTTGATCACTGACACTCATCTGTTTTGTGATTACACTTCTCCCTTTAAATAACCTGACAAGGTTACTTTACTTTTTATTTACTTTAAATAAGACTGACAAACACATCTCACTCCATCATTGTCTCTATAATGAGTTTACTGATTTATTCGTGCCTAGTTTATGGCTTATTGCTGATCGTCTGACTATTTGTCTGCCTCATGTTTCAGAGTATTGCCTAGCACTATTGTTTGTCTGCCGTAACGGTTTTAATAAAATCCAAAAAACCACACTTGCCTCCATCTGTCTGCTTTATGTCTGTATGATGCTATGAGCAGGGCACATTGGATTTGGGATTCTTCTCCCATTCCTCTCTGCAGATTCTCTCAAGCTTTGTCAGATTGGATGGGGAGCAAGTCTGTGAATTAGGTCCATGACTGGGATAAAAGACTTGTCCTATAGACACTTCTGTGTTAATTATGTGTTAAAACATAAATTGTGGAAAAAGTGAAATGGTCTGAAACTTTCTGCACTGTATATCTGAAGTTCCTCTTTTCTCCCACTGTTTGTCCTCCATGCCATTTGCCAGGTTACCTGTAGATCCATAAGGCATCCTCCTGCTTCCCAGCGCCCTGTCAAAAAGAGCCAGCTTTGTCATCAGTCTCTTCCAGATGATTAACTACGTCGCTGCCTACCTACACCGTGATCTGAGTGTGTGTGGGGAACCGCTCTGAGTGTGTGAGGGTGAGTCTCAGCTGCCACACTTTCCCTGAGAGAGCCTGGAGATCATTCAGCACTCCTGAGCACTTCTCAATAATTCTCGCCCAATAATTTCTACCCATCATTACTCTACCATGTTCGATGTCACTCCTTTCTCTTCTCAGTTTTCATCAGGTTGACCTTTTTCTAGCCTTCTACTCAATCCAAGCCTGGGGTGATCCATTTCTCTCAGCCATATAGATTTGAAGAGGCTTTTACACTAAATGTGTTTCAAAACAAGAAAGATATTCCTGTAATGATGTAGCAGTCTGGGATAACCCATCAGATGTTGCTGTGGCTAAATTCTGAAAACAACAACAACAAACAAACAAAGTTTTGGTCAAAATTGCATTTTTGTGCCTATAACATACTTTTTGGCTCAGCCTTAAGAAACCATAAATATATTTTACCAAAATGATCTGGAAATGTTTTAATTTACTTTCTAACCTTGGAGCCAGTTCAACAAACATGGTACAAACATGGTAGTAAAACCAGTTAGCCTGCTTAAAGATGGCTAAAAGATGGCTAAAAGATGGCTAGCTACACTTGATTTCCTCACACAGTGAACGCCAGGCTTTGATCAAGTTGTTGATAACTACGAGCCACAGTGAAATGGACATAAGCGTAATCAACTTCATCTAACTAAACTATCAACTAAATCGATAGTTTGTAATCAGATACCGGCCGTCAAAACGTCTGAGTCCGAACGAAAACTTTAGTTGTGGTTGAGACACATGCAAGAATGGAATAAAACATTTCAGTTCAGGAATGTCTGTAGTTTTCACAACACTGTATATAATAGAAAATGTCAACATTTCAGCATGTGAATGGTTTTCCAATGCTGTGTCATGTTTTAAGCATATCATTTATGTAAATAAAGTGATTATTGGGTCTCTGCTTTTTTCAGTATCAGGAGCACAAAAGGCCCGTGCTGCAGGTATGACAAAACAGGAACTTCAATTCTTGCAATTCTTTTGGCTCTATTTTGAAAGAAGCAGATGGATATTTTGCAGACACAGCAGGTAATTCCCATTTTTGTTGGTAAGATTTGCTTAATAGGATCATATAGTTATTGGTGGCTCGCTTCCTTCTTAGAAAGAAACAAAGCACACGAGATGGCAGTGAGTCATGAATCTGGGCGTAGTATCAGGTTATTCTCTTCTCTGTGTGCATTTTGGATGATCATCAGACTCCATGTATAAAGGTTACGACACTGCCTGTGCGTGAGACTCTCAACAGCGACAGAGCCGCCAACTTACCGTGAGCTGAAATGCATCCAAATGCATTTACTCCTAGACGTGCATCAATCACACTTTGCCTGGCATGCTGGTAGGTTATACATAGATTTGCTTCGAATCAGCAAACAAACAACAGAGTTAACCCTGAGTAGCTGTGGCTTTCTTCAGCTCACAGTGTGAAAATGTGAAAAAGGTTCAGGCCAGACAAACCTCTTTCAAAATAACCGCCTCATTGTTTTGACAGATTTATCAGATCGTAAACTTCAGTTAAACACAGCAACACAAGAAATTATGCATGTTTCAGATCCTCTTCTTTCCATCTGATTAAGATTCAGCAGGATCGGTGTGTGAACCACTCATCTTTTGATTAAGTGGCAACACTGATTAAATGTTGATCTATGATTGGCTCCATTGCTTCTATAATCATTTTAATTAAGACATAAAAAAGTGTTTTAGCATTCGATTAAATATTATTCATAGCAATATAGACTGTAGTTGATTCGCATTCATCACGCTTTGGCATTTTATATGTGCAACATGTGCGGATTGCGAATTCAGATAGTAAATGTTTCCCTGTAAGCCCTCTTGTATATCACAAGGCATGCACACTCACGCGCTCTCTCTCACACACACACACACACACACACAAACACACACACACACACTCTAAGTCTTACACACGTGCATACAGCATTTGGTTTGGCTATATTTTATTACACAAGGTTTGTCATTATTCATTTTCCTGCTCCAGTGTCCGGATGAAAAACATGAGGTACAGCAATTAAACTGTAACAAGTAAGCAGTGCCTTTAGGAAACATCTGTGTGTAAATCACCAGTGTGGTGGTTACGAGCCAGAGGCAAGGCATATTCAGGCGGCAGAGGGAAAATGTGACAGAGATGATTATTTATAAACCATTTAATAGGTTCCTGTAATTGAAAGTGTAAGAAGTTCAGCCATCTGGAAACCGGAGCAGCATGGAGACAGAACTGAAACACTGAAACTCAGGAAAGACTGAGGCTTCTCATTCATTTTAAAACAAGAGGTTTGCAGCCAAAAAGTATCGAGAGAGAGAGAGAGAGAGAGAGAGAGAGAGAGAGAGAGAGAGAGTTACGAATTAATCTGTGCCACATTTAAATACAATCATTATGTGTGAATGTGAAAGTCATTATTTCTCCATAGTGATAAAAAGAAAATAAACCAAGATAAAACAGATAACTTTCATTGTCTAAGGAATGAAATGCAATCGGCCATGCTGTTAAATATGAATGGTGGAAAATAATCAGTGACAGTGTGGTGTGGTGTTAACTGATGTGAAGTGAAGTGTTTTATTCCTCTTATAACACATCAATTTGCCAACATTTACAATTACATCTTGTCATTAACATACATTAACATAATTTATATTCGTACATCCACCGTGATTTGATCATCTATTTTTTTTTTCTTCCATGCCCTGACTAAAATCAATCTCCACACTCTCACCTGAGCTGAGGATCGAACCCCCAGTTCCTGGCATTCTGCAGCAGCCACATTATCACTGCATTATTCTACCACACGTTTTAATCATGTTCATTTGAATATTATAGTTAGAGTAGATTAGTATACAATTTCATAATGTAATTGGTTTATGTTAATACTATTTGAATTGAACACACTCACTTTAATTCAATTCGATCTTGTAATTAGATGCTTGTTTAAATTAAGCTTAGCATAAGCAGTGGTCACGTTTTGATGAGAAATGTAATATTTTTATGTAAACCATACGTAATAATACGTAAAATCTACCCGACCGCGTATTCCGTTTTTTTCAGTGTCCTGTTGCATGATGTCTTTCAATTTTGCATAAAATTCTTGATTGAGACAAGCATTAGAGATTAAGGAATGCTCTGGGAAACGTGATTAATAAGAATATAGACAACAGTTAATTTGCATTCATCACGCTTTGTTAAATATGTTTTAAGTCTCTATTATATTTCATTTCACACTGCTTGATCTCTTTACAATTGGTGTGAAATGCTGTATTTGTGTCAGAATTTAACAACAGCTAAAATACCTTTAAATGCTACCAAGTCAGTCAAGCACTCCATTGTGTAGTGCTGTGACAAAAGCGAAAAACCTAAATCTTGGCTATCTCAGTGAATTGTATATCCAAAAATGACCCATTTCATTGAGATTTCATTATGTCACTGTGCTGCATTATTAATATTTGATTGGATTGAAACACAATTAGAATAAGGCTATAATAACATTTGGTGAAATGCAATGGCTTGATTGACATTTCGTCTTGGTTTGTTTGATGCAACACAGTCAAACGCAATACAGATTTGTGGATTATGTTTAAAGGTGGGTTGCATTCCCTTGACACAAATTCAGCATTAAATCCGTATTTATTATTTTCCAGCATACTGTGCATTGTTATACTGTCACCCTTGACTGATCACAAGATTGACATTTATTGTTATTTTAGCTGTTTACTACAGTATATTGGAGTTGAAATGAAATTATATACATATACATATATATACATATACATATACATATATATATATATATATATATATATATATATATGTATATGTATATGTATATATATGTATATGTATATATATATATATATGTATATGTATATATATATATATATATACATATACATATATATATATATATACATATACATATACATATATATATATGTATATATATGTATGTATATATGTGTATGTATATATGTATGTGTGCAGATCAAAGATATAAGCTTCAATCTGAGGGTATTTACATCCAAATCAAGTGAATGGTGTAGGAATTGCACCATTTTTTTATATGAGGTCCCCTGTTTTTAAGGGACCAAAAGTGTTTGAACAAACTAACATAATCATAAATGAAATTGTCAATTTTAATACTTAACCCTTTGCAGTCAATAATTGACTGAAGTCTGGAACCCATAAACATCACCAGATGCTGGGTATCTTCCCTGATGATGTTCTGCCCGGCCTTCGCTGCAGCTGTCTTCAGTTCCTGTTTGTTCTTGCGGTGTTTTGCCTTCAGTTTTGCCTTCAGCAAGTGAAATGCATGCTCAGTTGGATTCAGGTCAGGTGACTGACTTGGCCATTACAGTACATTCCATGTCTTTGCCTTAAAAAAAGTCTTTGGTTGCCTTTGAAGTATGCTTTGGGTCATTGTCCATCTGCAGTATGAAGCACCTTCCAATGAGTTTAGAAGCATTTGGCTGAATCTGAGCAGATAAAATAGTCCTATACACTTCAGAATTCATCCTGCTCCTTTTGTCATAAGTCACATCATCAGTAAATACAAGGGATCCAGTCCGTTGGTAGCCATATGCTGTATGTCCATGCTATAAGATGAGGTGGTATGCTTCGGATAATGAGCAGTTCCTTTCCTTCTCTATACCCTTCTTTTCCCATCATTCTGTTACAAGTTGATCTTTGTCTCATCTGCCATAGGCTATTTTACTCTAACTAAACTCTATTGTGGTCTTCCTGTTTTGAGGCTTATCAGTGGTTTACATCCTGTGATAAACCCTCTGTTTTTACTCTTGTGAAGTTCTCTCTTGATTATTGACTTTGACACAGATACGTCTTCCTTCTGGAGGATGTTCTTGATCTGGAAAACTGTTGTAAAAGGTTATTTCTTCGGCAGGATAAGAATTCTTCTGTCATCTGCCACAGTTGTTTTCTGTGGTCTTCTGCGCCTTTTGGGGTTCCTGAGTTCACCGGTGCATTTTTCTTTTTAAGAAATAGTTGACCTAATGTTTTTGCTATCTCTCTGATTTTGTGGTTTGTTTTGATTTTTCAGCCTAATGATGGCTTGTTTCACTGGCACTGGCAACTCTTTGGACTTCATATTGAGAGTTTACAGCAACAGATTCCAAAAGTAAATGCCACAATTCAAACAAACTCTAGACCTTTTATCTGTTTACTCGTAAGTGAAATAATGAGGGTAAAACACACACCTGGCCATGGAACAGCTGAGCAGCCAGAAGCCAGGGGGCATATGAAAAGTTGAAATTCCTACAATGTTCACCCAATTTGGATGTATATACCCTCAGATTAAAGTCTGCACTTTGAGCTTGTATTCACTGTTTACTTTCAACTCCAATATACTGTGTTAGACAGCTAAAATAACAATAACTTTATCATGGTCCAAATATTTATGGACCTGACTGTAATTACAGTTTAAATACAACTGTTGGTGTGGAAGCCCACAGTCAGAATTGCATTTAAATTGTATTTAAATGTCCTACACAGGGTGCATCTTGTCATCAGTTAAGGGAGACCACGCCTATACAGTCAATGCGGCGAAGTTGTGAAACAACTTACTCCTGGACATTAGGTCATTAAATCAAAACTCAAAACATATTTATATATCTTTTTTGGTCATTTAAACTCTCTGCCTGTTCAATAATGTCTGTTTTTATGTTTATATTTTTATGCTTGTTTCAAGTTATGCTTGTATATACAGCACTTTGGTTTAAACTTGCTATATAAACTAACTTACTACAGGCTGAAGATGTTAAAAGCAGTCATGCAATTTAAAATGGACTCCATCTGCTCCCATAAATAGATGGAAAAATATGTAATTGGGTTAGTTTACACAAATATAGAAAAATGAGGTCTTGGCAACTACAATCATCATCTACTTTATTATGAACACCTGTGCACCTGCTCATTTATGAAATTATTAAAACTGTCAATCATGTGGCAACAGTGCAATGCATGAAATCATGCAGCTACAGGTCAAGAACTTCAGTTAATCTTCCCAGTTGAAGAAAAACATACCCTGGTTCCCTTTTTCTAATCTTGGTCTTCTTCTATTATAACCCATCTGCCTCATGGCTTTGTGTGTTGTATGTCCTGACATGCTTTTCTGCTCACCATGGTTGTAAAGAGGTGTCCACTGAGTTCCTGGAGACTTCCTGTCATCTTGAGCCAGTCTAGCCATTCTACTCTGATCTCCCCCATCAGCAAGGCGTTTGTACCCTCAGAGCTGTTGCTTACAGGATGTTTTTTGTTGTTTGCACCATTCTGTGTAAACTCTAGAGGCTGTTGTGTGTGAAAATCCCAGGAGATCAGAAGTTTCTGTAATCCTCCAACCAGCCCTTCTGGCACCAACAACCAAGCCACAGTCAAAGTTCTTTATTCTGATGTTTGATGTGAACATTAACTGAAGCTCTTCACCTGTATCTGCATGTTTTTATGCATTACACTGCTGCCACCTGATTGGCTAATTGGATAATCTCATGAATGAGTAGGCGTACAAGTTTTCCTAATGAAGTGGTTGGTGAGTTTAATATGTAGCTACAACAACAGATATTACACGTATTTTAAATTTCATTCACAATCAAATCATAAATTCGCATCACAGGCCAACTGAAATCAGGCTTAAAAGATACTAATGCAAGTCAATAAATTGTTAAATATGTGCACAAAAATAATTTGTGGCTACACGCAGTGTTGCAAATTCCAATTCCTCAGTTCTGCAGATTGTTTAATTATTAATGTTTCTTGTCACAAACAGCTATCCCCTTTAGCAAGCTTTATTGCATTTTATCGAATGAAAATAGAGAGCCTGATGTGTGTGCATTAAAGTTTAAAACACACAAAAAAAGCATCATGTAGCTACTGTGTACTAAAGTTAAACATGTAACTTGCTTAACCAGCTTAAAATGCTGGTCTTTGAAAGACAAGATGATCATAAACAGCATTGTTTCTCTTTGTATAACACTGAAGCCCAATGATCATTTGATACTACAATGTAACAAAAAGGAACATTTGTGCAGTTTACACAATTTCATGCATAGATTATTTATTATGTAATTAATTATTTAAAAACCTATCCAAATTCTTTTTTACTCGAAATTGTTGTGAATTTTGACCTTTTCTAAATATCAATGAAAATACCTGAAATAAATCTTCCACTGTATTTACAATATTTACATAGTGCTTGTCATTTGTATTCTGGATGTTTACTTAAACTTTGTCACTCTATTCAAAACACATTTTTGCCTCCATTTCCGTCTCCGTTTCCCCGACGGAAATCTACACAGTTTCACCTGTACAACTTAAAAACCGGCTAAGTAACATTCTTATGCTGATAAGCAGCACCCTAAACTCCTCCTAACTCCCGGACCGGTTTGTAGTTGGTGAAGTTGCTGAAGAGAAGATATAGCTCAGTGTTGAGATTTACAGAAAACCAAAATGGCAGAACCTACTTCACGGAAAAGTGTGCGTCTCGATTCCATGAGTCAGGACAGATTTACATATTTTAAAAAGGAAGATTTTGAAGTAGACTGGGAGAAAGTTTCTGAAAGCAAGTTCGGCCGTGTGTACAAAGTCAAGCTCAAGCTGTGGCGGGAAAAGTGTGCCATTAAGACTTTTATTACCTCCAGTGATTACAGGTACGTCTATACACTCACTGAAACAACACTGAAAACTGCAAATGATTTCCATTCAATTTAATTCAGTTTGGTTTTATTTGTATCGCTCATTTAACGATAGACGTTGCCACAAAGCAGCATTACAGAAATCTGGATGTCGATTTATCTTTAAATCATATTTACATCATGATTTAACATTCTGAATGTTCAGAGGATTTGAGAGCATTTGTACATTTGCTTAAATCCAGACTTACAAGTCACCACTCCTACTTGTGTGTGGATCAGATTATGTCATGTGATCTGTTTCTTGTAGGAACATGTTGCAGGTCTCCAAAATAGGGAAGATAAAATTCAAATACTTGATGACTATTTACGGGCTGTGCAAAGACTCGAGCGTGATGGAGTACATGAGCAGAGGATCCCTGGATAATCTTCTCACAACTCATGCTCTTATGTGGCCAAAGAAGTTCCAAATGATCCATGAGGTGACCATGGGCATGAACTTCCTGCACAGCATGAAGCCACCTCTCCTTCATCTGAACCTCAAGCTATCCAACATCCTTCTTGATGATCATCTTCATGTTAAGGTGCATAATCATAATCAGTAGTGCTGGTGAATTCACAAATCAGGAGGTGTTGATTCATTTTCTGTAACAGCATGGCTCAGTTACTGCCATCCGGAAGGTTTCTATTAAAACTCTTCTTCTAATATGTTATTGTTTCTATAGCAACAACTTACACAGGGACTTTTATGGTGGAGTCTCTACATAAATGGATTAAAAATGTGTAATTATTGATATGGTAAACTTTTTTTTTGTCAGGACAAGTTTATTTAGCATTTTTGGAAGGAGTCTTCAGTGTCAGTTCTTTGTAACAGTCAGAGGTAAAGCAATAACTTTAAAGTTTGCAGGTACGGAAAGTCTTGAGGACAGAGGGCTATGTGCTGGCAACACGACAAGCTGCATTTTTATCTTATTAATCTTAAAGAGATAGAAAAAAAGAGAGGCTGATGACAGAATGACTGTATAATGTAAACAATAATTTGCGGATGTTTGACAACATTAAATGTACCTATAAATGGATAACAATTGTGACCTGTTGTTAATTAATAAATGAAAAAATTGCAATTGTTGGCAATTTGCTGTGCTATAAGAGGAATAAAACATTTCGGGACGTGCTACCATTACAAAATAGTCAACTTTAAGGTGGCATCACATCTCCCTGTCACTGATTATTTCTGTATAGCTGTTTTATTACTTATGCAGCTTATATTTCATTTAATGCTTAATTTGTACAAAACTGAGTTTTGCGGAATTCCTGAATTTGTGAATGATTAAATCCAATTCACAGAGACTAAAAACAGACTTCAGAAGCAAAACATTGCTTGAAATAAATGTTTCTTTATTCGCTTGTGTAAGATTTCAGATTTTGGGATAATTAAATGGGACGACTCTTCTAACAAGACGGCATTCACTGAGCATTTGGCAGCAAGGGGAAACATTAGCTACGTCCCACCAGAGACTTTCAGCCAGAACGCTGAACCTCCTACTTCAAAATATGATGTTTACAGGTGAGAATCCAAAAAGCATGCAGACTTTATAATCACGTTAAATCACACGTTTATGCATTTGCTTTGCCTGATTAAGGATGCTATCTGTTCTTCCCTTAACAACAGCTTCGCCATCGTGATCTGGGAGATTCTGACCCAGAAGAGGCCATACTGCGGTAAATCTGCATCCTAATTTCAGCTCATAAAGTGTTTGTGTATAAACCTTTGTACCACAGATCCTTAATTTTCTGCCCTTTGATGCAGGAATTAATATGACTGAAATATTGATCAGAGTGACATCTGGCAAAAGGCCCAATGTGGAGAAGGTCCCAGATGACAAGCCTCCTGAGTGTGAGGAGATGATCAGCATAATGCAACGATGCTGGTGCCAAGACTCGAGCGAACGGCCAGCTTTTTCTGGTAACACACGACTGTGTTTGTTTTTTTTTTTACGTTCGCACTAAAGGGCGGATTAAGTAGTCACAGAAACACGAGTTTGTAGGTTGGACTCAACGCATAAAAAAGAAAGTGTTGTTGAATCGTATCCATGTTCAGTTTTGATTCTATCTTTAGTGAAGTATCGAATTAAATTTGAGAAAAAGATCTCATTAAGATATTTGATTTAGCCATTGTGTTAAAGGTGCAATATTAACATTTTTTTGTGTTCCTTTTAACCTGGAAGACAACACAAACAAACCAAAAAAAAAAAAAGCCCCAACGGTTTAAGTTGTGGCCTTAGCAAAAGTGTAGTTGCTGAGTCTGGCCTGAAATGCTTGTTTGTGTTTGAATGCGCCTCCCGTCAGTCATTTTATTGACACTAAAGGGCCATCGATCCTGATCCTGGGGGACATTTGTGGACGTGGGCAGGAATGGGCTTAACGAGGAAAAAAAACCAAAAAACATTCAAATGTTGAACCCACCTGTTTAGAGTGTTAGAGAGCTAATCTTGAAAAAAAAAGAGACTAATCTTACCTAATGCACCTTTAATTCAAACCATCACCGTTTAATGCATTAAAATCATTTAATACGATTTGACTAATTTCAGCGTAGTGCAATTTCAGTATAATGAGCTGAATGTAATTAAACCTGGGTATCAGCTTACTAAAAATATGATTAGCACAGTTATTTGCTCAGCACTACACTTTTATGCTTCATGTTGAACACTGTTTGATTTAGACACTCCAGCCTCTCAGAGGTTACAACTCATTCGAAGGCCAATTACATATTATGTATCGTGATGAGCATGGACTGAGTACTATTAAACTAACCACCAGTGCAGATGCACAATGTCTTCAAGTCACCAGCACAGGATTTGACCTGACTTTCTAGAAAGTTAAATTGAGCCAGATGTAACTCTTTTGGAATAAAAGGGCAAAGTGCATTTTCTGCAAAGCGCTTTTTTTTTTTTTTTGCTGCAGTTTGCACTTTGCCACCCAGCAGGATGATATCTGTTTTTCTTCAGAGACCGTGTGGATGACTGAAGCTCTAAGTGATGTCCTGAAACTCCCAGACAAGATTCCAGGCAAGGAGATAAAGAAGAGGTCACGTAAAATTGAAAAGTCTCTGTCAGCTTTGCCGAGAGGAGTAAGTAATGTTTGGCCATGTAGCACACTGTCAGCAGAAAAATGAAATCTCAGCTTAAACCTAAATCACTGCCACTTCCACACAAGTTCCCTTGTGGCCTTCAGTCTAGACCTAATACAGTGTAGACCTAATAGGTGTATTTTTCAAACTTGTTTTTCCCTTTCTATTTTTTCTGGTTCATAAAGAAAAATTCACTTTACCTTTGCTCTTCCAGGACTCAAACGATATACCCGATAGACATTCAGGTTCGTTTTTGTTTTTTTTTAAATTGAATGTATTCTGTATTTAAAATTTTTCTCCAACAATTAAAACAATCTTTTGTATCCATCTTGCTAACAGAAAAAGACATTGTGTCTTACTTGAAACGCAAGGACTTTGAAACCTTCAAGAATGTCTTAAAGAAGGAGCATGTCTCAATGCTCTTCAAAGACGACAACTCGCTCCTTCACCATGCTGTCGCCAGCGGCAACACTGAATGCGTTAGGCTGGTGTTAAATCATGGGTCGTCAGTGAACTGCCAGAGTGCAAACGGATACACACCACTTGTTGTCGGATTGCTGAAGAAGTATCACGAGATCTTTGGCCTGCTTGTGGAACATGGCGCCGACGTCAACATACCTGAACAAGACCTGTGGACGCCGCTGCATTTCGCCTCACAGAGTGGAGATGACCGGGCTGTTCGCCTCTTACTGGACGCCAAAGCCACAGCTGATGTGAAAGACAAAGAAGGATGGACGCCTCTTCACCTTGCTGCTCAAAATGGTCATGAGAATGTTGTGCGCCATCTTCTCTCTCGCTTGACCAATGTAGACGAAAAAGAGGGACAATCCGGAAGGACGGCACTCCACACGGCATGCGAGTACGGTCACCTGCGCATAGCCAAGATCTTACTGGCCAAAGGAGCTGACCCAAATAGGACAGATAATGCTCAATCTACCGCGCTGCACCTAGCAGCTGAGCAGGGCCACTTCAGGATAGTACGGCTACTGGTGACCAGCGCAGCAGATGTGAAGTGCAAAGACAAACGTAGTTACAGCGCCCTGCATTTTGCAGCCCTCCAAGGCTTCACAGGCATCTGCAGGCTCCTGCTGAGTCACGGCGAGGATGCTGATGTCAGGACGTGGCAGAACTGGACACCCATGCACCTGGCGGCACTCAAGGGACACTCAGAGATGCTGTTGGTTCTGGAGGAGAACGGCGGCTCTGTGGACGTGCAGGGTGAAGGAGGGTGGACGCCGCTGCACCTCGCATGCCACCACCGACACGATGAAGTTGTCTCGGTGCTGATAAACGCTGGGGCCAACCCAAATATGGCTGAGGATGGAGGTTGGACACCGCTGCACTTGGCGTGCCACAACGGCGGCTTTGCCAATGTGCTCTTGCTCATTGCTGGGCACGCCAGCGTCAACGTGCAAAACAACAGCGAGGACACACCACTGCATCTAGCTGTGCAGTCAAGCAGCGTCCCGATTGTCAAAGCGCTCCTGATGAATAGTGCAGATAAGGACATGGTGAACTGCAAAGGATATACAGCATTAGATTTGGCTCAGCAAGGCAGCAATGAGGAGATGATACAGTTACTGAAGCACTTAGAAGACTAGGTGAGACAAGGTGGCTAGGACAGACGTTCAAATCCACACGTAATAGCAAATAACAACCGGCAGTGGAAGAGGACGAAGGGCTGCATTGATCTCGCCTATTGATTGCTTCACTCTGTGTATGTTTTTTTTTTTTTTTTTTTTTTTGTTAAAAGTGTTCTTATTGATTTGGCTCAGGGGCATTTTCATAATGTGATGAAAAGGCCTTCCTCAGGTATTGCTCAACCGTTATTATGAATGAATTCTTCTATGAGCACTTCCTCTAAGCTGTATTTGTTAATAGTTGAATATGATTTCGAGCACTTTTGCAGCATCACAGTTGTATGAACTATCTTCCACAGGAATCTCTTACTGCGTTCACCTAGATAATCTCTTCCGTTGCAAAGGAATGTAGGTCATTCATAGCATTCCATTCCTTTAAAACTATGTACATAGCAGAGAGTACACAACTGCTCTGATTGCATTCTTCCCTCATTCACTTTACCTTATACAGAGAGCCAATGAGGCTACACTTTAAACAATAGCACTGTACACTATTTTTTTTTCTTCTTCTGAGAAGCTTGTAGACTTAAGAAAGCACTGGTTAAACGTACAAACCTGAACTTATGTAAAATATAACTAATTCGAACGAGCAACAGCGATGTGTGATTTGATTTGAGTGATATCCTACAAAGTAATAAACACTTACTCACCCCACCCCGGTTTAAACTTTTCATATTAAGCAAATTGTTCCTAATATCAAGTGTGAGAACATGTTGAAACGTGCACTGAATACACACTGACTCACAGCATCTCCCGTACAAGATAAATCCCGCTGATGCATTTTTTAAAGGGCTTGCTCAGAAAAGCATTCATGAGCAATAATAATCAATAAATTAGTTATCTCTCTGTTCATTTAATGGAAGACCAAGCATCTGTCATGCATGATATACAGCCTGCTGCTGCTGCTGCTGCTGCTGATGTGCAGAGAAAAGAGGTGCTGGTATGAGAACCAAAAGAGGATTAGTGTATAAGAGAAGGAAGGAAGGAAGTTCTATAATATGACACATCACTTCCAAAATGTGATGTTGTAGGATAGTGAGCAATGTAAGATTTTAAGGACAAGTGTTGAAGGTGGTGACATGAGGTGAATTGCACATGTTCTTATCAAATTAAATTTCCCAAGATATAAACTATACCTCGTATAAAAAAGGTGTTTTTTAAATGTACTTTTCTTAATTCTGTAGATGTATTGAAGGCCCTAGCCAAGGAATTTAAACCCATGCCTCCACATTTTTTTCAAACTAAACACAAATGCAATGTTATATGACCTTGGCATGTCAGACATTGTTTGGCTTGGAGGTTTATAAATGTTGCTATGTGCTCCATAGAAACCTCAATGAGTTCAAAAGGATGAAGGAGCTGGTATTACTGTTTGAAAGGCAACCAAGGGTCAAGTGACAGGCTGCTTTTTCCAGCACTATTATACAAGAGATTAATGTACAGTGGATATAAAAAGTCTACACACCCCTGTTAAAATTTTTGGGGTGTAAAAGAATAATGCTAAGATAAATCATGCCAGATCTTTTCCCACCTTTAATGTGAAATTGCAACGTATTAAAATAAAGTAAAAAATGATCAGAAACTTTTTTAGGGAAAAATAAAAAACGTACAATTAACTAGTTACATAAGTGTGCACACCCCTAAACTAATACTTAAAGCACCTTTTGATTTTATTACAGTTTTTTTTTTAGTTGGATTCAGGTCTGGACTCAAAAACATTGATCTTCTTTTGGTTAAGCCATTCCTTTGTTGATTTGGATGTATGCCATGGGTCATTGTTGTCCTGAAAGGTGAAATTCCTTACTAGTTTACTAGCACACATCTGAAGGTTTTGCACTAAAATTGACTGGTATTTGCAGCTATTCATGATTCATTCCACCTTGATAAAAGCCCCAGCTCTGGCTGAAGAAAATGAGCCCTAAAGCACGATGCTGCCACCACCATACTTCATCGTAGGTGTAGTGTTCTTTTGGTGATTTTTGGTTACTATACCTTTTGGAATTGGTCTCATCAGACCATAACACAGTTTGCCACATGGTTTGGGGTGATTTAGTTGGGCTTGGATGTTTTTTGTGAGAAAGGGTTTCCATCTAGCCACCCTACCCTACTGCCCAGACATGTGAAGATTATAAAAGATTGTTGTCACATGCAGAAAGTAATCAGTACCTGCAGCTCCTTTAATGTTGCCGTAGGTCTCTTGGCAGCCTCCCTGGTAAGGTTTTGTCTTGTCCTTTTGTAAATTTTGGAGGGAGATCCTGTTCTTGGTGAGGTCACTGTGGTGCTCCATTTTCTCCACTTGTTGATGATGGCCTGTGCAGTGTTAGATGGTACATCTAATGTTTTGGAAATTCTTTTATACCCCTCTCCTGATCGATACTTTTCAACAAGTGAGATACCACGCATGCTTTGTAAGCTCTTTGCGGGCCATGGCTTCAGCAGTCAGATGAAACCAAGAAGATTTGAAGAAAATCCTACGGAAACAGCTGGTTTTTATTTGGGGTCAATCAGAATAATTTCATTGATGCCATCTGTATGATAATTACTTTTGAACATGAGATTAAATGTGATTGGTTCATTCTGAACACAGCCACATCCCCAATTATAAAGGGGTGTGCACACTTACGCAACCAGGTTATTGTAACTTTGTTTTTTTTTTAAATCCTATTTTCCCCTAAAATGTTTCCGATTTTCTTTTCACTTAATTTTTATACGTTGCAATTACACACTGAGGGCGGAAAAAGTTCTGACATGATTTATCTTGGTTTCATTTTTTTTTTTTTTACATCACAAAAACCTGCATTTTAAAAGGGGTGTGTAGACTTTTTATATCCACTGTAAGTGATAAAATTACAAGATACCAGAGGAAAACATCTAAATGGCAGTTCCACCCTTCCAAGCATGCAGGACGTTTTGATCAAGAAAAGACTAAGCTACAGCAGACTTCGTTGTTGAAAAAAAGCCTTAACAACATGCAATTACATGTTATTACAAGGTGGGTGTGCCAGGAGAGGAGAGGAGAACTGGCTAATTAGCTGTATTGTATATTACTTTATAATACACCATTATAATATACTTAGAAGGGTTTGGTTTATATGTCAGAAGTGTTACTTCTGAAGTGTGATATTTTCATTGTCCACACTAAGAGTGGCTTTAAAAACTTTAATAATAACAACAAAACCTTCGCTTCCTGATGCTCATTGACAATTTCCCCCAAAGGAGAACCAGCGATATTGATTGTGTCCAGACTGTTGGCTTTAGTCGAGAGGCTTGTTTTATTATTCTTGTCAAATGCTAAATAGATGCCCTATTAAATCACAGCACCGTCTATAAATCCATTCCAGTGCCCTGTGTTATTTTTTATTTATTTATTTTTTATGAGGCTGCATGTTTTGATATACATCTTAGACACTGCAGAATATGTTCATAGCACCACAGAATGTACTTTCAGATATTAATGATGGTGTTCATACCGTCATATTAACACTAACATACATCACATATATTACATATATTACACAGTAAACATGTGACCGTACACTGAGATGCTTCTGAACTGTGAAATCTATTCATTACACACTATTTATGACACTTTATGTAGAGAATGTGGAGAATGAGCATCCAACTGTGTGTGTGTGTGTGTGTGTGTGTGTGTGTGTGTGTGTGTGTGTGTGTGTGTGTGTGTGTGTGTGTGTGTGTGTGTGTGTGTGTGTTTTAATTGAATCTTTTTATATTGAGGCATAACTATTTCAATCAAATGCTTAATTCTGATGTCTGAAAACCTCTTTTATTCTCTAAAATTGAAAAATGTATTATATTTTAAACAGGATTTCAAGGTCTTTACAAAAAAAAAAAAAAAAAATCAATTACATGGAGGAAAATGGTGGAATGACTTAAAAAGAACAATAAAAAAAAAAAACACAGCTTGTAATCCTCATTGATCTCTCACCAGAGGATATTACCCTCACAAATCATCCCTTCTTAAAACAGCACCAAGTTGCTCCAAGTGAAGTTAAAATGAACCCCAGCGCTTCCAGACTTTCTAGTTATTTGTGATTCTAGACATACGAGTCTTTCCTATGAGTCATGTTAAACGATGCTGTATGTGATGCAAATAAGCTTTATGTCTCTGGGTTTTTTAATCCAACTGTGTATGAAAATCTTCTTTTCCATAACAGTACGAAGACACCCAATAAATCAATACTTATTCAGGACTTATAGACAGACATAAATCACAGCTATCACCCCAGCTGATTGTCCAGGAGACTAGATGAATTGCTTCTCCTCGTAATTTGTGACAGTATAGGCACCGCTAAATGAATAAGTGATGTGCAGCTTGGGCTGAGTGGAGTAACAGGCACGGTCTGTCGGGAGTGCCTTTATTAACACATTAGAAAAACAAACACAGCACCTGCCCCAGGCTCAGCTGGCCCAGTGTAATTGTCTATAGAGTGGGTGAGCCTCGTCTCACTGAGCATGTGATTATACCCACTGCACTGTGGGAGCTTCCTCTACCTGCCTCTTTTCCCCCCTCCTTCCTCCTCGTTCCTCCCTAACAGCAAACTTCAAGTTTGCCTGTATCATTGAAATATATACGCACTCAACATCCACTTTATTAGGAACAGCTGCACATTCATGCAGTTATCTAATCAGCCAATCATGTGGCAGCAGCACAATGCATAAAATCATGCAGATACAGGTCAAGAGCTTCAGTTAATGTTCACGTACGAGAGTGCTTTAAATTCTCATCAGTGAATATTTCATTTCTGGTTCGTACGATTACAACGAAGTGCACTGAACACAAACCTGCTGAAAAGAGAGCAACTGTTAGGAGGTTTTTTTTTTTTTTTTTTTTTTTTTTTTTTGAAGAAGGGGTAAGTATTTAAGAAAGAGGTATGTCTTTAGGCGTTTCTTGAAAATAGCCAGCGACTCAGCTGTTCTGACATTGATGGGAAGTTCATTCCACCACCTTGGTGCCAGAACAGAGAAAAGTCAAAGGCAGATCCATGTATCCTGAGAGAGGGTGGGACCAGTCGAGCAGTGCTTGTTGACCTGAGGGAGCGTGGTGCGGTGCGTGGGGTGATGAGAGCTCTAAGATAAGAGGGTGCTGTTCCACGTTTGCTTTGTAGGCAAGCATCAATGTTTTGAATCTGATGCGTTCAGCTACTGGAAGCCAGTGAAGGGAGCGCAGCAACGTCTTGCTCTTGGAGTGATCTTTGTTGGTCGACCGCTTCTGGGGAGGGTAACAGTGGTCTTGAATTTTTTTCCATTTGTCCAATCTGGCTGAATTTAGAGGTGGTTTTCAGGGTTCATACAAGGTGCTTGAGGTGCTTGAATTTGTCTTTTTGAAATGTAAGTACTGGAAAACCTTGAAAATAGCCATTTTTATCTAGTGGTGCTTAAAACCTGCTTGAATTATAAAAAATCAATAAATACGAAGTCACTAAAAAACTTTAAAGTGTTTATTTTCGATAGAACCCAAATATATCCTTTCACTCCCCGCTGCAGCCCCTCCTCCTCCTCCCGCTATTCACTCACTCATTGTGACAGGGACAGCTCCGGCCCACTTTTCAGACCCCTTTAGCAACTTTTTTTCTCTCTTTACTTTCAAAAAAGCACCTAGCGACATTTTTGGGCAAACCTTGGTAACTTTCCATAGAAGAGAGTGGCCAGTACTGCCCCGCGAAGTATTGCTTTCCCACTGCACGTACACCTCGCTCTCTCTCTCTCACTCTCTCTCTCTCTCTCTGCGGCTACTCTGTTCAGTGAGTGGCAGAGAGGAGCAGCACATTCAGTCGCTTCTCTCTGAGTGATCGTATTGCATGTAAATATAACCGAAATCACAGCACAGCCGTTGTCTTTAACTTATGTGTATGCTGATTTTGTCAGACGACGTTGCGGTTATAAATCAGGATTTTAGCAGTGCAGAGCAACAGTTTGGAAATGACTGCTGGTGAACATGTAGTCTTAATGGGCCGTGTTTCAGTCACTGTTTTATGCTCGTTCCGTTGTCTGACAACATAAACAGAAAAATATGTAAACGAGAACAGCTTTATTGGGAATGCAGATACAACGCGATGATGTGATGAATATGCTGATTAGCACATGACATCATCTATCATCTATACATTTAGAGACTTTCCACTGAAAGTTCTTGGCAACCGTGCTCCTGTCACTCACCTGGAGTATACTGACGTTATACAATGCCTGGGAAATGCAAATTTTGTCCAGCATGGCTGGAAAAGGCACCATATAAAAATTGGTTGTGTTTTATTATTATTATTATTATTATTATTATTATTATTATTATTATTATTATTATTATTATTTTAAATTTTATTTAATTAATTATTTTTTTTCTGGAATTTAAAAAAAATATTTCAAAATTCAAAAATAAAGAATTTGTTCGAATGACATCTCTTGTCGGTATGGTGGCTTAGTGGTTATCACGTTTGCCTCACACCTCCAGGCCTGGGGGTTCGATTCCCGCTGCTGCCCTGTGTGTGGAGGGCTTGCCTGTTCTCCCTGTGTTTCAGGGGTTTCCTCTGGGTACTCTGGTTTCCTCCCCCAGTCCAAAGACATGTGTTGTAGGCTGATTGGCATCTCGAAATTGTCTGTAGTGTGCGAATGGGTGTGTGATTGTGCCCTGTGATGGGTTGGCACCCTGTCCAGGGTGTCCCCCACCTCTGAGTCCCCTGGGATAGGCTCCAGGTTCCCTGTGACCCTATGAAGGATAAGTGGTACAGAAAATGGATGAATGGACATCTCTTGTATAGTCCTTGAAAACAAAACATAAAATAGTACGAACCCTGAGGTTTTTCTAAACTTTTCCAGCCTGATGTGCATCAACAACTCTTTTTTATTGATTTATTGAGGTCCTCAAAAATCTCCTTTCTTCAGGCCATGATACAAGTCCACAAAAAAAGATCTGACTTTGATAGATCCCTGTTCTTTAAATAAAACAGTGAATGAAGCATTTATTTAGTAAGACATTATGTTTGTGCATGGAATTTTAAGGTGAACTGCACTGCATTTGGCAGCATATGTGAACTGGAATAGTACTGTACATAATTGGAACCTTGTGGGGTCAATTACACCATGTTTATGCAGAATGGTGCAAAACACACTGTGTGAGTGACAATTCTGTGGGTGGAAACACCTTGTTGATAAGAGAGGTCAGAAGTTTGAGTGCCCAGGAAGGATATACAGTAGTAACTCAAATAATCACTCTTTAGCACCGTAGTGGAAGACCACATTGGTTTCCACTCATGTCTGCCAAGAGCAGGAATCTGAGACTATCATGGATACAGACTCACCCAAACTAAACAGCTGAAATTAAAAAGAATTAAAAATCTTTAACCGGAAAAAGACCAGGTAATTTTTTGTAAGTTCAGCTGTCCAGTTTGGGTGAGCCTGTGCCCATGATAACCTCAGATTCCTGCTCTTGGCAGACATGATTGGAAACCAATGTGGTCTTCTGCTGTTGTAGCCCATCTACCTCAATGTTCGACGTTTTGATCATGCTAAGATGCTTTTCTGCTCACTACGGTGCTAAAGAGTGATTATTTGAGTTGCTATAGATTTCCTGTCAGTTCAAACCAGTCTGGTCGTTCTCCTCTGATCTCTCTCATCAACAAGGTGTTTTTGCCTGCAATACCTCCACACACAGTTTTTCACACCATTCTGTGTAAACTATAGAGTCTGTTGTGTGTGAAATTCCCAGATGAGCAGTTTCTGAAATACTCAAACCAGCCCATGTGGTACCAACATCCATGCCATGATCAAAGTCACAGAGATCACACTTTTTCTTCATTCTGATGTTTGATGTGAACATTCTTGACCTGTATCTGCATGATTTTATGCATTGTCATCCAGTCTGCTGCCACATGATTGGCTGATTAGAAAACTGCATGAATGTGCAGATGTGCAGGTGTTCAGTTAGTGTATATTGTGTTTTCATTTCTCTCTAGAAAAACACATTTTCAGGTGAAACGTCCCATAACTGTTTTCAAAAAAGTTTTCTATTCGTTCAGCATTTTGACTATGCCTCTGTACTTGCCTCTACCTATACAGTACATGCCCAGATTTTCTGGCTCAGCAGCAACCAGTGTTGTGAAGGTATTCAACATCACTCAATGCTTTTGGGATAAAACATGATTTTTTTTCCCCCTGGTCATGCATCTAACAGCAACAGTAATATCTCCAAGCAACGCATTTGATCCCCTCCTATCTGATACCTACTGTAGATGAAGTTGGATCAGTGTAATTTTCTGCCTGACTGCCCTCTTTCGGATTCTTTCCAAATCGAAAGCCTAGAGCTTTTGAAAGGTGTATAAGGAATAGTGAAATCTATCATTACATCCAAACTTCCATTTGCTTTCACTTTGAAGAGAGTGCTTTGAGTGTCCGCAGGCCAAAGCAGTAATTTTCAACTCGTCCCTTTATCAATCATGGCTCACTCATTCTCCACTCAGCTAGCAGTTACTCTTGGCCTCAACGCTATCATACTAAACCACTTGGCAAGGATTTGTAGTAAATCATTCTAGTCAGACCTATGCTTTAGACTTTGTAATACAGGACTATGTGTTCAAACAGCCAGCCAGACTGCTGCCAATTCAGTAATCAGTAATCAAATCAAATAAAAAATAGTATCAAAAATCATGATAAAAGTAACTCATGGTGTGTTTTATTATAGGACTCCACGACATGCTGTATTTGAGGACCTGTATCTCAAAGTCATTCTGTCATATCACAGGTTGTTATGTAATAACACGGTTACATTCAATGGTGATGTTTCACTAAAAGTGCTCTGATATTTAGCCCACTGCTATCAAGCTCCTTAAGAATATCAGACAGCTTGATATTTTATTTCTGCACAGTAACACTGTGTAACAGTCGTTTCGTGTTTATACAGTACTACTACTACTACTACTACTATTTTTTCTATGAATGTATGAGTTTCTTTAAGGTGGCCAAACAAAGTTTGCTTAAACATAGTATTTAAGTGACGGTCTGGGAAAACCCATTGGAAGTCACTGTATTTTTCCATTTCTGGTTTTCTGCAATGATCATGCTGGGTAAGGAGCCGGTTACAGTGGTAAAAACAGTCAGTCTGCATAAAGATGTCTAAAACCTTGCTAGCTAAGTGTGCTTTTCTCCCATACAGTGAATATCACAGTTTGATTCGTTCCGTTTGTAATCAGATACAGTCCTGTACCATCACATCATCAAAACAGAGAAAAGCGATTACACACTCTGTACCGATAACAGTGGACAAAGTTTTAAAATGTTTAATTGACCTAATAAAAATATGGGAAATTTGGAAGACAGAAGTCACTGAAGTTATTATTTCAGCACCGATGTGAGAATGAACGGTGAACAGTTTATATGCTGTGAGTGACTTTTACCTCAGGTGATGAGACGGAGACTGATGTGGATGATGCTGATGAATCTTATTTCCCATCATAAACTTATATTCTTTGATAAAATTTCGACATATAATATATAGCAATCTGGACATCTTATTTATTGCATATTACAGGAAAGACACCCTGGATGGAAGACCAGTCCATTGCAGAGCACTGAAATGGTAATAAAATCAATAAACCGTTACTTTTAGACAGCCAAGGTGAGACAAAAGAGGTTAACCAGCTTTTAAAATGCCTGAACTGTACTTCTGGTGCAAACATATTTCAGTTCAGGAAAACCTATAATGTAAAAAATGATATGTCAAAATATCTCCATGTAAAGGATTTTTCCAGGTCGACACACATATTTCTCCTAATATTGAATAAAGACCTCTGCCTCTCAAATTATAATTGATTTGTGTCTGACCCAAGTATCTGATGCATGAGCGACTTTTGTTGAAAGTATGTTCCAACTAACTACAAACATACTGTATTACCTTTCTTTGTGAATAAGGTTCCCTTGTTGCAGTTTGAGAAGTGTGAAGCTGTCAACTTCTTTGCAGAATTAATTTATTTATTCGGCTCACCTCCTAGTAGTGAATCAGAGACTGAATACAGCTCTTATCTTGCTCGGAGGACCTCTTACCTGTCTGTGGTTGATGCTCAAAATAGTGTGTCATATCGTTCTGACAAAAAAAAAAAAACAACAACCAAAAACCCAACAACATAAGCCTCAAAACGAACAGCAACTAAAAAGATTTGTAATAGCAATTTTCCTTTCTTTTCTCAAGGCCTCAGAAGGAAAAATGGATGGCTCTGGATTTGTTTTACAGCACAGCACCTATACAGGCAGAAACTTCCTGCAGATGAGGAGATGTCAGAGGAGAATGGGCAAACTGACAGGAAGGCTTCGGTAACCCAAATAACCACTCTTTACCGCCATGGTGAGTAGAAAAGCATCTCAGAACACACATCAAACCTTGTGGTGGATGAGCTACAACAGCAGAAGGCCACATTGGGTTCCACTCCTGTCGGGCAAGAACAGGAATCTGAGGCTATGAAGGGTATAGGCTTTCCAAAACTAGACAGTTGAAGATTGGAAAAAGGCCAGGCGATGTTTTTCCAATCTTCAACAAGTCTTTCGCAGCATTTTGCGTAAACGCTGGAGACTGTTGCATGTCCCAGGAGAAATTTCCTAGGAGATCAGCAGCTTTTGAAATATTTACCAGCCTGCATGGTACCAACAACCTTGCCATGGACAAAGTCACTGAGATCACTTTTTTCCCCCTTTATTCTGATATCGATG
Source organism: Cranoglanis bouderius (assembly GCA_023630585.1). NCBI lineage: Eukaryota > Metazoa > Chordata > Actinopteri > Siluriformes > Cranoglanididae > Cranoglanis > Cranoglanis bouderius. The sequence continues at coordinate 8,239,099 of CM042548.1, read as the reverse complement.
TGAATAACTAACTAACTAAAGCTCTAATTTGCATGATTTTATGCATTGCGCTGCTGCTACATGATTGCATGAGTGAGCAGGGGTAGAGGCCATCCTAATAAAGTGTCTGGTAAATGTGTAATGTGTGTTGGAATTTTTTTGTTTTTCAGTGTCAGTCTGACTGTCAGACCTTATATCCTTTCCACACTGTGAAGCTCTCAGTCGATGTGCTAGTGCTGTAAGCAGGGTGCATTGCCTCAGGTCCCTAGCCGTCTCAATCCACAGATGGTTGCCATGAGGCTAATGACATTGTGGTATCCAAAGTACGCACATGCACATCAAGCTGCTTCATGCCATATTATTTAGAGAGTGCCCTCAGGCACCGGTCGCGTCAAGGGAAAAACCCAACTGAGCTGACTGAAGCTACAAGGACAAAATAGTTCACATTATTTTTTGTTCATTTCAACAGGATTGATTCCAAATTGCTTGATAAACACTGTTGGGATCATCACCAGATATAATTGTAACTCAATTCTAATGGTTTTTGATCATTTTTCGGGATTAGAATTATACGGTCATTTCCACCTCAATTACTTTTAAGGTCAAGAATGTCCTTTGCCTTTTTTGTGGTCACCTGTAAAAATGGAAAACCCACATATTTAAATTTTAACACTGACTCAAGTAAACAGCTCATGTAAAGTAATTTATTTATTTATTTATTTTATTTTATTTTTTTTACCACATTTTATTATATTATTACATTGTATTTATTGATGCAATTTTTTTGCAGACCATAATTCTATCTGTATTTTGTCATAGTACAACATGTGAACATAACATGCTATTTTTTCAAAGCAGGCTTTTCACATTGAATGGATATTATTAAAAGTATGAAGAGCTTACAGTAGATTTATGTGTGTGTGTGTGTGTGTGTGTGTGTATAACATAACACCTTACATTATAATTGCACATTCATTTTGTGACACAAAATTTGGATTTACTGGCTTGAGTGGTATTTTCCTCTCACACTCCGTTCACCAAAGTTAGATTTATGGTTACCATTTGTACCTTTTCTTATGATTTCTTTCATGTGAAATTTAACAAACTCCAACCAAATTGCACTTAGTACAAATTTCTCATGGGATCGGTTTGACCCTAAAGACCAAATCATCAAGTTAAAGCGATTTAATGCATCTTGATAGTGATAGCTGAGACCAAATGCACAGCACTACCGTGTGTATGAGCATCAGTATTTCATTAATATTATTTTCAAAAAATCACTTTTTGTTCTTGTGCATATTACTTTTATATGCACATGTATATATGTAATTTGGTGTCAGCTAAGCATCAACACTTGCATTAGTGTATTAAACTTTTCGTCCTGTTGCGGCATATTACACCACTGTATGTCACCACCACTATGAAGACTGCAATATTATAACCTAAATTACCTTCATTGTGTAATTAATAAACAAAAGTAATACTGTCAAGCTTATACTGAACGACACCTCCGTGGCAATTATTCAGAAATGTCTTATTGTTGCATGAGATGACACTGGGAAAATTGCTTGCTTTTATAATACATCCTTAACATCATATGTACATTTGTGTCAGTTCCAGTAATCTCCTTCATGTTTAGTTCCCTTTTAAAACAGTCTTCAGGAACGAGTTTTATGCAGGCCGTGTGTGAATGAGCTGTGTTTTTCTTCACTTATGGATAAGTCCGCTCTCAACAGTGCAGGATCTTGATGAAAGCCTTGCGGAATTCGATATTGAAGGTGGTGTATATGATGGGGTTCACGGCGCTGTTGACGTACCCGAGCCAGGTGAAAGCTGTGTAGAGTTCTGCTGGGACGTGGCAGTATGTGTTCACTATGTGTGTGATAAAGAACGGCAGCCAGCATATAATGAACACACCTACAAAAAAGGAAGAGAAACAAAAAAGGTGCACATCTTTATTGGATTTTTCGGTGCTTATCAGATTAGAAGCCTTTAATGCGATGCACTTTCAAAGATTTGTGTGAAAATGTTGAGAAAGAACTATACACAGTCAGGTCCATAAATATTTGGACATTGACAAAGTTATTGTTTTTTTTTTTTTTTTTTAGCTGTTTGCCACAGTATATTGGAGTGTAGACTTTCATCTTTCATTTGGAGGTGCGTGTTATTCTCCTGTTATTTTACTTACAATTAAGGTCTAAAGTTGGTTTAAATTGTGGCATTTACTTTCAGAATCTGTTGCTTTTAACTCTCAATATGAAGTCCAAAGAGCTGTCATTGTCAGTAAAGCAAGCCATAATTAGGCTAAAAAATCAAAACAAACCTATCAGAGCAATAGCAAAAACATTAGGTGTGGCCAAATCAACTATTTGGTACATGCTGAGCTCAGGAACCGCAAAAGGCCCAGAAGACCACGGAAAACAACTGTGGTAGAGGACAGAGGAAGTCTTATCCTGGTGAACCCCTTTACAACAGTTGGCCAGATCAAGAACACCCTCCAGTAGGTAGTTGTATCTGTCAGCATCAACAATCAAGAGCAGATTTTACCAGAGTAAATACAGAGGGTTTACCACAATATGTAATGCATTTGTTAGTCTCAAAACAGTAAGACCCATGCAGTTCTTGAACAACATGCTATGGACAGATGGGACAATTTCAATTTGTCCAAGAATATTGGGAAGAGAAGAGTATGAAGAATGGAAGTACAGTGGGTATAGAAAAGAATCCCCCTCTGCTTTAAAATAATCACATTTTGTTGCTTTTCAGCCTGAAATGAAGATGGACAAAGTTTTTGTTTTATCCAGCTGTATTTACTCAGTGCAACTTATAACATCCAAGTGAAAGATATAACACCAACATGTCAGAAAAAAAACAAAAAACAAAACAGAATCACTGAGTTGGAAAAAGGATCACTCCCTTGCTTTAATTTGCCTTATTTTTTTAATTACAGCCTTTAGTCTGTTGGGATATGTCTCTACTAACTTTGCACATCTAGACTTTGCAATATTTGCCCACTCTTCTTTGCAGAACTGCTCAAGTTCTGTTAAATTTGATGGTGATCGTTTGTGGACTACAGTCTTCAAGTAATTCCACAGATTTTCAATGGGGTTTAAGTCTGGGCTCTGACTAGGCCATGCAAGGACATTCACCTTTTTCTCCTTCAACCACTGTGTGGTCAGTTTTGCTGTGTGCTTTGGGTCATTGTCATGTCGGAAAGTAAACCTTCTTCCCATTGACAACTTTCTGGCAGAGGGCAGCAGATTTTCCTCAAGAATTTGACGGTATTTTGCCCCATCCATTTCCCTTCTATCCTGACAAGTGCTCCAGTACCTGCTGCAGATAAACACCCCCATAACAGGATATTACCACCTCCATGCTTTACTCTAGGAATGGTATTATTTGGATGGTGAGCTGTATTGGCTTTCCGCCAGACATTTGTCATAAATTCCTGCAACTGCTTCAGAGTTGCTGTAGGCCTCTTGGTAGCCTCTCTGACCAGTTTCCTCCTGGCTCTTTCATCCAGTTTGGAGCAACATCCTGATCCAGGGAGGGTCTGTGTTGTACCAAATACCTTCTACTTCTTAATAATAGACTTCACTGTGCTTCTAGGCATTGATAAAGCCTTTGACATTTTTTTGTATCCATCTCCTGACTTGTGCCTGTCCACAACTTTATCCCAGAGATCTTTCGACAGTGCCTTGCCACCCATAGTTGATTGTTTGCTTCAGTTGCAACACAAAATGCTCCAGGAAAGTTCTTTTCATGCTGAGCTAATCAAAATGACCACAGCTGATCACAGTTGGCTTTGTGTGCCATTGAGAAGGTGATTAGCTACATCTGATTGAGTTTACAAGACATTTTTAGGAGGGGGGGGGATCCTTTTTCCAACTCAGTGATTCTGTTTTTTTTTTTTTTTTCTGACATGTTGGTGTTATATCTTTCACTTGGATGTTATAAGTTGCATTGAGTAAATACAGCTGGATAAAACAAAAACTGTGTTCGTCTTCATTTCAGGCTGAAAAGCAACAAAATATGATTATATTAAAGGGGGTTGATTCTTTTCTATACCCACTGTAACTGCTCATGATCTGTAGCAGACCACCTCATCTTATGGCATGGGTATGTATGGCCCATGAATCCAACTGACTATGCATCTAACTTGCTAAAGGCAAAACTGAAAGCAAAATGTCCCAAGAACAAGCACGAACAGCTGCAGTAAAGGCCTGGAAGAGCATCACTTCAGCCAGTCAGTTAAAAATGACAATTTAATTTATTAGTGTTAGTTTGTCCAATCAGGTTTTGTCCCTTAAAAAGGGGGAACACATATAAATAGTGCTGTAATTCCTACACCATTCACCCAATATGGATGTCTGTATGGCAGTGGTAGCTCAGTGGTTAAGGCGTTGGCCTACTGATTGGAAGGTCATGAGTTCAAATCCCACTTTCGCAAGGCCCTTAACCCTCAATTGCTCAGATGTATGAATGAAATAAATGTAATTCACTCTGGATGAGGGTGTCTGCCAAATGATGTAAATGTCTGCATTTTGAGTACATATTTAATTTCCACTCCAATATACTGTGGTAGACAGCTAAAATAACAATAACTTTGTCAGTGCCCAACTATTTATTGACCTGACTGGAACTTTCATCTGCATGTTGTTTTATTCTAAACATTGGCTGTGAAGATAAAACATTTGCTTACCGAGCACAATAGCCAACATCTGAGTAGCTTTCTTCTCTTTCTGCTGAGAGATTTTGCGCTTACTGATGGACTTCACTGACGTCTGCATTTTGCCACTGGGAGACACCTGAGTCTCAAACGCTTTAGCCATTTTGGAGGCATCGTAGGTCTTTCCGTTCCTCGCTGGCTTTAGCTCGGGAGCGGAGGGTGCTATATCTATTTCAGTGTGGTTTGAGCCAAGCAGAAGTCCATGCTGACTCTCACCTGTCTGCTCAAGTGTCCTCTGGTCTGGAGGATTAAGGTTTGTGATTTCATCCATTTGGCTTTCATTGTCATTGTTGGCCACCTCCTTTATGAAAATCTGTAGGAAAAAGAGAAGATTTGTGTTGGTGAAATGCTGATATTCACTTTTTTTATTCAGCACCATAATGCAAAATATGTTTTAGTAATATAATTAATTTATTTGAAAAAGCATATATTTGCAATTTGTCAAATCATACATGATCAATTAATATTCTGAAAGGTACTCTGTACTTTAATCAGTGTGGGGAGTCCATGAGTAAGAAGTAAATCTGCTACATACTATTCCCAGTAGCTCTTAGAAGGTTAAGTATACAGTATATTGTTGTAAAATGGGTAACAAGCCAGCCTGCTCAAAACTGCTCTCTGTCTGGTTTAAATCAGGTGTCTCTTTAAATCTATTATTAATGCACTGTTCTATCAGGATCACAAGCTTCAAAGCATGAGCTTCCAAATTGCCGTTAACTATAAGGACCCTAAGCCTTAAAAGAAAATGATGCCACTGTTAATGATGCAATCATCGATAATTAATCCAATTTCTTTCCTCTCTGTGCTAACTTAAGTAACTGTCCTACTTAAATAGAGTGCGGTCTATAAATAACTGAGCAATTTGCCATTTAATCTCTGAACTTCCAGCACGATGGATTCAAAACAATAACTATTTGGTTAAAGTACAGAATGTTAACTTTCGTAGCAGACTCCATATTTGATGAACCATGTAGTAATCTTTTTACACACTCTGTCCATTTTATGTGGGGAGTTTAATTAAATAAATGGTTTCAATGATTTTTCTTAGACAGCTATTATTCAGTGCCAAAAAATCTCTAGAGGTGGCTCTAGGTACGACACTGCTAGTAAAGAAAAAAAAAATTTTGATGTTATAATCAACTGTATTAATAAGCAACTGAGTTAAGTTACACTGAGTTTAGTTACAGCAAACTGACATCCACATAACATCACAGTAAAGGTAGACAGAAAAAAATGACAGCTTGATGAAAAGCATGGATTATGTTCTGGAACAAAGGAATATGAAGTGATGAGACAAATACTAACCCAAGACAAGACAATGATGAAAGTCTGGAAGCAAAAGTGAATTGCTAATGAGCTTAAACACAATCACTGACAGCATGAGCATGTATGACTGCCAGAGAAACTATGTTCATCAACAAGAAATGTACAGAAGCATCCTAACTCTAAACCCAGTCCTAAAAGTGGGCCAGAACACACCGGTATGCAACACTTAAACTTGTTTTGCTCTTTTTTTTTTTTTTTTCAAGCATCTGGTGTGAAATTTCCTGAATGAAACCAGGAGATGTCCTAATGTTGCCTCAGAATGAGACAGATAAGAAATACTCACTCATACAGACAGATCAGATGAAAGAAGGGAGTTCTCAGCTGCACTGATGGCACATTAAACTAAATATTATGATTTTAAATCTTTTTTATGATTAAAAAATTTCTGAATGATTCAATACATTAATTTGTTCATTCTTAATTGCATTCTTGTGCATTCTTTCTTCTTTACTGAAGTAATTTACTGCATGTTTCAAACACTGGTAGTTTTATTGTAGTATTATTTACTGCAGAGCTTCAATCTTACTTAATGGTTTGCTAAAACCAGTGACACAAACACTAACATGGCAAAAAGGTGGCATACCAGGACTTGCTCTTCCACTTTAAGCACTGCTTATACCTCAGTGACTAAAACCTTTCAGCAGGAAGGTGACATGGAGCATGTCAATAAAAGTTTTTTTTCAGATCTAATAAGTGACCTTGTATTTCACTTACTGTACTGTAGACATAACAAAAAAAGCCAAAGCAATAGTATTAAGAATGAACTGAAAGTAGCTGCATCATGAGTCAAAAACATTCTGTGAATTGGGGGACATTTTACATTTTATTTTATATAATTTTAATAGATGTAGATCATTTTGTATTAAAGCTGATATTCCTCTTGGGTTTTCAAAAGAATCAATCTCTTCTAACTACACTGTACTGCATTACACTTTTAGTAGAGCATACAGTGCCCTCCACTAATATTGGCACCCTTGGTAAATATGAGCAAAGAAGGCTGTGAAAAATTGTCTTAATTGTTTAACCTTTTGATCTTTTGTTTAAAAAATTCACAAAAATACTCTGCTCTCATGGATATCAAACAATTGCAAACAAAACACAGGTTTATCCAAAAAAAAAATCTTTGTTAAAAATGTGTGCCACAATTATTGGCACCCCTATGAATTAATGTGAAAAAAATATATTTCAAGTATATTCCCATATTTTAATGTTTTTTTAGTACACCTGGGTGACTAGGAACAGGAAATTGTTCAACCATGACTTCCTGTTTCACAGGATATAAATATGAGGTAGCACATAGGCCAAATTCCCTTAGTCATTCATAACAATGGGTAAGACCAAGGAATATAGCTGTGATGTGCGGCAAAAGGCTGTTGAGCTTCACAAAATGGGAAGTGACTATAAGAAAATAGCACAAGCATAGAAAATGCCCATTTCCACCATCAGGGCAATAATTAAGAAGTTCCAGTCAACTGGAAATGTTATGAATCAACCTGGAATTGGACTTGTGTCTATATTATCTCAACGCACTGTGAAGAGGATGGTTTGAGTGGCCAAAAAAACCTCCAAGGATCACAGCTGGAGAATTGCAGAAGTTAGTTGCAATCCGAAGTAACCTACATCACCACAAGTTGTTTGGAAGGGTTTCAAGAAAAAAGCCTCTACTCTCATCCAAAAACAAACTCAAGCGTCTTCAGTTTGCCAGACACTACTGGAACTTCAAATGGGATCGGGTTCTATGGTCAGATGAAACCAAAATAAAGCTTTTTGTCAGTAAACACCAGAGGTGGTTTTGGCACACACAGAGAGGTAGCCAAATGGAAAAGTACCTCATGCCCACAGTTTAATATGGTGGTGGCTCTTTAATGTTTTGGGGTTGCTTTTCTGCCAGAGGACCTGGACATTTTGTTAGGATACATGACATCATGGACTATCAAATATCAACAGATATTAAATGAAAACCTGACTGCCTCTGCCAGAAAGCTTAATATAGGCCGTGGTTGGATCTTCCAGCAGGACAATGATCCAAAACATGAATCAAAATCAACACAAAAATGGTTTACTGACCACAAAATTAAGGTCCTGCCATGGCCATCCCAGTCCCCTGACTTGAACCCCATAGAAAACCTGTGGGGTGAACTGAAGAGGAGAGTCCATCAGCGTGGACCTCCAAATTTGAAGGATCTGGAGAGATTCTTTATGGAGGAATGGTCTCAGATCCCTTGCCATGTATTCTCCAACCTCATCAGGCATTATAGGAGAAGACACAGAGCTATTATCTTGGCAAGGGGAGGTAGTAAATATTGACTAAAAGGGTGCCAATAATTGTGGCACAAACACAGTACTGTGCAAAAGTTTTAGGCACCCTACTTTTTTTTGTGCAAACTTTGTTATAGATTTTTTATTTTATGACTTCTACATTATCAAGTCAGTACAAAAAACATTTTAGATTCCCAAACATTAGTTTTCTAGCACAAAATGAAATGTTACAGAAAAATGTTTGTATGTCATTAAAGAAAGCAGCATATTACGTAAGAGAAACTTTTCAGACAAAAAACACAATGAAGGCTGCTGGGTTTTGCTGCAAAAATAAGAAGCGAGTGTGAAAGTCAAAGTCTCCAGAAGAACTGTGGCTGGATCTGCAAGATGCTCAATAAAACTTACCAGCTCATTTCCTTATAAAACTGCACAAATTGTACCGGACTATTTTTTTTTTTTTTTTTTTTGTCCCACCAAATATCGACTTTGTTTCATTTATTACTGTTTACTGCTCTTTACTGTATTTTTTTAAAATGTAGAAACATTTAATTTCATTATTTTGAAGGCATCTTTGCTCTACAGCATTTCTTTGCATGTGCCTAAAACTTTTGCACAGTACTGTATATTTAACAAAGAGTTTACTAAAAAAACATTAAAATATGGGAATATACTTCAAATATATTTTTCTCACATTAATTCATAGGGGTGCTAATAATTGTGGCACACATATTTAACAAAGATTTTTTTTTTGGACAAACCTGTGTTTTGTTTGTAAATGTTTGATATCCATGAGAGCGAGACTATTTTTGTGAATTTTTTGAACAAAAGATCAAAAGGTTAAACAATAAAGACAATTTTTACACAAAGCTACATAATACACATATATTACACAAAGCAACACAAAAAGGTTAATTAGTTTACAATCTCAACCTTCAAAAAACTAAAGTGATAGCAGGAAGTAGACAGAATGTACTGACAGCTTCCTAATAAAAAAAAAAAGTCCCATATGTTTTTTTTTTCTTTGAAAGAAAGTAAAAACCTGATACATCACATTTTTGTTATTAACAGGGAAATTCCCATTGGACTTCACAGCGACAGTGCACAGCTTCACATCATCAGGGTGTGTGCATTTCTGAAACAGAAGTGCACACAAGAACATTCAGTCACTAGTCAGTGACTGATGGGTACAAAAAAGTGGACAATGTCAAATACTTTCTCTTACAGCTGCCCTTACTCTTAGAAGAATAGCATATAACATCGTGATTTTTAAAAAATACCCGAGATACATAATAAAATGCACAGTACCATGACCTTGACACACAGTGATACTTTCTCCAATTGGTTTGCTAATGCTGGAAAAAAGGAGAAACTTTGTTGCTTGCTCCTGGATTAATATGAAAACTGGGAATACAGGTGACAAGAAGTAAAAGTACATAAAAAAAGTAAATGGTAAATATACTTTTACAAGGGCAGAATATTCCCCATAAAAAAGATTTGTGTGAAAGCTGCTATGTTAAAAACAAACTACAGAATAAGCAGGTGTCCGGCTAATAGAGAGGTATGGGTCAGCCTTCATTTTCTGTAGTGCTTGTATCGATTTGTTTTATGCCCCTGTAGGCTAAAATGAAATGGTCTAAAAGGCATCATCCTGGCTAAGCTGCTCTTAGTGGTATATACACCGATCAGCCATAACATTAAAATCACTGACAGGTGAAGAGAATATCATTGATTATCTCGTTCCAATGGCACCTGTCAAGGGGTGAGATATATTAGGCAGCAAGTGAACAGTCAGTTCTTGAGGTTATTGTGTTGGAAGCAGGAAAAATGGGCAAGTTTAAGGATCTTTGACAAGGCCACTTTGTGATGGCTAGACGACTGGGTCAGAACATCTCCAAAACGGCAGGTCTTGTGGGGTGTTCCCGGTATGCAGTGGTTAGTACCTACCAAAAGTGGTCCAAGGAAGAACAACCAGCGAACCGGCAACAGGGTCATGAGTGCCCATGGCTCACTGATGCGCATGGGGAGTGAAGGCTAGCCCGTCTGGTCCGATACCACAAAAGAGCTTCTGTAGCAAAAATTGCTGAAAAGGTTAATGCTGGTGTCAGAACACAGTGCATAGCAGCTTGCTGCGACCGGTCAGATTGCCGAAAGCACCTACAATGGGCAGATGAGCATCAGAACTAGACCACAGAGCAATGGAAGAAGGTGGCTTGGTCTGATGAATCATGTTTTCTTTTACATCGTGTGGATGGCTGGGTGTGTGTGGGTCATTTACCTGGGAAAGAGATGGCACCAGGATGCACTATGGGAACAAGGCAAGCCAGCAAAGGCAGTGTGTACACCCCTTCATGCCAACGATATTCCCTAATGGCATTTACCTCTTTTAGCAGGATAATGCGCCCTGCCACACTACAAAAATTGTTCAGGAATGGTTTAAGGAACATGACAAAGAGTTCAAGGTGTTGACTTGGCCTCCGAATTCCGATCCAAAAAAATTCCGATCCATGGAGGTCCCACCTCACAACTTAAAGGACTTAAAGGATTTGCTGCTAACATCTTGGTGCCAGATACCACAGCACACCTTCAGAGGTCTTGTCCAGTCCATGCCTCAATGGGTCAGAGCTGTTTTGGTGGCACAAGGGGGACCTACACACTATTAAGCAGGTGGTTTTTAATGTTATGGCTGATCAGAGAATATATAGCACTCAGACTACAGTATATTTTGAACTGCCTCTGAAGTGCTTCCTTATAAAATATACTGTAAATCAGTTCTTTATTGTCATATTGTCAGAGTGCAAGGCATTAGATGTACAAGTTACCTCCGTGCTTGTTTAAAATGATAGCGTTACCTTCAAAGTGCCCATGTCCATGTTGCTGCTTGGGTACGTGCGCTTTGTGCTGACGCGTTTCCGCCGTCTACGCAACACTACATAGATCTGCACGTACACAAGCAGGGTGATGATGAAGGGTACATAGAAGGACACAACAGAAGAGTAGACTACAAAGGCAGGGTTCGCGATTACACACAGGGCTTCATCATGGCTCTCTGCAAATTTGGAGCAGAATTGAAATTCAGTAAAGATCTGCTAGGAAGGAGTTTCTCTTCCTTTCCTCTTGTTTTGGAATCACAAAATGAACAAAGTGACATAAAATTTGAGATTGCAGTCTCTCGCAGCATAAAATTACCTGTGTTATTGAGTCCAAACAGCAGGGGGCATGAAATGGCAAAGGACAGGATCCACACTACTGAGATCATGACTGTGACTCTCCTTTTGGAGCTGTAGCGTGTATTATACAACATTGGCATGGCAACTGCTGTATACCTAGAGGAGGAATAGTTTGGTCAAGCACAAAATTCCCACACGGCCTTTACAGTTTCCAAAATTCAATTTACATCATCGTATATGAGCCAAGCTTCCTCTTTAAATGTTTTCTTTTCTGGAGACACATATTTCATTGTCACAACATTGATCTAACTATTAAGCAAAATAGTACACAAATTAGAAAGAACACCAAAGGCACACACTGTGTTTTCCACAGACCTGAAATTCTTTGAATGCTGTTTTAATAATATCAATACTGCAGTCAAGGCCATTTCTAGCTACAGGCAGTATGAGCAGTAAAGAATAACAAAATAAAGTTCAGAAACAGCCATGACTACAGTCATACACTGTCTTGTATAACCTGCATCAGCTCGACTGTAATGGTGTCTGCTACATATCACACTCTCAGTCGGTTAGGCTCCTGGAACATTCATTCATTCATCCATTGATTCAATCATCCATTTGTCTTCAGTAATTTCTTTATCAAGGTCAGGGTTGCAGTGGATCCTGAGTCTATCCAGGAAACACTGGGCATAAGGCAGGAATACAGCTTGGATGGATCATGCGCGCGCACATTCACACACTCATTCATACAGAGGGGCAATTTATCTTAGCCAATCCACCTACTGGCATGTCTGTTGAAGATGGGAGGAAAAAAGAGAACCCAGAAGAAACCCAAACAGATATGGGGTGAGCATAGTGGAACTAATAATACCACTTAAATAAGTTTCTTATTAATTCTTATTTATTTGCATTGTTGACTTAATTGTTGACTTGATAATTACTATCATATGGAACAAAATTCTAGTTTGATACAATATGATTGTTTTCGATACATCACAAATATGTGCCTTAGGTTTCCATTTTCAACTGAATGAAACATTCAATATTACCAAAGTACAATAATTGAAACTTAATAATGACACTGTGTTTGGGTGATCCATTCAGACTCTTAGCAGCATTATAATGAAACAAAATCTGTACATTAGAATGTAACAAAATTTCATTCACAGTTGCCATGTCTCCAAAAGTTTACACCCAAATTACATCTCAAATAACGCATAAAAAGACCTGAAATACCAAAGGAGTAGGTAGCAGAGGTTGAGTTGCTTTCCATCATATGAGTGAATTCATTCAGGCCTTCCAAATTTTTTACAGCATGAAATCATGGTTCTCGCACAAGAGCAAACGTTGTTACCTGATAAAGAGCGAGTTGCACATGGCTGCTTACTAATCGTTTAGGTGCAGGTGAGTTATTAAGAGACTGGACTGAAAGAACAGCACATATTATTGGCAACACGTAGTTAATTTTATTTTTAATTAGGTTTATCTATTGCTCCTATTCTGCCACTTAAAAATGTGTTATGTGACTACCTTAAAGTGGTTTATTGCAAGTAGTTGAACAAGGACACATTATGTGCTCAAAGAATGCAGGGAACATATTAGGCAACTATTTTGTTTAACACATCAGTTTAATAGATGAATCAGTGTTACCGTTTTATAAGCAATATGGCTGTATTCCAGCAGAACATCCTCTCTGTTGGTGATGGCTGGTCATTGTCATTTGCAGTAGCCTCAAAGTGCAGGAAAATTAGAGTGTGATAATATTAGCAGCTCTGACAGATTGCATTGTTAACTTGCACAAGATAACTACTAATGCAGCACAGCTCATTACAATTGGAAGTTAGTAGCTAACAACCAAACTCAAATAATAATTAATACTGTAGGAAGAGAAAATATTTTACCAGCTCTGGCTCTTCTGTCTTATTAGTTGGTCATTGCATTTATTGCTCTCTGCTCTCTGCTCTCGCTCGCTCTCTCATGTGCATGCATTCAAGCTGTGTTCAAAATTGGAGGCAATTCATGCTGTTTTCACAGAGTGGATATATAAATAAAAAAATTTAATGGAATATGCTTTGATGCTCATCAATATTATCTGGTCACAACACCAGAGTAATATACTATTACTACTAATAATAATCTAATCAGAAAAGGCCTAATGGGTTTACCTTCTCAACACTCCTGTCTTTAATAAAGTACTCATTTAGGCAACCAGTTAATAAATCCCACCAAGTTGTTGGTTTCTTTATGTAATTGCTATTCATTTTGTTCGGTTTTTGGCAATAAGAATGATTGAACAAAAAAAAACAAACAAAAAAAAAGAAACTCCAGATGTTGAAAAACTTGACTCGCTGTATATTTAACAGATGTATTGATTCCTTGACAAGCTATTTTGCAAAATAGAAATCATATGCTCAAGCAGGATGTGGAACATTAATTCAAACCAAAATACTCTATAAGGCCAAAAGTACGTGGACACCTGACCATCACACTCATATGTAGGTCTTCTCCAAACTGTTACCACAAAGTTGGAACATACAATTGTACCGAATGTCTGTATGCTATAGGATTACAATCTTCCTTCACTGGAACTAAGAGGCCCAAACCTGTTTCAGCATGACAATTCCCTTTTCACAATGTGAGCTCCATGAAGACATGGTTTGCCGATGTTGGTGTGGAAGAACTCAAAGGGCCTGCACAGAGCCCTGACCTCAACCCCACTGAACATCTTTGGGAAGTGCTTTTCCAAAATTCAAAGTGGAAAAAAACCCTGCTCTCCTACTCGAGCTAGCTAATGCACTTCTTTTAATATCAACTCGCTAATGTCATGAAGAATGAACCTTGACGAGGGAATGTATGCATTGGCACGACAGTGTGCGCTTTTCATGGTTGCTATTTAAACAGAGGAAACATAATCAGAGCTAGTTCCATGACTGATAAATAAGTACTGCATGAATTTTATAATACAAGTTGCAAACTGCAAGTACCAAAAATGGTATTGAGGCATCCCTAGTACTTATTGTTTCTTGATCGATGAAATTTATTTACTATACTTAACAGGCTCATGACTATATACTGTTTATACGGTGCTAGACTGGTTCTGTAGTATCGGTATTCACAGTATAATAGTAATAGTAAAAGCCATGGTAAACTGCTATCTACACATTTTTGCTGTTCCTTCATTCTTAGATATATATAAATATGTGCCAGCCAGCAAATCTGTATTCTGCAAAGGATGTGACATCTTACATCATACTTTTCATTTACATAAACTTACTTACATGCTTGCATGCTTACATAAAATCCAGCAGTGTCTCTGGAAGCTTACTTGCAAATCATTAGGACCTCCTGCATTACAGCTAGGCTGGTAATGATAATGAGGTATATTATTAGATATACTTACCTATCAATGCTAATGGCACAAAGATTAAGGATGCTTGCTGTGCACATCATAACATCAAGAGTGACAAAGATGTCACAGTGGATTGTGCTAAATCTCCATTCTCCCACCACCTGAAAAACAACAACAACAGCAACAACATCAGCTCTATTAAACATTCAATTACAGCTATGAGATTTTGTTTCTTGAAATTTCTGTCATTTCTACAATAAAACTCTGTGCTCAAACCAGTTTAATACTTAAAATGTGTTTTACAGTTAGATGGCAGCCTGACAGATAACCCATATAGCTTTCTTTACTTCTCCTTTTTTATGTGGTATATATAGGTATGGCAGGTATGTAGGTAGGTAGGTATATATAATATATTCAGGACTGGGACCCACTGTCACTGTTCTCATTGTAGCAAGTTCTCATTGTATAATCGTTTATTTCAGTGGTTACTTGTAATTTAATAGCCTTAATGATCTTATTAGTAGTAAAATTTTTACATTTAATTGTTTGCTTTAAAGATTCTTTAGCTAGGAATTTGACTCTTGTAAACGTAATAAAAGAGTTAAGAGTATAAGTGTAAAAGTGCAGTGGTAATTTTTATAGTCATATACAAAAAGTCCTGTAAAAATATAGTTTTGCAAACTATTTAAAATACTGTAGACACACATTATAGTAAGAATGCTGTAAATTAATTACAGTAATGACCAACTCTGTGCCAGTAAGATACTGTACTGTATATTCACTGCTGTTGTGACTGATACTACAAACTCTCCCTTGGTGATTAACTGACTCAGAGAGTTTGGCTTTTTACATTGCTCAGATTATAAACCATGTTTATAAAATTCACGGTATATATGCATTATCATATAGTACCTATCATATGAATAAAAAAGACTATCATTTATTTTTTATCCACTGAAAATGTGAAAATAAACCGAGACTCTGGATGTGGCAGGCTTAGTGAATTTGCACACAGTAAGTCTAAGAGAGTTTGGCTCCATTTCTGTAACGTGCCATAAACCTGACAGAGAACTAATCTAACTCAGGTCAATCTCATAGTTTCTGCTGAGCGGCCTGGCAGTGCTCTTCCCTCTTCCTGGCGGCTTCTGATTAATGTGTGTCTCCAAGCATGCTGCGGTGCACACAACCTGCTTGATCGGCCTGCACTCTTGCCTCTGGAGTTTGAATCTCTCCCATTGATTTACCTCTAATTTACCTCTAATGAAAGCCGCTGTGGGTAGTCTGGATCAGTTCATTAACAGTTTTTCCCCCAACTCTGTCTAATGATGGCCACTACTAGGCAAGTATGACTGAAGAATACGGCACTTCTGACTGCACTTCAATCAAAAGACAAAAACTATGATTAATGACTAATTTCAGGAATCATCCTGTAATTCAAAATAATTTGAGACTCTTTGTATATTAATGAAATATACAGCATGTGAACAAAACTGGATAAAAAAAAATCATTTTGCTAAATTCATCCATCCAACCATTTTCTGCACCACTTATCCTACACAGGGTCATAAGTCTATCCCAGGGAACTCAGTGCACAGGGCAGGGGACACCCTGGGCAGAGTGCCAGCCCATTGCAGGGCACAATCGCACACACTATGGACAATTTGGAAATGCCATGAATCCTGATTCATGGAAATGAATCAGTCTACAGCGCACGTCTTTGGACTGTTGGAAGAAACCCCCAAAGCACGGACCCACACACACAGGGTGGAGGCGGGATTCGAACCCCCAGCCCCAGAGGTGTGAGGCAAAATCGTACTTGAAAAAAAATTAATTAAAAGCATTTCACAATCAAGTTGCATGCACTCAAACCTCAAACCCCAGTCAAGTATGCTAGCTTTCAAGTATTAAACTTCATGCATGAGGCTTTCAGTACTTTAAAAATAAATAATAAATAAAGACCTATTTGCCTAATAATTGAATAGTTTTATTATGTTCATAAAATTAATGGTAGTTAAGGAGTCTTTCTCTTTGGAGAATTTCTTTTACAGTTCATGGGGTCCCTGGCTGCAAAGACAGTTGTGTATTGGTGGATTGTTTATTTGGGAAGCCCTCTCTTATAGTGACCAAAACTTGTTTTATTGTTCATTTTGTTCCTACTCATGCACAGATGCTTCTATCATACAAACTGGGCGCATGTCTTTGCAAATGAAGCTAACTGCCTGTGACGGCAGTCTGTAATGTAATGGGTGATCCATGTGTGGATGAGGGAGAGAAATATGTGGAAACTGTAACTGTCTGTTTATCCACCTGGGATATTTTCTTGTTTTAATGTTATGTCTGACATTTTCTAGACAATTAACAACTGGCAAAAGTCAGGTAATAAGAGTTTTCACCCTGGGTGGGAGGCCAGTCCATTGCAGGGCACCGTGAACACACACTCGTTCACACTTAGGGGCAATTTAGTACAGCCAATCCACCTACCTGCATGTGCTTGGACAGTGGGAGGAAGCCAGAGAACCCAGAGAAAACTCATATAAACATGGGGAGAAACCTGTGATGCTCCACACAGACAGTAACCTGAGATCAGGATCGAACCAAGGACCTTTTCGACGCATTACCCCTCAACAACCCCTCACGATATCATGTACCCACTCTACGAGCCCTAATGTGAGGCTGTTTTATTGATCTGGTGGGTAATTTCATCAACAAATAGATCACAGACATACACCAGGGAGAGTTCTCCTCTGCAGACAAAGATCCAAAACAAACAGTGTAAAACATGTCTAAGAATGATTATCTCACAGGGGTGTCTACTGAACACTGAACAGAGTTAGTGTAAAAAAAAAAAAATCACATTTATGTGATAAGGTGTTACTGGGAGCCAGTATAGAATACGGTACAGACTTTACAACTTGCTGCATTTCATTGTGATCAAAGACAATTTCTTAAAAAAATAGCTGCTAGTTATTTCTTATTATCGTGGCCTGATCAGCCATGTGATTAACAGCAAATAAGTTAACCATGCGTGCTTATAAGAGTGATATTATCAAGCATAAGGGCATTCTTAGGCATGAAATGAACGGGAGTCTAAAATGGTGACAACAATATGATAAAATCCACTCTTCACTAAATAATTTAATTAACTGTAAAGTATTCACAGATCAGCCATAACATTAAAACCACTGACAGGTGAAAAGAATAACACTGATTATCTCGATACAATGGCACCTGTGGTGGGATATATTAGGCAGCAAGTGAAGAGTCAGTTCTCGAAGCGTAAGGATCTGAGGAACTTTGACAAGGGCCAAATTATGATGGCTAGACGACTGGGTCAGAGCATCTCCAAAACGGCACGTCTTCTGGGGTGTTCCCGGTATGCAGTGGTTAGTACCTACCAAAAGTGGTCCAAGGAAGGACAAGGCTCACTGATGCATGTAGGGAGTGAAGGCTAACCTATCTGGTGCTATCCCACAGAATAGCTACTTAAGCACAAACTGCTGAAAAAGTTCATGCTGGCTATGATAGAAAGGTGTCAGAACACACAGTGCATCGCAGCTTGCTGTGTGTGGGGCTGTGTGGCCGCAGACTGCTCAGGGTGCCCATGCTGAACCTTGTCCACCACCAAAAGCGCCTACAATGGGCACATGAACATCAGAACTGGACCATGGAGCAATGAAGAAGGTGGCCTGGTCCGATGAATCACATTATCTTTTACATCATGTGGACAGCTAGGTGCACGTGTGTCGCTTACCTGGGGAAGAGATGACAGCAGGATGTACTATGGGAAGATGGCATGCCGGCAGAGGCAGTGTGATTCTCTGGGCAATGTTCTTCTGGAAAACCTTGGGTCCTGGAATTCATGTTAATGTTACTTGAGACATACTGTACCACCTACCTAATGGCTGCAGACCAAGTACACCCCTTCATGGCAACGTTGTTCCCTAATGGCAGTGGCCTCTTTCAGCAGGATAATGCGCCCTGCCACACTGCAAAAATTGTTCAGGAATGGTTTGAGGAACATGACAAAGAGTTCAAGGTGTTGATTTGGCCTCCAAATTCCCCAGATCTCAATCCGATTGAGCATCTGTGGGATGTGCTGGACAAACAAATCCGATCCATGGAGGCCCCACCTCACAATTTACAGGACTTAAAGGATCTGCTGCTAATGTCTTGGTGCCAGATACCACAGCACACCTTCAGAGGTCTTGTAGAGTCCATGCCTCGACAGGTCAGAGCTGTTTTGGTGGTGCAAGGGGGGCCTACACAATATTAGGCAGATGGTTTTAATGTTATGGTTGATTGGTGTATATGCAATTAACACTTTTTCCGCCACAGAATATAATTTGTTAACAGTGAGCCTTTTTTGCTAAATAACACTGGCTTAACTGTAAGCATTTTATTGGTTTAAACTCTGGCACATTAATACAGAATTCAATTACTGTGATGCGGTCACATGTGAACGTGGCTCAGCCAATCAGATTTTAGAACTATTTGTTTTAAATAGTTGCAGTAATTAATGTGAAATCAATTGTATTTCATAACCTACCTCAAGATATACTACCCAAGGCATAACCAGAGTCGCCACCAGCAGGTCAGCGACAGCCAAGCTCACGATCAGGTAGTTGGTAGTGGTCTGTAGAGCTTTCTCTCTGGACACGGCCATGCACACGAGTACATTTCCAAAGACGATGACGAAAATGAGCAGTGTGAGTAGCATGGCGTAATAATTGTACTGATGCCTTCTGCCTCCATCCGTAGTGTTGAGGCCATTGAAGCCATTTTTGAGGAAGCTTTCATTGTAAGCATACTCCTCCAAGACTTCCATCAGCTGTGAGGGTCCGAGGCCAAGAAGAGGCCCTAAAAAACACAGACAAAAGAGAACCAGTTATGGCCAAATAGAAAAAACATGGTATATTTCATCCAGAACAGTTTAGCCAGGCACTTAATCTAATCGTAATCTTAATCGCCTGGTTGTCTTAGGTAGATTTTTACTTGCCATCACAAAATTTCTTTAGCCTGTACATATTGTTCTCATTGTTTCTTGAAAGCCATATATCTTGCCCCTACCTACTGTGTATTCTGTACAATGCAGGCAGAAACAGGACTTCCAAACATGCATCAGCTAAATAATAGCACCAAGCATTGCAAGCTATGAGACAGCTCCATTAAGCATCTCAACAAAACACAAACATTCCCTATTGTGTAGGAAGATTTTTTTTTCTAAACCACCTCATGTAATTGTTACTTAATACTGTGCAGTCAGGCAAAACTGTGTACCATTTGCGAGCTCTTCATGTACTGTATTCATAATGAGAAAATGTACAGAAGAACAAGATGGAAATTGGCCACAATAATATAAGACTGTGCCAAGTTGAATATTTGTGCGCATTTGGAATGTCAAATGAAACATCTATCATTAAATCATTGTACCATCTGGAACTACTGAATCTCAAAGTGAGGTATTACAGTGATATTACAGTGACAGGTGCTCGTGATATTAGACAAGAAAGTTAAAATAGAATATTTATCAGTAGCTTGCCAATTAAATTATTAGGGTTGAGCAATGCGTTATAAAAGAGCGTCCCGATGACAGCATAATAAGGATGATATGAAAAATGCATTCAGCTGCATTCATGATTAACAATTTGTTTCAGGTCTGTAATGCTCTACTGGCTGGATACCCTGAACACTATAAACAGTAAAGTTGTAACCTTTTTATCCTTTGATTGGACAACGTGTGCTCAATTCTAGCTAATTTCAGGATGCTAGTGTAATTAATCCACCTCGTTCATGTTCGTTACACCCACGACTGTATTTTACATGTGCCTTCTCAATCAATTCTCATCTCACGTTATGAATGTGTCAGTGAAGTGGGCTGAAAAATATCAGCCCAAATGAAGATCAGATCTAGTGGGAGTTTCGCTCTGTTTAATCACTTAACTCGTCTGTCACTGACAGAATCTACAGTCTGGGATAGAAAGAAATCAGCCCCAGCCTTGCTTCTTCATATCATTCTGAGTACTTTCCTTTTGGCCATTGGAGGTGATGCTGTGCATTTTTTTCCACAGAAGTCCATAATATTTTACTTTTGTGGTCACACGACAAGTTCTACCATGTGGCAACTGACTTGTGTAATTCACTTCCAGCTTATAACCAAAGATAAGAAATGAAAGCCCGGATTAGAGTGAAATCTTTTGAACCAGAAACGATAGTTGCAAATGGGTTTTGAAAGCAGTATATTAATCTCATTTTTCTTTCTTGCATGAGAGACATTTTATGGTCTGTAGACACAATTATATGAATTTACTCTAATACAAGTTCAAAAATAATGAGTTCAGTCACTCATATGATAAACACCCTTTAACCCATACATCATCCTGGGCAATGAACATCACAAATTTCTGCAAAACTCTGTTTGGGATGATGTTTCCAAGTTAATGGAGTAACTCTTGCCTCTAGGCAACGTGATCTATAAATCATGAATTTATTTATTTGAACATGACAACAACAATATTGGATAACTTGCTTTCTGCCTTTCTGTCACTAGGTTTATGCAGACTTCTTTTCAGACACAACTTCGATTTTTCATCTTGTGTTTCCAATGAAATCAAATAATATTGATTCTGAGCCGAAATCTAATCTTTGATTAGATTTTGCCTATTACACTCATGTCTATGAATGTACAAGTTTATGAATGAAATATAAAATATTTCATTCATATGTATATGCGAATTATATATGGAATATAAAACACTTTTATTAAACAAACATGCTTACCCAATGATGTGTTAACACACATCACACAAAATCAACCTTTAACTACACCTACCCATTAAGAGAAATGTAACTGTAGACACGCTTCCCAGAAAATACTAAGACAGAGAAATCAGTAAAAACACAGGTCAGCATAATCATACATCATTTTCTATAGTCCTCTGTGTGACTGGCATTGTGCTATTCAGTAATGAGTAGTAATATTAGGCTGTTATCGTAATGGGAGGAAGTAGAAAAGAAGAAATGATGACGGCACTCATGCAGATCAGCAATGTTTTAAATTTAATGTTGGTTAAAGAGCACAAGATGCAGATGTTGTATAATTGATGTAAAATCTTGTGAATTAATTATGAAGCTCCAGTCATTTAAGGCCATGATGACAGCAAGCCGAAGTATAATTTCTAGACTATTTTACATTATGAAGTATAAAAGGCTGGACTATGATGAGCAGCTTTCTATCTGTCTTTGTACAAAATGATCAGTACAACAAGATATTTAAAAATCCTTTGAAATCAAACAAAGAATGAAATTAATTAAACTCATGTTGTGCATTATTTATGGAAAGTGTCCCATAATGTCCCATCAGGATATGTGTTTCAGTAAACAATGAGGAGAATCACGTACATGGTTTGTACTAATTGAGCAAATTTGTAATATTACACTTTTTATTACTGGCCTACAGTGAAAGATTTATCTTTAATATTACATTTACACCGGATCACAAAACAATGCACGCATTCTCCGGGCTGTATTTATCATATAGTACTCAATCGATATTTTTGCACAGCTCTAAACATCTTCCTCATGCAGGAGCAGTAGAACCCTAACTGCAGCTGCAATGTACCCCAGTGTAATAGAAACCCCACAGACAGCTCTTTTTTTCCCCCCAACTGTTTGCCTATTCAGCCCTTTTAGAGACAGCTTTGCTCCTTGAAAATCTGATCACTCTCAGGTTACAGAGTTGTCCCAAATCACTAACTAACAACTGCCGAAATCATTCAAAATCGTGACGCAGATGCATTAAAATGATTTCCTAAATATATTCTTAAACTCATGGTAATTCTACGCACTTCAAAAAAATTAAGCCCGTCTCCATGGATTAACCAATTGAAAGCGTTCTTACAAACAGGCATTTGGACCTTTTTATTTTGACAGGTACTGTGGTCAACAGCCTCTCGATGGCTGCATCAGTGTGTGTGTGTGTGTGTGTGTGTGTGTGTGTGTGTGTGTGTGTGTGTGTGTTTGTTTGTGTGTTTGGGGGAGGGGGGCATGTTTTTATATCTTGGTCCCTATGATACCAAGGTAATAATAGATAATAGCTGAGAGTTTTGACCTTGTGGGGACATTTGGCTGGGCCACATAAGGAAAACTGCTTTTAACAAAAACAAACAAACAAACAAACAAACAAACAAAAAACTAAAAGAGTTAAACGGTTTCCTTTTTGTTATTGAGGTTAAGGTTAGATTTAGGTGTAGGCATAGCATTAATTGGCTGCATTAATAATTATGTTCTCAGAAGGATAGTGAAACAAACGTGTGTGTGTGTGTGTGTGTGTGTGTGTGTGTGTGCCTGCGTGCGTGCTATTATGCTTGATGGAAAAATGATCCACGGGGGTATTCATCATATCCTTCCGCGCTACGATACCTTCTTAATCAGGATCATGGTTTATAACCGCAGAACCTGCAACACAGCACTTGGTTTAGTGACAGACTGAACACTGCATACAATCTCCTTTATGAGCAAAACAGCAAGTGTTCAGAAGAAACTAAAACAGAATATATGAATTAGGATACAGGGCTGAGGCACGTAGTCCATCCATGTCGCTCTTTTTTCTCTCTCTCCATTTCTCTCTCCTTCTCTTTACCTGCACCTCTTCATCACTTGTCTTTCACATGCACAGTGCACGCGCACATACCGTGGTGCATGGGAGAGTAAACAGCTACTATTTTTTAAATAACTTGCTGAACTCTCCGCGTGCATTCATGTCCAGATAGATAAACAAACACTCTAAGTGTTAATTACACCCTGGGGGGGAGACACTCGCTTACCTTCACGGCGTAAGTTTCATGAACAGAGAAGTACAGAGCCGAAGGTGTTTTAAATCCACTTTTCTCCAGCGCATGCGCCTGTCCATGAGGAGAAGTCGGATAAATAACTCGCTTCTTTCAGCAACTACTTCGTGAAGACTTCACGCCAACAAAAAAAACAAAAAAAAAAAACAAAAAACAAATAACCCGACTTCTTCCAAAGACGCCTTCCAACTTATTCTGATCCACAAATGTCCTGTGTTTCTCGTCTGTTTTTCCTCTGGAGGTTTTGAGTGAAAGTGTGACGCTTACAGCGCCAAAGTCCTCGTGCGCAGCGAGCGCGTGTGGCAGGTGAAGTGAGTGAGAGCGCGCGCCTTTACGCACGCGCCAGCCTTCCGCGTGCCTCTAACCGCCACACAGTGGAGAGGCGGGACAACGAGAGTAAGAGTGGGGCGTGGCGAGTGACAAAAGGACATAAAACCCAGGGGCGCTAGCTGGACTGTTAATCATCCAGGCCTGGGCCCAGATTCTTGTTCGTGCGTTTTTTTCCAGCTCAGCTAGTAGTCTAAGTTTTGTTTTATGGAAGCTGAGGTAACTTAGCTGTCAGTGTATGACATGATCAGAAAAAGTTGGATTTATCATAAAACTTGCCTCGGGTGTTAGCACTGTTTGTAGGACTACCATACCGATAAAATATAAAAATTTTCTAACTAGGCTAGTTTGGTGTCGCTAGCCAAGGGGAGGCACAACTAAGCTATGGGTTTGGCTGCTACAGTGATATACAAAGTACATTATCTTTCCCATATCCTCTGCTCATATCATGCTCACGTAAACTGGAACTCATATAGTCATTTACGCACCTTATTTTCCTGCCCAGGAATGCTGAGGATGTTAGTGTTTCAGTTTCAACCCCTTTACTTGGTTAAAAAATAATAACAAAACAGCGTATATCCATTTTCCCTCACACAGAGTGTGTGAGCTAGCGTTTGGTAGAATTGAGACCCGTCAGCCGATAAGACACAAGTATTTCCACATATTTTCCTGTAAACGCTGTCTGGTTGGTCTCGCCTCCGATCACTGAAGATATAAAATTACAACACTGCCGTCTTCTTTCAGATGTTCAGTTACGTAGTGACAAACCGCTCCAAGTGGATAATTATTGTGTTCCTTGTGTATAACCCCAGCTTCACACACATTGTAAGCCCTGAAGGTATCATTTCAACACTCAGCACTGGACATTTAATAATATCTATCAACATTATACAATAAACAGACCCTATAGGCAGGAGGAGACAGGCTGTCTGAGGGCCAGGGGTGAAATTTTTTTTTTTTTTAATGAATGTTTTTTTTCTACTATAGAGGCACCCTAGATATTTTCTCCACTGGAAGAGAACTCTACAGGACACATCAACATTTTTTGTACACAGGGGAACCCTAGAGGGAACTTCTTCATGTTTTCTTGCATGTAAGGAAGCCTATAGGGTACTGCATCGTGTTTTCTCCACTGGAAAGGAACTCTATAGGACACGTGTTTCCTCGCAGGATTGGGAACCCTATAGGACACTTCATCATTTTTTGTACACAGGGGAACCCTAGGGGGCACTTCTTCACATTTTATTGCATATAGGGAAGCCAGAAGGGCACTGCATCTCATTTTCTCCATTGGAAGGGCACTCTAGAGGGCAATTCATCATGTTACCTCGCACGTAGGGGCACCCTAGAGGGCACTTCATCATGTTGTCTCGCACATAGCAGCACCCTAGATGACATTTCATCATGGTTCTTTTCTCATTTGAAGGACACCTTAAAGGGCACTTTATCATGTTTTATCTACTGTAGGGGTTCCACAGAGGGCATTTACCCTGCATTTTTTTTACCATGCCAGCGACTGAGGGTACTTTATCATGTTTTATCTACTGTAGGGGTTCCCTAGAGGGCATTTATACTGCATTGTAAATGGCTCAGTTGAATTCCTCAAGAGTTCTTTGGATGATAAAAGCCTCTGCTTGGAAACTTGGTTCTACCATGCCTAGATTTTGATCAGTCCATCCAGCCATTGGACCTGCATTTATTCAATGTACTGTACAGGAACTATATATATATATATATATATATATATATATATATATATATATATATATATATATATATATATA
This sequence comes from Cranoglanis bouderius, assembly GCA_023630585.1. Lineage (NCBI taxonomy): Eukaryota > Metazoa > Chordata > Actinopteri > Siluriformes > Cranoglanididae > Cranoglanis > Cranoglanis bouderius. Next base: position 8,213,333 of record CM042548.1, on the reverse strand, counting down.
TATATATATATATACACACACATACCGTGTGTACATTACTGTGCAAAAGTTTTAGGTACCCTATTTTTTTTTTAGTACAAACTTAACTGACATTATAAAGTCAGTACAAAAAACATTTTAGATTCCCAAACATTAGTTTTCTAGCACAAAATTAAATGTTTATGAAAAATGTTTGTGTGCCTTTAAAGAAAGCAGCATATTATGTAAGAGACACTTTTCAGACAGAAAACACAATGAAGGCTGCTGGGTTTTGCTGCAAAAATAAAAGCATAATAGACTGAAAGGCTTAAACCTTTACCTTTTCTACTTCATGTAATGGATAAACCTATTTGAATGAATGGCTGAATACCCATTTCTTTCTGAGGTTAATTAATTAAAATGTCATTTTTAGCTGAATCGTGATCATAAAAGTATATGTTTAATTCCAAGATTCAGTAGACAAGGAGCAATATCTAAAATGAAAGCAAGCCAAGAAAGTAAAATAGAGAACCCCTCAGAATTTTGATAAAATCTTTGGAGCAAAGATGAAGTTGGAGCAAGTAGAATTTCCATGCTGCATTCATAAGATGTTTTTCCTCATGCAAAATCCTTTAATGTAAATGCTGAAGGTGAATCTTTCAAGAGTTCAGCTGCCAGAATATGACCATGGAAAAGCATAGTTATATCAGGCTATCTTTACAGACATACAACATAGATAAGGTGAAAATGTGGGCACTCTGTAAGACTTGTTGTTTAGAAGAACTGTTGTGTGTCTGTCTTGCAGACATGGCTATTCAGCAGTCTTGCAAAAAATAGGAAATTATGCTTAATCCCAGAGATGATGCTTTATTCATCATGATAAATCTCATAATGTAAAAGTATAAAATGCTTTACGAAGGAATAGCCTTAAGAGTCAAACATGCAGCCTTATAGCACCACTATAACAGTATAACAACACCATGGGGATGAAGTTCAGAAAAAACTTACTTTCTTTCACATTATAACAGTGATGCCTCCTTTTTCATATCACTGAACATATGCTCAATGAAATACTGCCATGTAATGGCAGAACACTATTATAGCAAAATCCCAGTACAGTGGCCTCTATTAACTCCAAATGATGAGGAAGCTTGTGTGGAATGCCAAACAAATCACATTTCTGAACTTAATTTCTTTTAGTAGCAATTGGTGAATGTTATCAAAAGTCTATCTTAATGGACATCAGGGAAGTGATGATAAATGCTATAATGAATGACAGTACTCAATTAAAATATGATTATATTATAATTATTATTCATGTTAAACTATTAGCATTTAGGGTTTATTTATATCATACAATGAGTTTTTTTTTTTTTTTAACACTAGATTACTGAAGGAGAGGAGACTGAAAAGCCAGGGATCAATTAGGAGCACAGATGAAGAAGGGAGTTGCTATTTCAAACCCAGAACAGGATGTAGAGAGTATAGTAAGCATCTATGGTGCATAGGTGCAGACTAGCTGACAAAGCAACACAACAAGCTTTCAAATTAAGCTCTCTAAACTTTTTGAGCTTTATAAAAACAAGTGGTGTAAAATCCATTTGCTGCTCTCCATATCCTAAAGGAGAACGTTTCTGCCCACCTTATCTGTGCTGTGGAGTTAAATAAACCGAGTTCAGTCCCATAACAGATTGTTATTGATAACAGTAAACAATTCATTTGGTGTGCTCTGAGTTTGTGTGTTTATTTTTAATTTTTTTTTTTTAACCTAATCACTATGTTGTTGTTTTTTGTGGAAGTTTTGACATTATAAATAAATTAATGAAAAAGTACCATATGTCACTTTGCTTTTTTTTTCAAACAAGCAGAGCAATAGGTTGCAAAAAATGATTTTCTGCAGGAGCTATAAAAGATATCAGGGTGGAGCTGGGGTGCTCAAGCCATCTTACACTGAGCCAGATTACTAGTTCCCAATCACTTAGAGATAGCCTTTCCTTCCCGAGTCACTCCCTGTTCAAGCCATCTTGCTATTGTCTGTGGGCCTGGGGTTACATCACTTAGAGGGTTACATCACTTACATCACATCGTCTTTCTAGCCAGTCCTATGGATTTGGTCTTTGTGATGTCGTTTTGCTTCTGGAAGGAAAACTAATTCATTTATTTATTTACTTGTTTGTTTGTTTACTTTCTTTCTATAATTAATTATTATTTTTTTAACCTTTTGAAAAGGTGCACCATTCCTGGAGGTACTGCAGTACTAGGATTGGACAGAGCAGGCCCCTCTTCCAGCTCCCTGCTCTTTAAATCTGTTTAATATAAAGTCCTTAAATGGAGGACGTATCAGATATTAAACTGATAAGAACAGATACTACTTACTTAATAAAATAATATGCCAAATCTTTAGATTTAGTTTCAGATTTACAATAACGTTACAACTACCAAGCATAGACTTGCCAGACAGCCATAGGTTGCACAGCATTTTGAAGTCAATGGACTGCAAAGGACCTTCTGTTTAAGAAAATATCTGTGGTGTTGGTAGAATTTGATTGGTCTCATCTTTCTCCTAAGAACATGCAAAGCAGGTATATTTCAACAATGTGGAGTCAGTCAGTCAGTGAGAATGCCTTTTCAATGCCTGCTTGCTTGGTGTTTGCCAAAAACAGATGAGAAAACATGAGAAAAGAATAATAAAAAAAAAAAAGATTCTGTGCAAATGATGCATTGTTTAATATGAAAACAGATGGAATATGAAACAGTTGTCCTTCACTGTTTCTTAATATTAGCATTATTAGGTGTTTGATGGTTATGGGTGATGATCCAAGGTGCACATAATCAAAGAAGAAGTGCAGGACTATCAGAGCTTGTTGTCATTGTGGATGACCAACTATCATTCTCTGCTCATATTGCTGACCTAAACTGGGCCATGTAGGTTTTTCATTTACAACACTTTCGTATGCTTCTTCAGTTGCTTTTCATATTGAAACTGGACCACTGCAACTCACTCCTAGCAGTTCTTTCTATATCTGTCAACAGATCCCTACAACTGATACAGACTCAGAAAGTATTCACACGTCATCCACTTGCTGTGTACTTTCCTACACTCTAAAGGGGTTTTAGCTTAATGGAATTATTGGAGTCTGGCCTATTTGTACTAGAGTGAGGATATATTTTCCATTTAGAGTACAAAGCACTTCTGTAAGTTGATCTGGGTAAACGCATCTGTCCGACGCTGTAAAAGTAAAAGCATGTGTAAAATAATAAGCTCACAGACAACATTAGAAGCCAGTAGGTACTAGGATATCAGAGTATTTGACTGCAGTATAGAGGATAGTTTGTGGAATTGTGATTCTGTCTGCTATAAAGCTGTGGTGTTGTAACATACACCTGCTAGTGATAGTGTATCAGGTCTTATTTGTGAATTCTAATGATGTAATTCTCACCTAAAATATCAGCAAATATTACTGATTAGATTCATTTGGGACTATATTTTCTAAAGTGTATACAGTGGTATCATGTGGTCACTCTGTTGCTCTGGGTTACTACAAAAACTCAGAGCAACAAAGTGACCACATGATTTGTGAAAATTTTCAGAGTCCTGTTTTTATCTGTAAGTGTAATAAAATGAAATAGTTTGGAAAGTAAAATACTGGAAAATAGGCTTTAAAGAGACTTCTTTAAATGAACTTAATTTAAACTTGAAATTAATTTCAACTTAAAATGACAGAAACATAATTTGTTGTAACGACACAAAAGAAACCCGGGGAAAGTATACATGTCAAGCTAAACCAATTAAGGTACATACAATTAACTTGAATTAATTATGAACGTTTTATACAAAAATAAATTGTGGACACAATCTAAATTGTGGTTCCGTCCAATGTGATTAAGAATAAAAAAGATTTTGGTTCAGTCACATTCTAGTGACAATTCTAGCTTTTAAAATCTGTTGTGTGATGGGGTTGAGTAATAAAAAAAAATGCAGACAAAGCATTTGTAGAGCAAGTGCAATATTTTCAAAGCCTGAAAACTCAGGGTAATTAACACGCTATACAAACACAGCCAAGTTCTTGTATGCAAAACAAGTACAATAAAGTACAGAGGGGACACCTTATGCAATACTTGTAATTAACTAGTTCAGTTCAGATCAGGACTGACTAAGTATTGCTACCATAAATGTAGGACAGGTAAGAAAATAATTGTGAAACACTACACAAATCAGTGTGGTTGATTTGAGCTTGCTTTTATACGTGTAAATAGTGAACGATTTACATTAAATGCTTTAAAACTTCAGTACTTGGTCCCCTAACAGAATTGCTCCATTCACTCACATGGCTGTTGGGTGGAGCTGTCTTATGCAATCAAACATACACATTTCACAAATGCCTAACTCAAAGTAAAATTACAATGTTATTAACATTATTGTATTGAAAGGAGCTCTCTGAAGTGCTATGCAAAAACGTCCATGTCTCTGCTGGAAAAATCCAGCTTGGTTTGACCAGCTACCAGCTGCTAAACTAGATAGCAGACCATCTTTGCTAGCTGGTAAGGGTGAAAAAAAGGATGAATGAAAAGGGAAAGAGAAATCTGGTGTCTTGATTTGGGTCTACCTTGATACAGGGTCAGGAACTGTATATGCTGATGTTTCATTGCTTCTTTCCTAGATCATGTCAGTGGAGTGGAGTCGTACAACCGAACAATCAAATGTGCCATACACAAGCAACGTGTTTAAAAAACAACATCAGCAACAACAACAGCAAAAAAACCCAGACAAAACATGGTTACATTCAATCAGGTTTTGGAGTTGCTGTCTATCTGTCTATGCTTTAGAAAGTGTTGACCCAAACTGCAATATTGATGGACTTCTTAGTTGAGAATGATATCAGTCATGACGATGTGCACTATCACTTGCAGGTACAACAGTGTGTCTGAACTTTATATAGTTATTGAATGAGCTTACAAGGTCAGTCGCTGTTGGCTTTGCTGTGATCACCGCCAGCTTGAATCTCAAATGGCTGTTTAGATTAGTGCCATATTTCCCCCCCCAGTGTATTAGTAGTTAGTCAGTTGTCAATAATTGCAATCATGTATGGAGAGTATAATGGAAAAAATGCAATTTCTATTTTCAAATATGTTCCATCCATCATTTGAATGCCATTGAAAATAGATTCATGCTAAAAGGAATAAACTTAATCCGTCCATTTGTATGCAATCTAAGACATGCTGTGTAATGTCTTATCAATGAATAGTGCGATTTCCATTTGTTTCACAGGCAGCAAGGTCATACTGCATTAAAGTAGGCTTGCTTGTGGTTTGAAAAATGACAGCTAGGCATATGTACACCCTCAACATGCAATACATAATAGCAGACAGAATGTCTTACCATATCTCCATATTATATTTCCATAAACACTATGATATATGCCTGTGAAAATTGCTAGGATGTTGTACAAACCTGCTATTAGCACTATAGCCTGCAGTTTATTCATTCATTCACAGATCTTCAGTAAATGCTTCATCCTGGGTGGGTCATCGTGGATCCGAAGCGGGAACACAGGGTACAAGTCGGGAATACACACTTGAACTTTAAACCAGGCCTTAATGCTATTTTTTTTTTATAGTGCAGTCTGCCTACACCTTGAGCAGATGAAGCAAACATTTTTCACATATAAAATGAAAGTTTTTTTTTATAATCCACTAGTTATTACTATGCCATAAAACAGAACCTTGAGAGAGCTGCTTAAAGCAGGACCATGGGCAAAGCTCTAATAAAAGTGCAGCTCATGTGGCAATGAACCATTTGCTTCAAAATGAAAAGTGAGAGATGTAGTGGAGCTGTAAACTTGTGAATCAGTCTGCTCGGTTCTTACAGGACAAACCACCAGATAATTAATGAATATTATGTAAATGGAGCCCAGCTGGGAAAAAGTATATATCATGCATCTTAGTTAAAATGAGATCATCTATCATGATAGATTATGCTGAACAGGGCAGCTCTTTTGGGTATGGATATGTACAGCTTGTAAACTCACAGAGCAAGTGCAGAAAAAGAGGGATCACAGCAATTTATGCTTATTTTATTCTTATGTTTATTTGCCCAGAATGTCCATGCAGAACCTATGACTTTGACTCTTAACTCAAATGCTGAATTCTCTCTTGTTCATGTCCTTATGACATCCTACAGCTTCCAGGCCACGTGTATTCACAAGGTCAGCCATGGGTGACAGACAGGTGTGATCTCCTACCTGCGTGTGTAACTGACCTTGTAAATTTGACTGACTGTTCATACAATCTGTCTACTGACAACCAGCAGAGCATTAAATGGTTTGTGGATTCATAAGGAACAGCAATGATACATCTATTAATTCTGCTGTAAAGGTGTAAAATGCCTGGAGCAAATCTTTTTTGTAAATTTCTTTCTGAACAAAACATGAGTGTGCAGTTAATGAAGTCTGAGGAATAATCTATTAACAATAATTTAGAAGAATGTCTCCAATCCCAGGCTAATATAAATTATGCACATATATATGTGGTGGTATTCCTTGGCTGATCTGTGATAGTGTATAACACGATAGCAATATTAGACATAAAGCAAATATCGTTCGGACTAATGGAGAGAAAGAGAAACGTGACACTCAGCAGCAGCACAGCTACAGCAGTGTCGCGCTGGCCCTTTAATTTGGTGTCTAATGAAGAACTCCATGCTGGGATGTTGTGATCATTAAGTGCCAGTGAAGGTGAATTGCAATTTGATGTGAACCCTGTAAGTAATGAATGCTTAGTAAGGATGAGGTAAAGGAAGGCTATAAACATTCAAAAATTCAAAAATACATTACTTGACAATGTCTTAGGTACCCTAATTGCGTACATAATTGTATGTATTTTTTAAAATCGATTTTTATGAACTTTAATTTCATTTCGATTCCCCAACATAAAAAAGTGTCTGTATAGTCTATACAAAAAAGGTTTTACATAACAGACCTTCAAACAGATGAAAACATCATCAAGGCTGTCTGAAAAAGCCAATGTCAACAGAATAACAGTAGTGAGCTGACTGATGCAATCTTAAAGGTAAAGCAAAAGTTTTTCTTTTAATTTTTTTTTCTAAAAGCAGTTTTCACTTAACAAAATGTCTTTCCATGACACAGTAATGCACTCTTTACTTGCCAGCACTTGTCATAGCAATGGACTTTGTTGCGCACATGGAAATTTTCAGCGTGCTTCATGAAGACGCACACATGCAGTGACAGACATACAATGAACCAATTTTCTAAGTCTCGAAAGCAATTAATCAAAATTGTCTAAGACTCTGAGGAAATTTATCAAATCAGTTTAGCATTCAAAAAAGATTCACCCTCAGTTAATGTGACTACGATGCAATCTTAGTTTAGTTCTGCAAGATTTCGCCATGTAAAATTTTCTGTTGATGTAACCAATCAAATAATTTATTCATAAATAGACCCAACTGTCTTGATGATCAAATTTCCGATAGAATTGTGATGATAATTTCAAATGTTACCGTGTAGCCCTATTAAGAGTGATTTCAATTTTAAAATGAAAGACACAGTATAATATCCAATTCATAACGTAGGTCTGTAATTATGTACACTCTGGAGACAACCTTGGGGAAATCATTAGGGGCTCAAGAACACACACTGCTCTGTCGTGTGCATCTCAGACCAGCCCCTAGAGAAGACAATACTTAGTTTTACTTAGACATAAAGAGAAATAAAGAAAAGATCATATGTACCTATTCCCAAGCAACTCGAGCCTCAGGCTCTCCAACCACGCTCCTCTCCAACTCAAGAGCCAGAGAGCCTGTTTTTATGGAGGCTGTTGCCTCTCCATTAACAAGCCACACTTGGCTCCCTATCAAGGAGGAGGGATAATTGGATTGTGGGAGGTGTGACAACAGATCTGTCTCTTTATTGCACACAGCATTTCTGTAGTTTGTAAGCACTGAAAACCAGCATGGAATCCAGAATACAGAGATGGAGGCATTTCTTGCTAAAAGACATCTTATTAGGTGTGTTAAACAGTACAGTACTTTGACCCTCTGGGACTGGAATTGGGCACCCAGGCACCCAGGCACCCAGGTAAATCATTCCTGGTTCATACAGTACATGTGATCCAAGACGGACCGAAATGATTTTGATTCAGTAGTCTGCCTTAGCTTGTTATGAATTTCATGATAATATCATAAGTAATCAATCACGTTTTTCCATATGATTACATGAATAATAAATGAAGCATGTGTAAAACAAAACATTGAATGAATTTGGTGAAAAAAAAATCACATGAACATTAATGATTTGAACATGGAATATAAATTAATTGTATGTAAAAAAAAAAAAAAAATGTTACATTTGAAAAGAAATTAATGGTGTGAAAAAGTATACATGGGCTGCTCCCGTTTCGTGGTCGCTACAGTGGATCACCCGTCCGCATGTTGACTGTGGAAGTTTTACGCCCGATGTCCTTCCTAACACAGCCCTCTCCATTTTCTGGGCTTGGGACCGGCACTGATTTGTGCAACCCTCCAGTGGCTGGGGTTGGTTTCCTTGCCAGGAATCGAACCCAGGCCTCAGCGAAGAGAGCACCACATTTCCTACCACTTATCCTACTCATGGGGGAGCCTGGATGAAGCCTATCCCAAAGCACTGTGGGCACAATGCTGGGGCCAACCCATCACAGGGCACAATTGCACACACATTCACACACAATTTAGAGATGCCATGTCTGCCAAGGCCTACAATGCGGGTCTTTGGACTGGGGGAGGAAACCGGAGTACCCGGAGGAAACCCCTGAAGCACGGGGAGAACATTCAAACTCCATGCACACAGGGAGGAGGCAGGAATCGAACCCCCAATCCCGGAGGTGCGAGGCAGATTAATTAATCATGTTAAAAAAAAATCAAACATGATCATAAATTTATCATATAAAAACAGCACATGAACATAAATGAATCATGTATGAAAACAGCTCGTGAAAAATTATTAAAAGTAAAGTAAATGAATCATCTAAAAAAAATCAGGTGGCAATGAATGAATCATCTGAAAAAAAAACATGAAAATAAATGATTAATGTAAAAAAAACATGAAAATAAATTAATCCTGTAAAAAGCATGTGTGAACATACTGTTAATGAATCATATATAAAACGTAGCATGTGGAAATAATTGAATCATGACAAAAAAATTACATATGAAAAAATGTATTAAAAAAATTACATAAATGAATCATGTATTTTTGTGAAAAATGTACTGTATGTTGTTAAAAATATCATATTCACAAATAGGTGAAGCATAACATATAAGCTGTCTTAAGACCATATTTGTAAATTCCACATATGAATCATTTTCATGTGACTTTTCTGTAAAAGAAGGCTAGTGTTATTTTCTTATATACCACATATGACATGTTTTTTCTTTTTTGTTGTTGTTGTTTTTTTTGGGCTTCTCTTTCTGATGAACTTTTTTTTCCTGGACAAGGGACAGCAACTGATGCAATCTGACAGCAATCTGAGTACAGAATTGATTTTCTCTTACTGACTGTGATGTTCACTTTGCAGAGGCTTCTTCTGTCATAAGCACTGCCATAAATACCAAAGCAAATGATACAAGACCTCTTACCTGGATTTAATGAGACAGGCTCCAGCAGATTGCTTTGTACAAAACCTTGCTCTAATTACAGGTAACTGATTGCAGAGTGACTTTAAATATTTTGAGGAAGTAAAGCTCTAATCCTCTAGCAGAATTTGATACTGCCTCAGCACAGCAATTACAGGAGGTAGGTTTCATAATAAGCATAACCTTTTCTACCAAGAGCACTTTTTGAGTTCTGCTGTAAAATCAGAAAACTTGCAGGCACACGTCTCTTGATGCAAATAGCAGAATTACACTTTGCTGAAGCATGAAAACTATAATTTGATTAATTATACGAGATACAAGTCAACTATGGTTAACAATTCATCATCATCATGATTATATTCAAGAGAAACCTCGTGAGGCGCTGGAAAACTATTTTTTCTCCTAGTTTTCAAACCTGCCTTAAGATTGTCATTTCCTTTGGGGTTGAAAGAATATCTTTTTCAAAGACGATAATTTTAGCAGAAGTTGAATCAGGTGGTATATCATTTAATTTGTATGTTCTATGTATTTATATCCATCCCATTTCATCCATGCGCATTAGTTACCACAAGCATGTGCTCTACGATGTTTGGTGTCCTTTCCAGAAAAAAAAATCACACTTTTAATCATACACTATATGACCAAAAGTTCACAATAAAATTCATATATGTTTTCTTTTCTTTTCTTTCTTTCTTTTTTTTTTTTTAAATCTCATTCAAGATTTGATGCTGTTATAATAAGATCCACTCTTCACTTTACTTGTAAGGCTTTCCACTAGATTTTGGAGCGTGGCTGTAGGGATTTGTCCAGTCAGTCACAAGAGCATTAGCGAGGTCAGGTACTGATGTCGGGCGAGGAGGCCTGAGGTGCAGTCGGCATTCCAATTCATACCAAATGGTGTTCAGTGGGGCTGAGGTCAGCGCTCTGTGCATGCTGCTCAAATTCTTCCACTTCAACCATTACAAATCATGTCTTCATGGACCTTGCTTGTGCACAGGAGCATTGTCATGCTGGAACAGGTTTGAGTATATTAATTCCAGTGAAGTTAATCTTTAATGGTGCAGCATACAAAGACATCTCATACAATTGTGTGCTTCCAACTTGGTAGCAACAGTTTGGCCAAGAACCACATATGGGTGTGAGGAACATATGTCCACAAGGTTTTGGCCATATAGTGTAAACTCTTCGTATATGATTAGGCATATGATATTCCTTGAGTAGAAAACTGTGAAATTGCATTTCAACATGCTATGCCCTGAAATGCCATTCACTATTATGACGCATTTCCATTTTGAAATAGTGCAGCTTTCACTTTTCCGGAAACATTGTTTACATTCATCAGTGCAGTGCGACAGCAAGTTCTATTATTGCTATGTTAATGTAATGTAATCATATGAGTTATATGAAACAGGCATTCGTAGTTGTGTACGTATGACGAAGCATACAGTTTGAAGTCTTTCTACAGCTTGCTAGAAGGGCCTTTGAAAGTATTTTTATATATCTGATGAAGTGCTGGAGCTCTCGCAGACACCAACTGTAAAATACTACCACTGCAAGTGTAGTGAAAGAACCAGAAACACAGGAGCAGTATTAAAAAGAACTGCCCACTGCATATGTGAACTTAAGTAAATGCCTGTGAGATCATGTGAATAATTTGTGATGAAAAAAAAAACAACAACCTACATGTGAAAAATTAAATGAATCATGCATAAAAATGTGTATATGTCCCATTTGAATATGTCCCATTTGTCCCATGTGAAGTTCTTGTGAATTTTCTGTAAGGGGTGTGCTTGAGTGAGGGCTTTATTTTTGTTGTTTTTCTTTCTGTTATACTATTAATTAAAATATAGCTCTTAATATTAAACCTGAATAGTCTTTTTTTAGTCTAATTGTGATAAATAACTTTTCCTAAGCCTTCAGAAATTAACTGCTGAGGCCCACTGCAGCACGAGACCTAGTGAAAGAAGCTGATTGATTTTGTGCATTATGCAGAGTTACACATTTGCATCTTGCTCATTTTGCTGATGCGTTTATCTAACTCAACATACATATATACTGAGACAGGGTACAACTAAGTAGATGAGGGTTAGGGTCTTGGACCCAACAGTGGCAGTTTGGTGGTGCTGGGATTTTGTAGTACATGAATATCAGTTTAAGACCCATGCAAACAGTTATGTAAAAACATTACATCCAGTTAGATTGTTGTGCTGATGGTCTCTTGTTAATCTGTTAGAGCTAGATAAAGAAGCAAGGACAGCAGCTCAAACACAGTAAGTAGCTGATAGACACAGAGACTTCAGTAGGGCTAATAATAGAGGCTAGAGTAGTGAGAAAATCAGAGACTTTAAGACTTGCCACTCCACATTGTTGAACGCCAAGATGGCTTTATGGCTCACAATATAGACGAACCTCGGTTTCCAGAAAGCTATAGATGGCAAAGCTAAAATTGGGACATCTTTGGATTTTGAAGATGCCACTGAAGCTGAGAGAGAGGGTGAGGGATTCAATGGATTCAGTTGTTTTAGACTCTGAGTCATTCTGCTGCTGGAGGAGACTTGCTTTATTCATGTGAATTACCATTACCAGGTGGTAATTACCATTAGAAAGTGTTTTATTTTACGTTTTCCAAAAATCTAAATCAATATCCTGAAGTTAATGCAGGCAATTCTAAACTCAAAGGTCAAAGCCAGTAACTACAAGGCAGGGCTGAGGATAATAAACCAGGCAACAGTGCAGGAGAAGTAGAATCCAAAACGTGGCTGAAACGTAAAAGAAAATTGGGATTGATGCAAATGAGAATGTGCAACACTACTAAAAAAAAAAAGTGCAAACGTCAAAAACTAGACTTGACAAGTGATAAAGGTGTGGATAGGAGGTGGTAAAACCAAGAAAGAGAAAAACAAAATGCAAATAGAATCATTCAAAGGCAGAAAGGATGTGTTTACTACACTGTTTGCTCACTCATCTTTAATCGCGTTTGTTTTTATGGCCGTATCAGATTGAAATATCGACTTGAGCGTGCATTTATGCCTCAGGTTGCTAATACTTTTTCAGCAAGGAGGAATTATAAGAACTGCCAGCTTTAAACGGCAATAACTGAAAACAGTGTGTGTCCTATAAATGGTCTGAAATCTAAGCTGAGGAACCATACAGTCAAAACAGCTGCATTTTACTCACCCTTCATGTTATGGGATTTGATAAAAGTAAGCCAGGATAACAGACATGTTGTAGCAGTGTTTGCGCATATTGAAACTTCAATAGTGTAACAGCAGTCCAAACCGATTTCTACCGCCTCCATTTCCTTAGTGTGGTTATATACTGTATATATATATATATATATATATATATATATATATATATATATATATATATATATATATATATATATATATATATAAAATACCCTGGCATATATTCTAAATATCAATAAATAACGTATCAAATCAAACACAGAGTATCAACTAATTAATAAATAATATGAACTTAATTAAAATTATAAATCAAAAGTATTCAAACTACACAAGATCCTTGTATGGCTCTAACAATAGTCTTCTGTATCCGACTTACTGTATGCTTTTTTTTTTTTTAAATACAAAGCTAGCAAAGACCTTTGTTAATGCAACTAACAAGATTATGGGCTAGATGTACTAAACTTTTGTGTGTGTGTGTATTTTTAAGTGTAATTAGGCTACATTCTGAGTGAAAAATGCTTTATGTTATGTAGGAACACAGAAGCCTAAACATGCAAACTGCCACCAGTTTTATTCATGTTTTGTTTTCGCCCCCCTAGGTGAAAATTAACACCAAGCGAGCTGCTCTGAGCTTTATAGGCAGCTTTGCTAGATGCGTGCCAGCAGGTTTTATATTCATTTTCATATCATATATATTGTAATATATGACAAAATGTGTAATAATACAAGACAGTTATATTTAGGGAAACTATTACTAAGGCATGGTGGCACAGCAGGTACTGTAACTCCTGAGTCCCTGGTTCAATCCTAAACTCGGTTTTCAGATGTCCTGCATGGGTTTCCTCCAGGTTCTCCAGTTTCTTCCCACCTCTCAAAAACATGCTAGTGAGAGGATTATCTATGCTAAATTTCCCCTAGGTGAAACACAGAAGTGTCAACCCTGGTCTTACTACACTTGGCTATACTGTACAGGCTTTCCTGGCTTTCCTCACATAAGATATTAAACAGGACTTTTATGCCATACTGTTTAATTTAAGCACTTAGTACAGATTAGTATATTCATTAACACCAATTAGTAATCAAAGCATATTAGTTTTTTAATACCCACAACTCTGTTTCTTGTTCTCACATAAGAGTCTTTACTCAGGGTTTCATTTTCTTTGTTATTGAACTTCTCCTCAGCTTTTCCTCTTTAGTCCTGAGCTTTTCGATGGCTTTGTGGTTGACCATTTCTACAACTTCACAGCAGCTTTTCAAGCGCAATTTACACCTCACACATTTTGTAGTACATTTTGTAGCCAATCCCAGGTGCATTGGCTACAAAATGTTATTTTCAGCTGTGTTTTCTGTGCTCCTGATGTACATCCATTTAGTCCAATGAGTCCAAGTAATTTTAAGTGTCAGAACAATTCTCTCCAAACCTCTCAGTCAAACCCTCCATAAAAAATAAAGAAAGCAGCACAGTCTTAGTGACAGCACTGGAGTTACGAGACAAGGGATGAATCCAGATGAGATAGCTGTCATCTGTAGAGTACAGGCCTTAACTAGTGAACGTCCCCTGAATTCCAGTATCCTTCGCTCAATATTTTTAAACTCCGAAGGCTGGGGTTGGGGCTGGAGGGTGTGTGTGTGAAATGTGGTAAGTGAACGCCGTCCAACAGAGATCCACAATCTCCTGCTGTTCCTGCCACCTTGCTGTGGAAAACAGTTTTTTCCCATTAAACTGCTGTGTTAAAGTTTTAGAAAGACAGATGTATAGCAGCACAGTTTTCTTTCTTTTTTTTCCTTTTTTTTTTACCTCTTACTATCAGTCATTAAGCATGATGGATGACTGCTCAGATGATTGAAGGTAAGGGACACAGCAATATTTCCATTATTTCAGCTTCTTTCACAAGTGTCAGTGGCTGAATTGGCTTAAAGAATGTGCCATTTGGCAGATGTGAATATTACTTCTTAAAAAATAAATATTATATTTTCCAGTGTGACAGCCATGTCTAAGCACTTTGATCTCGTTGTGCATGTGTGCCATTTTGTAATCTTTGGCTCATTGCAAGTGTAAAAATATCACAACCACAGAAACGTCTCTCACAGTTGCCTCGGTAGCATTTTAGTGGTATTAAAGTAGCAATGCTTGTGTTGTACAAACAATGAGACATGTAATATAATCTTATATTAGGATAAGCACAAATACATACACATGCATGCCACTGACAAGCATAACAATTCAAACCCCTGAGTTTCCCATTCAAGCTCATTTACTCATATCGATAATCTCATTCATCTGTATTTAAAATCCAGGCTAGCTCTGATTAGAGTAGGCTTTAAACAAAAAGAACATTAACACAACAGGCTTGTCAGCAGCATTGGTAATGAATGTTGAAGGAGCAGTGCAGACTGAAGCACGCACTGACGTCTTTGCTCTATTGTTAGTGTAATGAACACCTGGTCATCAGTACAGTGCTAAATCAGTCACGGTACTGCTGCAACACGTCAGGACTGCAGCACTGACATGTCCAACACATCTACAGCTGTTTCTTTGGGAAGACAGGAAGATTTAAAGCAATTTTTTTATTTGTGGAATGAGGAAAGTTTTGTATGAAAAGGAGGCTTAGAAAAAGGACTCAATAAAATAATAATAATAATAATAATAATAATAATAATAATAATAATAATAATAATAATTCTTCTTCTTCTTCTTCTTCTTCTTCTTCTTCTTCTTCTTATTATTATTATTATTATTATTATTATTAGTAGTAGTAGTAGTAGTAGTAGTAGTAGTACTGGTACAATAATTCTTCCCATGTCCATGTGGCTTTCTGCTGGGTTTCTCCTTGTGTCCAGATGGATTTTCCGGTTTCCTCCAAACTCCCAAAAACATGCCTGTAGGTAGCTCACTCTCTCTTCCTCTTTCTCTCTCTCTCTCTCTCTCTCTCTCTCTCTCTCTTTCTCTCTGTTGAGCTACACATGCTATCCCTGACACACCAGTGATCATGACCCCTTCTGCTCTCCAGACCTGCCTGAGCCATCCTGATGCCCTACGTCTGGTTGGAGTTCTCATCACTTGGAAATCGTTCGCAGTTGCTGAGGATGGCCCCACACGCACAGCCTAAAGATACATGAGATTACTGAGGATGGTACCACTTAAAAACCATGAAGCTGGCTTTGGACTGCACTTGCCAGAAACAGTTTTCAAGTCTCCATCAGTGAACAGTTGATAACCACCACTCAATAGATGTGTGGCTCCTGCTTGATTGGAATGAAAACCTGCACCCACACTGGCCCTTTGTGGATAAGATTGGACACCCCTGTTCTAATGGCTACATCCAGCATAATAGTGCACCATGTCACAAAGCAAAAGTCGTCTCAAACTGGTTTCCTGAACATGACAGTGAGGTCATTGTTCTTCAGTGGCCTTCCCAGTCACCGGATCTCAATGCAATAGAACACCTTTTGGATGTGGTAGAACTGGAGATTTGCAGAGAGGTCTGCAGGTATTGAGTGATGCAGTCATGTCAGTATGGACCAGAATCTCAAAGGAATGTTTGCAACATATTGTGGAATCCATGAGAGCAAAGGGAGGCAAAGGGAGGCCCTACCCAGTATTATTATAGTGTTCCAAATAAAGTGCTCATTGAATGTACAGTATATAGTGCTTTTATTTAAAAAAAAAAATAAAAATAGGTAAATTTGGGTAAAAATAGGATTTACACTAAGGAAGGTGAAAATCTTGGGAGATAAAATAAGTTTTGCCATGAGTCCAAAAAAAGGGAGAAGGAAGAACAGTCACAAAGGTCCTGGGGGATGGCATGTCAAAGTCTGATGGTAGTGAAAGATCTATATATCGCTGCACTTTCGGATGGCTTGTGTTCAATTTCAGTTTCAAGTGCTCTCTATATAAGCATAGAAGGGCCTTGGTTACTCTGCCTCCCTGGATTCTGAAATATTTCCTAAATGAGGCAGCCAAGGGACCTCAGGGATGCAAACGCTCTACCTGAATGAATTCTTTGAAGTTAGGTCAGTATCAAAGGAGTGATGCAACATTTGAAGAAGTTGTGAATTACCTTAAATCAATACCAGCCAAGGATTCTTATGCCATAGACTTGCATTACCAGTATCATTTCATGAAGGAGGTGCTTGAGATGTGATAGTCTAAGGGACTTCTACAAACTTTTAATGTTACAGAACGGTTGTGTGTCAGGTTTGTGGGTTATTTATTGTGTGTGTGTGTGGGTGGGTGTGTACCTGACAAATAAAAAACGTTCTCCTATAGAAAACCACAAAACTTTGTTCACCTTGTGTTGCTTCTACATATTTAATTATTACACTTGTGCAACCTGAGCAACTTTTTACATCAAATGAATGCACTAAGCCTGTTAATGGTTTAATGCAGTCACTGTCTAGCAGCACTGTCCCAAGACTCTACAGACTGTGCTCATCTACATATACTGTATAAAGCAGTGAAAACAGATAAGAGTGTATCGGATACTTTTCTACAGTAGATTTGGTTGAATTATTCATCATAATCCACACCCTAGCAATGGTTTCTTAAAAATGATGTGGAAACAGGGTGACACAGGAAGACTGACAATAATTTATTTTGACAACCAGGTGACTGTGAGAGAGTGCTGTAATTTTCTCTTAAAATGATGACGTGCAGAGCGACAACAACACTCTTTTAAGTAGAAGTTATCTAAAACTTTATTAAACATGTACAACAGTTCGTTCTGGTCCACAAATTTGATTGGTCGAGCGACGTTCCAAGAGTGCTAATATTTACTATAACTGTACTGGGACGTTTCACTATTTGTATCACTCTGCTTGTCTGTGTTCGCTACATAAAATTCCACTACCATTAATTTCCGAAACCGTTACTACATTAGTGTTAGTAACATCATCAGTGGACTTAAAAGTTAAAATATGAAAGCTCGTCAGATGAAGATGAAAAAGGAAGAAGGGATGCCAATTTCACTGGAAGCACCTTAAACGGGAATGTACACTCACTGCCAACTTTATTAGGAACGCCTGTACACCTGCATATTCATGCGCTTATCCAATCAGCCAATCATGTGGCAGCAGCGCAATGCGAAATCATACAGATACGGGTCAATAGCTTCAGTTAATGTTCACACCAAACATGATGAAAAAGTGCAAGCTCAGTGACTTTAACTGGCATGGTTGTTGGCACCATTGGCTGGTTTGAGTACATCCTGTGTGTTGAGGGTCTGCAGGCTGAAACACCTTGTTGATGAGAGGTGAATGACCAGACTCACCGTTTGAGCTGACAGGAAGTCTATACTAACTCAAATAAGCAGTCTTTACAACCGTGGTGAGCAGAAAAGCATCTCAGAAAGCACAGCACATCAAACTTTCAGGTGGATGGGCTACAACAGCAGAAGACCATGTCAGGTTCAACTCTTGTTGCCAGATAAGCGCTGTTAAAAACTACCTGATATGAAAAAAATCCTTTAAAATCAATGTTTAAATTTAACTTCCATCCTCTGTAACATACATATTTGCACAGTTTTACTTCAAACTTTCACAAATCCCTTGCACAGAGCATCGACCACATACATCAAGCCTCACTGACTGTCATGCATACATGGTTGCACGCTTTTCAGCTCCTTTTGACAGTGGATTGGCTACTGGTAATGTCTGATAATTGGAGATTTTCAGCCAGCACGCTGTGCAACGAATATGAGAGCATCCATTTCCCTTCTCTTATCAGCCACAAACACTACAGATTATTAACTTTGGCTGCTATTCACCAGAGGGGAATGATTGTGTGTATAATTATTATATGTGTGCCACCCAAACAAATGAAGGTAATAGTGCGGCTAGAACCACCAAGCAAACAAACCACCAAAACAACGAATTCAATTATACAATTTTTAAGTAAGTTTCATTCTTACATGAAAAAGGTCTCACGGATCCTTAATATAATAATCTGCATTCCTCATTTTTTGTGTAGCCTATAAAATCGAACTATATGTGTGCTTCTACGTGCTTCTATTTTTTCCACGCCCGAAAAACTATTCATTTTAAGCAAAAGGGGCAGCATGTAGTTATGATTCTGCAATGCTTGATTCATGGTTAGGTTTTTGGATTCAGCTCATTATAAGTATTATATTTTAGTAAGCTATTCGCATAGCTTTAGGCTATATTCGTTTCCACAACCTGCATATGTACCGCATGTGTATGTGTGTGTAATTAATTAAGCAATTAGGTTAATTAAGCAATATCACATGAGCAAGGGTGTGGTCAAACTGAATATCAGCATGGCTGTGATTCGGCCATAGGCACGAGCCCACAGACTGAGTGCCATAGCTAATCACAGCCATGCCGATATTCATTATAACGACCACACGATTGCGAGTGTGATATTGCTTTTATACAACACTTCTATAAACAAGAAATTAATATAGAGTAAGTGACATTTACGACACAATATGGCCATATGTTCTGTTTATTTTTGCTCCGCTAGCGGAAAATCGATCCCGGAAGAAGCCACAATCACTTTATAGCACCTCAGCTAGCTGGTTAGCTAGCTCACAAAAGGTGCTTTTGGTGAAATTTGGTGTCTTTTTTTTTTCTTTTCATCTTCATCTGACAAGCTTTCATATTTTAACTCAAAAGTTATTTTCTTGAAACGTATCATTTGCCATGTCCACTGATTATGTCACTAACGCTACTATAGTAACGGTTTCAAACTAGGAAGCGCAATTTTACGTGGTGAACACAGACGAGCGGAGTGATACAAACAGTGAAATATCCCAGTGCAATTATGCTAAATATAAGCACTCTTGGAACGCCTCTCGTCCAAACAAATTAGTGGACCAAAATTAACTGCATAATAGCTAATATCTATAAACAGTTTGACACTACTAGGGTTGAGCCATGGATTATCACAAGGTCCCGGTTGTGTAATAAGAATGATGTGAGGCACACACACACACACATGCACTTAAGCAGATAAGCAGCTGTGTTTGTGATTTCTAATTTCTTTTAAGTGTTTCAAGTCTGTAATGTCCTACTGGGTTCATGCCGTGTTTCCTCTGAAAGCAAAACACACTAAACCTACGGTTGTCTGTTCTTAATTCGGTTATCTGTCCTTAAATGTGTCATTTGTACTTGGACAGTGTGTGCTTAGTCCGTCTACTTTTAGTTTCTCCTCCAAATGGATTTTCGTGGAAGAGGGGATGATTGAATAAATAATCCACCTTATTCATGTTCGTTACACCTCCGACCATACTTCACATGCGACTTCTCAATCACTTTGCATGAGTGAAGAGGGCTGAAATAAAACAGCCAAAATGGAGATCAAATCTAGGGGGAGTTTCGCTCTGTATAATCACCTGACACAAAAGTCACGGATAGGCTTCATGAATCTACAGTGTGGGCTAGAAAGAAATCAGCCTTAGCCTTGCTTCAACACATTGCTCTGTGTATTGTTCCTTATGATCATTGGTGGAGCTGCTGCACTTTGTTCCACTAAAGTCCAAAGTAATCCACCTGTGTTAACAACAAAACCTTTTGAAAAAAAAAAACATTTTTAGCCTGTTTGTATCAGCATCTTATACTGCTCTCATTATAACACTGTTGCAATGTATTCAAACCAAGTCCTTGATTTCCTCAAGGTTCCGTTGCTCTGAAAATGTCTCTAGCAGCTTGTCAGCAGAGAGATGAAAAGCTGCTAATGAATGGAACACTGTCCCTGTCGTGTTGTTTTCATTATCACTTGGACATGTGATAAAGTGAGCTGACTGAGATTGTCTAAGGATTAAAAAAGTCCTGAAGAGAGTGCACTATGCACCTTGAATAACTGTACCAAAGTTCCGCCTAAGCAGTAGCTAATATTTGTTTCGCTTATCCACCTGCATTTATTTCCACTGTTGAGCTTGAAGTGGGTCAATGCAGGAAACGTCTTCTTGCTACATCTCATTCATGTGTTTTGTATGTACTGTAATGATCTCTTGTATGTACTGTAATGATTATACTCAGTAGGCTATGCTCTTCAGGGTGGAACCATTATTTAGTGGTCTACTTGGATATACTCTAATTGACATAACTATGCAGCATTTAATCAAAAGAGGCAAGAGTTTCTGAGGAAATTAATTATGTATACTCTTTCTTCAAAAAGACCTCATGAGAAAAAAGGAAATCAGCCACCAAATAGACCACTTCTGCGTGAAAGGGAGTACTGCCATCTAGTGGTTTGCAGTAATGTTCTGATACAGGAAGTACCAGAATCATTTGATATATGTCCTAAATGTTGCAGCCCTACAACTGATTTTCTTATCAATCCAATACCAAGAATAGTATCCTGATACCAATGCGGACACTTTTAACAGGTTTTTTTTTTTTTTGTATAAAAGAGTAAATTTATATCATTTATACAATGAGAATTTGCAAACATTGATATAAATATATTGTATATTTGTATACATAGAAAGAATATGGCACAACTGCAACTCTGGTTAGCGGGCGTTAGTCAGAGAAGCAACTAAGATTCCAAGAGCAACACACAGCGTGAAGCTCCCACCACCATGCTTCACTTTGGAGATGGTGTTCTTACAGTGATTAGCTGTTTTGGGTTTCCACTAATTTTAGCCAAATATTTTGTTTCCACTTTGTGCCGAGGTCAAAAAGTTAAATTTTGGCCTCATCAGACCGGAGAGCCTTGTTCCACCTGTTTGTTGAGTCTCCAACATGCCTTTTGGCACACTTTTCACAGGATTTCATATGACTTGTCACTCTTTCTTAAACCCCAGCATTGTGAAGTGACTAGGCCCTGTGTATAGATCTTCTTTCCTCTGACCTGTGGATCTGTCCAGCTCCTTCAGAGTTACCCTTGGCTTCTTGTTTGCTTCACTGATTAAGAAATCACTCCTTACCCAGTCACTGACTCCACTAGGGGCAGAACTGAAGTTTCAATAGTAATGAATATGAATTTAATAATGATTTTAATTGTGTTCCACTGGGTGTTCAAAGGTTGGCATATTTTGTTGGGATATTTGGGATATTTTTGATAGCCCATTGATCATCATGATACTATTTGTTTAGGTGTAAAAGATGGTTCAGCATGGGCACTCTGACCAGTCTGGGGCTATGCCCCATATTCAGCAAGCTGCGATGCACTGACACCTTTTCATAATAGCCAGCTTTAACTTTTTTCAGTAATTAGTGCTACAATAGCTCTTCTATGAGATCAGACCAGCCGGGCTAGCCTTCTCCCCCCATGTGCATCAATGAGCCTTGAGCTTCCATGACCCTGTCGCCGATTCACCAGTGGTCCTTCCTCAGACCACTTTTGGTAGTTACTAACCACTGCATACTGGGAACACCCCACAAGACCTGCTGTTTTGGAGATGCTCTGACACATCACAATTTGGCCCTTGTCAAAGTCGCTCAGATCCTAATGCTTGCCCATTTTTCCCGCTTCCAACACATCAACTTTGAGAACTGACTGTTCACTTGCTGCCTAATATATCCCACCCCTTGACAGTTGCCATTGTAATGAATAATGAGATATTCAC